>MU224422.1:4389429-4405631 GCA_018584345.1 Thuja plicata
ACTTCTGATACTCGGCATCCACTACAGTACTCGGCATCGTCATGCTCTCGGTAAGAGTAGAGGCTCGGTCCATACTAGTCCCGAAGTGTAGCTTGGAACTCGGTAGCTATGGTGACTCGGTAGATACTTGTCACTCGGTAACCTTTGGTGACTCGGTAGTAACTGTCTTCTCGGTTATCTTCAACTGATGACTCGGTGACTACCGTCTGCTCGGTGACTGCTGTTTTTCTCATATGCTCGGTGACTGCCTTACTGCTCGGTTTGAACTGTTTGATCGGTGAGCTTTACTGAATGCTCGGTATAGGCTGTGGGCTGAGTGATGAGCTCGGTAAGCATTCAAAACCGAATAAGTGTTTTCACTAAGTGCATTCACTGATGCCAAATGTATCATTATTCCAACAGAATACAGTGTTGGATGCCCTTGTCTAGGAAATTAGAGCCCAATTTTTGAAGAATTGAATTCAGTTTTTGAATTAATAACAATTTATGTACCACTGTTGACCTTCATCAAAAATTAAATTGGAAAAATAAAAGTGGTGTATAAATACAACTCCCTCTCTAATTTCAAACTCCTAATCAATCTATTGAATTTTACATCCTTTAAGAATATGAAATGAAACAATTTAAGTACAGATATACATTAAGGGATTAAAGAATTCAAGAATACAACTTTATTATAGAAATCATGTTATGGAAATTCATTCCATCAAATCAAGCCTTGTGTGACATTGTAGGCAAAGGGTTTCATACTTGAGGTAACATTTATCAATTTAGTATTTATATTGTTGGTTTAGCCTGTTTCCTTTTGACGACACACAATTTTTTGTCATCATGGCAATTGTGGATGTGGGATCACTAATACAGGGTTTGACTTAGGCAAGCCTGGGTTATAGTCTAGCCCATTTCCCCCAATTTTTTTGTCTATGCATAGGTTTGGATCCAATAACAGTGTTACATGAGTATATAGAAAACAATTATATACTATGATAGATTTTGAACATGGAACAAACCCAAAACTAATTCACTAGGATTACACGTCTTGTTATTTTGGGTTGGATTTTTTTGGAAAGGACAACATTTGAAAGCCTCTTGATTGGATTTCCACTCACCTTTAGTTTTGGACACCTTCATACTAGGGCACCCATAACCTTGCCCAACACTTTAAGATATGTAAGTTTTTCTTAGTATTTTTTTTCTAGATTTGGATTAATGTGTTTATTATTCTTTTTTTTATTTGTTACTTATTACAAAAATTAATCATTTTTCTATTAGCAACTCTCTCTCTCTCTCTCTCTCTCTCTCTCTCTCTCTCTCTCTCTCTCTCTCTCTCTCTCTCTCTCTCTCTCTCTCTCTCTCTCTCTCTCACACACACACACACACACACACACACACACTTCACAATCTCAAATATTTTGTAACAAAAGAACATAATTCCTAATGCATATCTCTCGTATTAAGATTATAACTATACCTATTGGTGTTGCAGCATTATGCAAGGGATTTCAAGATATTTGTTTGCATTTGTAGGCCTATGATCATTTTCTTACATATAATTTTAGTGAACCAGACATGCCTTGAATTTTTATATCTTCTAGTATTAAAAACATATATCCGATTTTATATTCATTTCAATAGTTCACGCTTGCAATCATTTTGAAATTTATTGCATGTGTACTTTCTATGAATTAATTGGTTAATTAATCACATTATTTGTAATCCATTGGAACATTGCTTGTCTCCCCAAGGTTGCTAGTTGGGTTGGTTTAAGGAAAATGGAAGGAGAAATTTTAGCATCAGGGGAAAAACTATCTTGGAGAATGTACAAAGAATTAAACAATTTATGCTGTAAAATCCTTCAAGGAAATTAATTAGACAATGGTGCCTCAAGTAGGATAAAATTACTTTGGCAAATGAAAATGGCAGATCGGGAATATGGGAAATTCCTATGGGAAAGTAGAAAATTGATAGTTGACCACCTATATTGGAGGATCTATAATAGTAGGAAGGCCATGTTTTGGAGTGGTTTTGGATTGACTCCTAGAGTGGGCTCACACCCTTAATCAACCTTTTTGAATCAATAGAATAGGTTGAATGGTTAGTGAGCTTCCATGAGAATCATGTTGCACAATATGTAAGAAGAGGGATACTATAATAGGAAAAATTATACATGGTTAGATGTTGTTGAACTTCCTATTCCTATCAGTTAATAGAGAATATAGAGAGAGGAGATAAATAAGCACTTTTTTTTAGGAAAAGAGGATGAGATTATAGGGTGTAGAATTAGGAAATTCCTCAGTAAAGTTGGGTTATGCCTGTAGAAACCTAAAAATGTCCTCATGCAATCAAACAAATATTCTAAATTTCTTATATTAATTAAATAGACATTTTAAATTTATTTAAGAAATTGCTTAGCCTCTTCCTCTATTATTTAAATAGATTTTATTATTTATTTATCTAATTCATTACCTTTTATATCCTTAGAAAAAATAAATCTCCCTTTATTTAATTGTTTGTTTACATCTCATTGTGTATTATTTGTTTTCCTCAATTTTGCATTTAGAAAATTGGACAACCCTACATAATTTTCTATACATTGGTAGGTGTTTCCTCTAAGGTTTTTAATGCTCTTAAAAGATGTCTATCTGAGGTAATCAACCATCCCTTCGTATATCTTGGACTTTTTATCCTAGGGGCATTGTTTTCTAAAGGTTCTTGTCAATCTTATCATCTCATTATTTGTTAGAAGTGAGTTTTTCATCCCCATTGACAAACACTTGACTCTTTGTAACTTTCAAGTCTTTTCTTCATTTTTCTTGGTTTTGCATTTAGTTTTACAATATGAAATACTATTCTTAAAGCATGTTTTGTTCTTAAAGGGTGAGGGCATCATTTTTCAAAAGGATTTCATATTGGGGTCGATTTAAAACATGCAAAGGATTTCATAAATCCCGTAACTAATAATCCTTTCATCCTTTAAGTACATGCTATGTGATTTTAAAAATACGTTTTTAACTATCGAAAGCCATTTTTCTTGTTAAAAGTCCACTGATAACATTTTTAAAAGCATATACAAGCTATGCAAAAGTGGAAAAATGGCTTCTCAAACTTGTGTTTCTCCATGAGACGTTGTGTCTCCTCCTGAAAATGCAAGGGCAACATTTTATTTAGGAAATACATGTCCTTTGAACATGTTATGGATGCCTATATTTTGGAGTAGGAAGCTCATCCAGGGCATAACTTGTAAACAAGGAGAGAAGAAGTCATTTTCTTTTGAAGGTGAAATCTCAAGCAATAAACCCGTGCATGAGGTATGACATTAAAATTTTTAACTTATCACCACTGTTTCACAATGTCATTACTTTTTGAAAGCATGCTTTCATGAATATGAAATGCATTCTTTTGATGGTGCCATTTTTCTTGCATATTGCATATATGTATTTCAAACTGCAGCTAAGGCATGATTTTGATTTGAATCAATCAAAGTTTGTTATTGAATTCATGCATTTCAAATCTCCATGAAAGGCATTTTCCATCTATTTCTTAATGACTCATGAATATTCATTAATTCAGTTGGAAGAATTTGTCAAATTCTTGTCCTATATATTACCATGCTTGTATTATTTATCTCAATCCAAAAATCTATTGGATTTGTTTTAGATTCTTCCACAAGATTTGAGAAAGATATTTTTCTTTCATTTCTCAAGGAAGAGGTAAGTTTTGTTTTCAATCTTTTGGGTTTTTATTTCAAGTTGGTATATATTTTTTGATTTTGTAATGTAGATCTTTTCAATTCATTTTAAGATTTACATGCTTCTAGTTTTGTTTGAACAATTCTTCTACTTCCGTCTAACTCTTCTCGAAGATGCATATGTAAGAAGTTCTTCATACTTGCATATGCAATCTGGATTAAAAACCCCATCCTAAGTGTGGAATTACTTTCAAAAAGAGCCAAGTTCTTCTGAGCATGTAATGTAGACAAAAAACCCCATCTTTTCACATTGTATAGTCTTTTGACTTGTAATGGGGCATAAAAATCCCACTTATGAGTAAATGAGCTAAGTTCCTAATAGGTATGTTGAGCAGCTTGAGCGGAAGGCTAAAACTGTTGATAATTGGTGTGGTCATTTGGAGTCACAAGGTGTGCAGGTGATTATAGATGCATACAAAGTGTTAAGGTAGGTCAAGGAGACTATGCTGAATTGGAATGTACTCTTTACATCTTTTAGTCAGCACTTGAGGGTGCTAGAGGAGGACTTGAATGTCTGGAAAACCATGCTAGAAATTGACCTAGATGCACTACGGGAATATGGGGTTATTTCTTCTATGAATATGTACTATGAATTATTAGATTTAATGATTAAAAAAAAAAAGGTCATTCAAGGACTAATTTTAGAGGTAAAGACATTTTTCAGTTTGTGTAGTGAGTAGGAGCACATAATCAGAGATATTTTTCAGGAACTAATATGCAAAGTAGTTACTAAAAATAGTGAACTAGCCAAGGAAGAATCTATTATGAACAAATTCACGAAGGTTATCTATCTAGAATTTGAGGCAGATAATTTTGATTTCAGCATAATTGACAAGTTAAAAGATTATAAAGTGTTACTGAGTCATCTCCTGAAAAATATTGGGGAAAATAACAAGATTGTTTCTAAGTGTGCAGGAATAGTGCGTAAAGCATCTACCATTGCAAAAAATATAGGCGCACCAGATCCAACAACTATACACAAGTCCCTCAGTAGATTTTAGTCTTTTTTGAATTCTCTCTTAAGGTAGCTCTCATATATCTTTTCATATGTTTTCATAGGAATAGTGTAGTTTTTGGGACAAATTACATGTAAAATAGGAACTCAATGTAAATGCAAAAGAACATGTACATGCATCATGTAATCATGTTGCAAGTGCTTTAAGCCTTGTAGCATTAAATAAGTCAAATTTAGTTAGTTAAGGATAAGTATTTAATAAGTCAAGGTGGTTAAGGGTTTCCCCTTTCCTCTCCACCTTCTCTCCTCTTTTTCTTATATAAAGGAGTGAGACCTATTGTATTTTCAACTTTTGTTGTGTCCAAGAAAAATATACTTTAATATCTTGTATTCTAAAAATTTTGAGTTTCATTGTGAAAAGTTGAGAAGTTGAATAGAATGAACAAGGATTCACAAATTTTGTGTTGTCAATCTATAAATTAACAAATGTATTTTTAAGTTGTGTTTGTTAATCCTTACTCTATTCAATTAATAGTTATCTAGTTTGATCATTTGAGTGCTTTAATTTAAGTTCTTGGAGACTTTGTGCTTCATTAATAAGGATTAATATAGATAGAAGTGACTACAATTACTTAAAACTGAAGACTTTGAGCTTCAGTGACAAGTGTTTCATTAAGGTAGAGGGTACTTAGTGAAAGACTTGTGCTTTCCTAGCTATTCTAGTTTTTAGAATCATCTCCAAAGTAAGTACAAGATACTTTATGTTCTTGTATTTGTTTCAATTTATTATAAGTAAACTATTGTCTTAATTGTTGTACTTACGTTAACTCTTAAACCACCGGTATTACCATAGCGATAGAAATTATTTGTATTTCATTTCAGTTTCTGTTGAAGCCACCTATGGTAAGAAGGGAGCCTCCCTTATTGTTGAGAGGTGAAGGAGATTTCACACATTTCTATCTAAAGTTACCATTTTTCTAGGTTTTAGCATTAGTTACTTGCAAAATATTTAGCCAACAATTTTTGATGACTTTGTTGGGGATCAAACACATTTATTACTATTATTGGTATTTTCAGGTTGATAAGAAGATTGATTGAGAAGACTTTGAGCTTCTAGTTTGTTTTCTTGTCTTCGAGAAGCAACAGAGGACTTTGTGCCTTCTTGGACACTTTGCTTATTTAATTTTTTATTTGAAGCATTATTTACACACTTTCAGCTGTAATGTTTTTCTAAAAAAGAGAGGAAGATTAAACATTTGTTCTAGAAGAGAGAACTAAATGAAGTCCCATCCAAGTTAGTATAGATATATTTTATAAAGGGTTACTTTTAGGTTGATCTAGTGTTCACACTGGAAGGAATCAAGCAATATTCTTGACAAAGGAAGAGTGAAACATCAAAGTATACACAAAGTTGTGCCCAACAAGCCAGGCTTGATCTCCTAGCTCCTTCATCTCCACTTGAGCAAACTACTAGTTACCCACCATCAAAGCTAAGGAAGCCCATACCAAGTGAAGAAGCACCTTTTTTCTTCATGCCATTAATAAGAAACACCCATATGAACATATTAAAGAATTTTATATTTCCTATGGTGTGCTTGAGGTAGAAAATAAGGATGTATCAGTAAGGCTCTTCATAGAGAATTTGCAAGGAATTTCTTCTGATTCATTTTTCAATCTCGCTACTGGAACCATTACAAGTTGGGACACATTACAAAATAATTTTGAAGAGTGTTTCAAACCTGAAGAGGATGAACATGCTTTACTTGCTCATCTTACTCAAATGAAGAAGGATGCATAGGAGGGTATGCGTGAATTCATTTCTAAGTTTAATAAACTAGAAAATTGGATTCCCACTGCGTCACGACCTACTGCTAAAAATCTAAAGTGATTCTTTATCAATACTCAACTTCCAGAAGTCAATTTATTATTGAGATAAGCAATTCCTACAAGTCTTTCTGATGCTCAAACTCTAGCAACAAATATTGAAGATGATCTCATCATGGCTGGCAAGATTAGCAAAGATAGGTCAAAAGGAAATTCCTTCAATGAGAATTCTTACAGTGATGTTTCAGTTTTGGGTAGCACAGATCCTATGGTTCAAAATCTAGCAAATCAATTTATTGCACTCAAGAAATTTTTTTCTCAAGGATCATTTTCTACTCTGTACAAGGATATTCCATGAAGAAAATTTCCTAATGCTGCTAATTGTTATGCAATGAAGAATTAGGCAAAGCTTCCTCCTCCTCTAGAGAGGCTTGCTCTTGAAGCCCCACCCAACGATAATTTTAGTGGTGAATATTCTCCATTTTACGAATGTCTCATGTTGGCGACCAAGGATTTGGCAAATATAATGCATATATTGGGTTGGCCCTATCATGTGAACTTTATAAATATTTAGTCGAATGCTCGGGCCCATTGCCTATCTATTTATTTTATTTTCTCCATTTCTTTCACAATATCTCCAATTGAATCTATTTTTGGACACAGTAAATTTTAAAAATTTGTCGATAGTTTCTAAGAAGCCCCAAATCGACAGTCTATATTCGCCAATGGTTTTATACATGAATATTTAAAGATGACCCCAAATATATATGGTTTTATATATATATATATAGACTATGATAACTGAGTTAAATGGTTTATATGATTTTATATGATGGATGGATGCATTATGATATGTACTATATGTATGTAGACAAACATGCTTATAGATGTAATTTTTTTTTTTGTTGTATCATGATATTCTATCACAAGGAATTGTTAGGACTAATAGACATAAATGTTAGTAATGAGAGTTAGGAGATGAGAAATAAAGACATATAATGAGAATGAATCATGATTGAAACCTAAAATTCTTTTAACCAACTTTGAACTCCAACTTATTTGAGAAATTTCTTTCATCATTGAGCCACTTTTATTATATTAAATTGAATACCATCATACCTAGAAATTAATGATCTAGGCACAACTATCCTTTTGCATTCTAACAGTCACTTTGAATAGACAAGGAATGTGGGCCAATCCATCTAGCTTGGGCATTAAGAATTGAGGTATGTGTAGCATATCACAACTGAATTATCTATTGCAACATATTTTGCAATTAGATATCACATGTGGATGTGAAGGCTCTTACCATAGACACCCAAAACTCTCTTTTAAGATTTCACAGCCAAAATCCCACAGACAACAAACAAAAAGATAAGTCATGAGTCATTTTAGCATCTCTAATATATTATGAAATTATGGAGATGCATAAGAACATGGCTTGTGAAAATCAAGACATAATAAGACCAACTTGACTCAAAAAGTAAACAACCATATTGATTTTGTGTCACAATTTTTGTAGTATTTTGGACATTGAGTTTTGACATTTTGCTGATGTTGTTTGATTTCAAGAATTAGGTACCCTATATAAGACCACCCCATATGGTTTCGAGTGTTTCTCCCCTTGTCTATGACAACATAATTTTTTGAAAAATGACTTTTCTATGGGATCCGATTGATAGATAAGATAGTGTGATCAATTTGATTGGCGACCTATTAACTAGTTTGACTGTTTTAACTTGATTCTGTTGAAGCTCAAACTTGTTGGATGACATTGTTGAATGCCTATTTTGAAATGAAAATGAATTGTATTGATAAACAAAGGAGATTTATTACAGATTTTACTCAATTTTTCAAAATTTTATTTGTCTTTTGATAGCTTTTTCAGGACTTTTTGCAAATGTTTTTGTTATTTTCTTAGGACAAATTTTCAATGTTTTTGAAATTTTTAAAGGTCTGTTTCCAATTTTTAGATTTTTATGAGGACACTTTTTAATTTGTTTGGTATTTTTTAGTGCTTGATGAATCATGACATTGGGATGCCCCATGTTTGGATAGAATGGATAATTTATTATGGAATGACCATTGTTGACTAACTTTGTGCTGAATACAAAATGGTGGGACAAGGAAAATTGACAAATTTCAAGCCATAATGGATTTAATTGCAAAATTTTGAGGTGAAATGATAAGTGATACTAGATTAGAACTATGATATACATTAGAGAAATGATCTTGACACACAACACCCAATTGCCCAATTTTCACCATGGTACTTTCCCAAGGTGCCACCGAATACTCAAAAGTGTTAAACTTTTCTTTGTCACCGGTCATGTGGTGAGTGCAGCCACTATCTATAATCCAGATGTCAATCTTGCTAACCTTAGATATGAGTGTAGTTTCTACATACCTTTCATCTTCATCTGAATCATCCTTCATAGCTACAAATATCATCTTGATGTCTTCATCAGGTTCGGTGTCACTATCTTCATCTTTGCAAGCAGCTAGGTAACTAGCCTTCTTTCCTTTTTCCTTGTAGTCTCAGGTATCTCTTCTTTCTGATTGTAGGTAACCTCTATAATATTTTTTATCACCTCTATTAGATTTCTTCTCAAAAGATCTATCATTACTTTTGTCATCTTTTCTTTTTTTAGGACATCTTGCATCAAAGTGTCCAATCTCTTTACAATTAAAGCATACAAGTGGTAACTTGCCTTTGTATTTACCTTTTCCTCTCTGAATTCTTATAGCCATAAGTGCTTCTATTTCATCTAGATATTCTTCTTCACTTTCACTTTGACTATCTCTTCTAGATGTTTGTCTATGACTTGATTTGCTTATTCTCATAGAAGACTTAAATGTAGATTCTAAGTTTGGTAAGACACTATTGTCAAAGTTATTCATCTCAAATGAAATCAGTCTACCAATTAAACTATCAAGAGTAACTATATTGTTTTCTACTACTCTCATTTATTGAATGGTAGAAACTCTAATAGAATATATAGGGAGTAAGGTTCTTAAGATTTTACTTACCATTGTCTCCTCTTCAAGTGTACCTCCAACTCCTCATATAGCATTGACTACTTCTTTTATTCTTGTGTTGTACTATATGATGTTTTCTCCTTCTTTCATTCTGAGATCATCAAATTTTCCTCTAAGGCTTTCTTCCTTGGCTCTCAAAACATTTGTATCACCTCCATGTACAAGCTCTAGTTTGTCCCACATCTTCTTTTGTAGTTTTGCGATCCTTGACATCTTAAAATTCAACATCAGAGAATGAGGAAGAAAGCTATATGACCATGCAATTGTGTTCATGCTTCTCTCTCAATTGATATATTGTCAATACTCCTATAGGCAACACATATTCAATATCTAGGAATTAAGTAACATCATTACCAATACCTAGTAAGTGGAGTCTTATCCCTCTTTTCCATGAAGCAAAGTTGTCTTTGTTCAACTTGGGCACATCTCATCTTTTCATCTTGTGATCTTGAATTAGGTCTTGAAACCTTCCTTTCTATGCACACAAGCTCTAATACCAATTTTTAGTAATAACTGGGAGGGGGGGGGGGGGGGGAATCAGNGGGGGGGGGGTGAATCAGTGGCCTCAAAAATTTATCTTTCAAACTTAACCACCAATCAATAAACCTTAGATTATTATGTCCCTACAAGATGCATGTCATGAAATAATTATAATGATTTAACTATCTGTCGGTTTTCCTTGTCTGTCCTTATTCTCCTTGATTACCGATAAGCAATATAACTATTTACCAAAACTCAATAAATAAGAAGAGTATACCAATCAATCTAGTGTTAACTATGTTAGATACAAAATAGTAAATAAATGAATAATACACACATAACACATGAATTTCTAACGTGGAAACCCTATTAAGGGAAAAACCACTAGGACCGATACCCTCAATTTTTACTCTTCTGAAGTGAGCCATGTTAGGAGACAACCCTGTTTAAGGGTACAAACACACTGTTAAGTGTGACCTTGTTAGAGGATTTTATACATAGAGGTTGTCACTTAGTATCTGGCATCTATTGCTACCATCCTTGAATCAGCCTCCTTCTTAGACTGTCAATAGGTATCGGGCAAGTCCAGTGCTACTTTCACGAATCAACCTTTTTGGCACTCCTTGGTATGTACCTCAATATATAGAAGATTTTTAAGTCCTACTCTGTTAAGAAACTTGATGCTTCAATGGTTAAACTTAAACACTATGACTTGTTCATAATGCAACTTTGAATTGCAGATTTTTCAGATCTATTTAAGTACATTACCTCTTTGATCAATGTATCAATTCAATTCTTTGTTGTCCACACTTTCTACTCTGTGATGTTGTGCTTCACTATTCATCAGTATCTGCAAAATTCCTTAGCTCTCCTTCAGCTTGATTGATCAGGACTGTATGAAGTTCTTCTTCATCAGTTGCTCTTTAGCATCCTCTTTCTATTCACTCCCCTTAATCTCTTTTCCATGAATGTGATTTGAAAATGAATTAATATTGTCTCTTATATAGACATGATATTCACTATTTCTTGATTCTTGATTCTTGGCGTGAAAAACAATCCAGCCAATTTGATCTAAAGCATAACTCCTGATTTATCTCGTAGTTATCTTTTTTCCAACTGTACAAATCTTCTTTAAATCAATTACTTAACTCTGGTCGAATAAAACAAATAAAACAACCAGTTAAGTCTATCTTTAGCTCTTGCAAGCTAGATATTTTGCCATTTTCTAAACTCTCTATTCTGTCAGTCAACTCTTAAGTTAGTTGTCGGTGACAACTGACAGTTCTGTCGGCATGAATTTAGTTAGCTTTGGGATCTCCATCCGTCGGGCATCATTAAATTTTTACTCGTCGGGCATCCTATGGTTTTGCTTCATCGGGCAACACTGTCTTTTTCTCATCGGGTATCACTGTGACTTTTCTGCTTTGCCTTTACCAATGGTGTGCACTCCATTGGTGTTGTTTGTCACTTGGTGAATACTTGAGTTTTATGCATTGCTAAAAGCATAACCTTTGTTCCATTGATTCTCTAAAGTCTTTGGCATTGTGTACATGACCATATAGATGTTATAAAGTTGACATTAATGACAATACAAACCATTAACTGATTTAATTTCATGTTTTATCTTCAACTTAACATTATCAAACATTCAATCAGTTTCATGTCATCAATTTATTGGAAATTTTTGGAGAACCTTGTGGAAAATTTTGGGAACAAATTTGAGTTTCAGCTCTACCTACCACCCAAAAATTGATGGGCAGATAGATGTAGTAAAGAAATCACTTGGAAACTTTCTTAGGTGATTGAAAAAATAGTATGGTGAGTTTTCTTTCAATGATGCAGTCAATAGAAGTTCTAGAAAGAGTCATTTTCAAATTGTGTATGGTCAAATTCCAAGAGGTGTCTTGTAAATTAGAGATCTCCCTTAAGACACACCCATTATCACACATGGTGAACACTTTGTAGAGAGCATGAAGGAGATACATGATTCAGTCAAGTTGGCAATAGAGAAAAGTGTAGAGAAGTATAAACAAGAAAAATACAATCATAGAAGGGATGTATAGTTGAAGGTTGGAGATTTGGTGTGGACATATTTGAGAAAAGCAAGGTTTCCCAAGGGAAAGCATACCAAACTACTAATGAGGAAAGTAGGGCCTTGTATGGTGTTGAAGAAACATGGGTTGAATGCCTATGTCATTGAATTACCCTCACACCTTGGTATATCTCCTTTTTTTAACATTTTTTTTTATCTTACCCCATATAAAGGTGATATGAATGCAGATATAGAAGTGCGGGTAGAAGAACTTCAAGAAGATATTATAGGGATACCCTCTCATGAACCAAAAAGGCTTGAGAGGATCTTGGACACAAAGATAATTAAACAAACAAGAAATAATGTCTACAAGAAGTACCTGGTTAAGTGGGAAGGAAGTCATGAAGAGGAAGTTGTTTTCATGGATGTGAAGCATATGGAGAAACATGGCACAAGTTTGCAGAACTTATCTCAAGAGGACTTGAGATCACTACACCCCAGGAGTATGGTGTAGGAGCACCTCCAAATACATCACTTCAAGGAATGATAATGGATATAGTAGAGGGTTAGATGATTGGATGGATCAAGGATCCCAAGCATGTAATAAAGTCCTACTTGTGAGACTATGAGACACAAGGTGTCTTTATAAGCCTTGTTGTCTACCTTGGTCAAATTTGGACAATTAAGGGTAGGATGGGTTAGAGGTAATTATAGAGAATTTGAACTTGAGTAAAACATATATGAAATATATTTAAGCTACATCTAAGAGTGATTGATTGTACGGATAGTACAGACAAAGTTATGATTGATAGTTGTCAATGTTGTCATTTTGCAAATGCAACTTTTTAAAAAGTTTTGCAAATTTTGAATTCCAATGTTCACAACAACTTTGGTTGGTGGGAACTATTTGGAAGTTGTAAAAAAGGTTGAAAAACCTTACTCCAAGTTTGGAGAGAATCTATTGTAAGAAAACAACTTTTAGATCAATCAAATAATCCCCTTTTCTCTGTAATTCTCATTATTTCCATCATAGTACGGATTTGTACAAATTCATATGGGAAAATGAATGACACTAGAAGATAGATCGGTAAATTACCTAATGAATTCAAGTGTTCTGAGGTCTTTAAGTTAAAGGAAATGAGAGATATTTCTTTTGAACTACAGACTGGTTATTGACAGGCCTGAACTAGGGTTTCGAGAGAAAATTCCTCATCCCCAAAGATTCCACCATGGAAAAAATTTGGGCCTTGGTGGAAAGAAATGGTTGAGGATGTACCATAATAATTTTTGGGTCTTAGATCTGGAGGATGTTGATTGTGAGAGGAATGATTAAACCCTATGGATATGCATCTCTATGTGACTATCCAAAATTCTACAAATAGTGCTACAACTCAGCCCAAGGATAGAATGAAGACTTCAAAATGAGGAATTGGAAGTTTCTCATGTTCCTACACATGCCTCAATTGGTTTGGTGGTTAATTAGATCCATTTAGGGACACTTTCTTTGTTAAGGGAGGCCTAATTGATCTTTAGGCCTAGAGGAGAACTTGAGCATTTGAAGAGTTGGGTGATTGCACATATATCCTAACTTGGAGGGTGTTGAGAGTGTAATTTTTGTAACCTATAAGGGTGTTAGAGAATTAAGGTGAACATCTTGTAAGTAATTTTCTATAAAATATTCATATTTGATCCTTGTAGCCCTTAGTAGACTTGGGTGTCTAGAAAGTGTCCTAAAAGTGAATGGGTGTAGGATTTCTCTTCAATATTGTTTGAACAAAGTGTGTAGCATTTTTTGAGCCCTTGTTCCATCACTAAAGTGTTGGTTTCAAGTTGTGGTGTGAAATTTCCTTTAGGGTACCCAAGAATAGTTAGAAGATTAGTCTTGAATGTGGGTTTGGGAACTGTATTAGAGCCCTAAATTGTAGGATTGTGAAGGGGTCTTTGAATTTTTGTGATTCCCTTTTTTGATATAGTTTGGGGCTCTGATCCACACTCCCTAGATGTCTCAACTTAGAAGAATCACAAAAAACATTATTACAAGTACACAAGGGCATTTGTGATTCTCATTCTAGTGGCTTGACCTTACCCAAGAAGCTTCTAAGAGCTGGATATTTTGGCCCACAATGCAAAAAAATGCTTTCTTATTTGTGGAGAAGTGTCAGATTAATGGGAACCTCATCCATGCACCTTCTCAATAACCACTCACATCACCTTGGCCCTTTTCACAATGGGGGTTTGACCTAGTTGGCAAGATTCATCCCTTATCCTCTGATGATCATATACATAATCACAACCACTAATTATTTCAAAAAGTGGGTTGAAGCAATTTCAATGACCTACACTACCAAGAAACTTATTTTTGAGTTTCTTTTGAACTATATCATATGTCGGCACAGTGTTCCATAGACAATCATTACAAAGCATGGCTCCCATTTCAAAAATAAACAAGTAGATGAGCTTTGTGAAAAATTCCACATCCACCACTTTTCCCAAGCTAACAGCTAGGCTAAAGCTACAAATAAGACCATTATAAAAATCTTTAAAAAGACAGTCAATGAAGCTGGTTGGGAATGAAATCTCCAATTCAACCCAACCTTATGGGTATACTGTACTAGTTTCCACACTCTAATAGGAGTGACTCCATACTCACTATTTTATAGTACTGAATCTATATTTCCAATAGAGTTTGATCTCACATCATTATGTGTATCCCTTCAACACATTATTTCAGATGAGGATTACAAAGTATCTTGACTAAAAGAGCTAGAGTTTCTTGATGAAAAGAGAAAAAATAGACTCTGACATTTACAAGTATATCAACATCATCTCAAAAGAAGCTACAACAAAAAGTTCATACTAAGTGCTTTTGAAGTTGGTGACCAAAAACTAATGGAAAATTAGAAAAATCAAATGGAAAGAGAAAAACCAGGAAAGCTTGAACCAAACTAGTTGGGTCCTTTCATCATTACAAAAATATATGGGTCTGTAGCATATAGGATATCCACTTAAGAAGGATAGCTTCTATCAAAACCCATTGACATCTTGCATCTATGCAAGTACTATTCATAGTTGTCAGAGTACACCCATTTCAAAAAAAATATATATCTAAAAAAACAAAAAAAATGGTTACCTTGGTGAAAACCTATCAATCAAGCATCTTCAGTGGTACAAAAATAGAAATACAAGAGAAATAAATTTTTATTATGGTGAAAAACACTTATAATGGTGGTACAGTAAGAATGGGTAATGATACACCTTGTCCAGTTGAAGGCAAAGGAACAATAATGCTGAATAACCTGATTAAATGTGAAAATGCTTATTGGGTAAAAGGATTGAATTATAATTTGTTGAGTGTTTTGTAGCTGAATAATTCAGGATACAAAGTAGCATTTGAGAATAAGAAGGCAAAGCTCTTCAATGAATCAGGAAGATTGATTAGTATCAATGAATAGACTAAAGGTAACTTATTCTATCTGAATGATACTAACACCACTTTCTTAATGACTAGAAACGAAGACATATGGTTGTGGCACAAAATATTGTGTCATGTTGTATAGTCAGAAAATGGAAGCACTTCCATTTTAGACTGGTTTAGCCTTTTGAGTAAGTGGTTTGGGGCCATGACAAGTGCCTTGATTGGGTTCCTAATCTTGACATGGCTTCCCCTCCCCCACAACAAACAAACTTTTCTTTTTGCAAGTACAGGTTCGGGACTGTCAATCTAAGACCAGATCTGGATACCCTTTTCAGATTTCTTTCAGACTGTGCAGACAAGGACACTTTTGGATCTATGTAGGACAGGATTGGCAAAAGTGGTACTGTTGGAAATATTCAGGACTAACAGAGTTACTGAGAGGGGAGGGGTGAATCAGTAAATCTTAAAACTTTTATTATATTTCAGCACTTGTATCTACTTAACCATTCATTCATCTGATCTACTGAAAACATGAAAATGTAATCATACATAACACATGACACAAAGATTGGTAACCCAGAAACCTTCCAAATAGAAAGTAAAACTGGGGTGGGGATGCTACCCACA
This sequence comes from Thuja plicata, assembly GCA_018584345.1. Classification (NCBI taxonomy): domain Eukaryota; kingdom Viridiplantae; phylum Streptophyta; class Pinopsida; order Cupressales; family Cupressaceae; genus Thuja; species Thuja plicata. The sequence continues at coordinate 4,405,550 of MU224422.1, forward strand.
AAACTTTGGTACTGCAGTATAAAGTTGGCCGGTTAAGGCTTACAATGATCACTTCTGATGATCTGCCCTGTTAGAAGCAATT
>MU224422.1:4415496-4434746 GCA_018584345.1 Thuja plicata
CAATTAAGGCTCCCGATGGTCCCCTTTATATCTATGCTAGGATTGCTAAGATACCTACCCGTGGTTGTCTAGTGGATCCCACATCTTTAATAAATGTCATTACTAAGGAAAATCTTTTTATGAAAGGCTTACAACGTGATTTTTATGACTCATCTGATGCATGGATCCAAACTTGTAATGGATTTCTTTATCCTACACTTGGTTCTATTGATTTACCTGTTGAACTTTGTGGTGAAATTGTAGATACTACCTTTATCATTATTCCTACTTCAGATCAATTCCAAATCAAATTTGGTTTGCCTTGGATAACTGCTATGCATGCTAATCCTTCTCCCATTCATAAATGTCTTAAGATCATTCATAATGAAGAAGTCAAAATGATTAATCATAGTTTGTTTCAACCTTCTAGGCCTAGAGATTGTTCTACTCTTGATTTTCTTTGGACTTCATTACCTAACTCATGTTCACCTCACCCTGATCATCTCTTTCTCTCATATCAAGCTTACAAGCATTGCAAAATTGATGAGTTAAGTATGCCTTGGATTGATTCTAACCGTGGTCTTTTACCTACTCCTGCAATACCTCCTTTATCCATTGCTGCTCATAAAATTGATCAAACTCCTATTCTTCCATTACAACCTATTGAAACTTCTCCTATAGAGCCTGTGAAGGAAACTATTGTCATTCCTCCTAGTTCTCAACATGTACCAAACAAAGTTAAACGTAACAAATCTGCTAATGAGCATCATAAGAAGTGTAGAGCTAATGCTAGAGCCTATACTTCTATGATGAGAAACTCTTTACCAACCTTTGATCAACCTATGCTTGATGCATTGGATGCTATTATTCATGATGTTAAGACAAATGAGTATGATGATCCCATTCACATCTTGGATCCCATTTCAAACAATCTTGATGAGGAGGACACTCTCGATGATCCTATTGATCTTAGTGATGAATATGAGACTTTTGATCTTGATAATGATTTACCTCGTATGCTTTCCACTCAATTAACAATACAACCTAGTAATGAGCATTGTGATTCTCAAGAGGATCCTTGCTTGGAACTGGCTATCATTCCTACTATATTGGATATAGTCCCTCTTGCAAGCTGCCCACCTACCCTAAATAAAATTAATCAAGATGGGGAAGGTTGACAACATGCTTGATTGGATCATCGTTTATGGTAGCCATTTTTTTGTTGTATGTTGTATTGTGCTTCCCTCGTAATGTGCCTTTATATGTTTGTCAGATTCTTTTATACGACCCTTGTTACTCTGTTGGTGCAAGGTGATAAAGGAATCAACTCTGTTATGCAATTCCTCTATATGTATCTACATTATTCTATATGTTGTTTCATTTTATGTTGTAGATGTGCTACTGTTCGTAATTTTTTCCTTGTATAATCTGCTTGGATCTGTGACATGGTAGCACTAATTCTTTTTGGTCTCCAGGTTGTGGTTTGAAAAGATTCCTCTTTGTAATTCTTAAGTTTCTTTCCTCCTTTATGATTGTAGTTCTAATTTATTCAGGGAATGATGTCAATTCATTTGCAATGATATTATATTTCTATGTACATGTTATCAAATGATCATATTGACCCCACATTAGGTAGATCCCTCTTGTGTTCTTATGTATGTTTATGTTTTATTTCCCTTGACTTGTCTTCCTCTAGGGGCATTTCACAGTGGAAACATAATTTGTAGAGTTGCTTATGTTTCCGTTAAAACCATTGCTCCTGTTAAAGTGTTAGCAATGACTTTAACATGGGGGCATACACTCTACTCACTTGTTGCACACACGCACATTCAAGATGGTTTTCAAGATTTAACACTTTTCCCTTTATGGATTAAAAGAAGCTAATCCTTAAAGCATGGTCATTTTACTTTTTTTTAGGATCTCTTGATCCCTCCAGTTTACATTTACATGGACCTCTTGATCCCGCCAAGTTTCAATTTACAATGTTTTGATCCCTTTAAGAACGGATCTCCCTGATGGGTTGACTAGTGAGTAGCCACATTCAATAGGCAGTTCAACTCCATCTTTCTAGTTACGCTATTGTGTGGTTTACAATGGGACATAAGTTCTCATTGGGTGAGATAATCACACCCCTTCTCCCTCTCCTTAACTAAGTGATGTCTCTCTTATCATGATCTTAGGGTTGATAAAGACTTAAGTCCCTTGGGGGTTTGAGGTTTTCTTTATCCTTTTTGATTCCGATAAGATTGTATTTTTTGTATTTTCTCCTTTACCAAGAGTTTGTGCTGAACTCATACTCTTGCTAAAGTGGGGGCTAAATGTATAGTCGGAAAATGGAAGCACTTCCATTTTAGACTAGTTTAGCCTTTTGAGTAAGTGGTTTGGGGTTATGACAAGCACCTTGACAAAATTTCCTTTTTGTAGGTATAGGTTTGGGACTATCAATCTGAGACCAGATCTGGATACCCTTTTTAGATTTATTTCAAACTGTGCAGATAGGGACACTTTTAGATTTGTGTAGGACAGGGTTGGAAAAGGTGGTATAGGGTCAACCTTTTTCATAAGATGACATTGGAACAAAAAAATATTTCTGGGTTTTTTTCGTCTCTGTGTTCTAGTTTGGGATCAACTGTCAGATTTTATAGAAACAATATAGAGACCTCAGAAAATAGAAATATTTAATCTACAATTTTGTAAGGTTAGTTCTTCCTTCTATCCTTTTCAATTACTATCAATAATCATATTTACTTAATCAAATTACAGAATTTAAGATCCCCTTTCTTGTTCTCTTTCCAAATAGTTGATTCACTTGTGCATTAACCCTTCTACTTGGGTTGATCAAATTGGATCTCCTGTTTGTGTATTTGAGGGTGAAAGAAAGGAGCATCTTATCTTCCCCTAATCACAATTATAATATACAATCAATATACAATTCAATTAAGTGTAAGATGTGAAATAGGGTTAAGGATTTCAACACACTATAACAATTAATCAATTAATAAAACCCTCCTTTCCAATATTTATGTTTTGTCCTTAACACACCCTCATTTCACCTTCTTTACACGTGTGAATTTTGACAACATGATGAAAATAAGCAGAAGGAGAAACGTAAGAGGCTTACTGACGATGATAAAGAGAGACAACATCATGTGCAAGAATTGTCAAAAGGGTAAAATGATAATGTCTAGTTTCAAAAGTAAAACCCATACATCTGATGATATTCTAGAATTAGTCCATACTGATCTATGTGGACCAATGAGGACAAAGAGTTATGATGGAGCTATATATTTTATTATCTTTGTGGATGATTACTCTAGAATGATGAAAATTATGTTTCTTAAAGATAGATCTGAAGCATTCAAGATGTTTAAATGGTATAAGGCTATGGTAGAGAAACAAAGTGGTAAGCATTTGAAATGTTTGAGGTTAGATAGAGGAGGAGAATTTATATTAGATGAATTCACTAATTTCTGTAATGAGCATGGTATAAAAAGATAGGTTTCTGCACCAAGAAAACCACATCAAAATGGGATTGCTAAGAGAAGGAATAGATCAATATTTGATTGTGCTAGAACATTGATGATAGAGAAACACATCACCCCAATCTTCTAGAGGGAAGTTGTCAGTACTACTGTCTACACACTTAATAAAGTACAATTGAAGAAGGACACAAAGGAGACACCTTATGAGCTATGGTATGGTAAAACACCCAATGTAAGTTACTTTAAAATCTTTGGTAGTTAATGTTATGCATTAAAGGATGATATAAATGGAAAGCTTGATGCCAAGAGTGATGAAGGTATTTTTCTAGGGTATCCCACCAAGAGAAAAGCTTATAAATGTCTAATCAAGGCTTCTAAAAAAATTGTTGAAAGTGCAAATCTAAAGATAGGTGAATTTGTAGAAAAGAATGAGCTGGAAAGCACAAAAGAACCAGAGCACTACAATAAGTTTGTATACTATAAAGAACCCTACACTCTACCCGAGCAATAGTGCTTAATTCCATAACAATAGAATGTTGCAACCGACGGTCAGACTGCTGTTACCGATGGTCAAGACAATAATTAGAATAATGTGCAAGGTGATGAAGATCAAAATGAAGATCAAAATAATGATCAAGCTGATACACAAAGAGTCGTACATGTACTTAAAAGATATGTAAGAAGGAACCATCTAGAGATCCAGATCATACGAGATAGGAAAGCTAGTACAAGAACAAGAAGTAAGTCTTTAACCTCAAATTGTTTAATTTGTGAGTTTGAGCAAAAATCTGTCAATGCTGCAGTTGATAATGAATAATGGATAAGTTCTATGAATGATGAGATTGAACAGATTGAGAAGAATAATACATGGTCACTTGTGACAGGACTAGATGACAAGAATGTCATTGGTAAAATATAGATATTCCAGAATAAGATGAACGTGAATGGATAAGTCACAAGGAAAAAAGAAAGACTAGTATGTAAGGGGTATGCACAAGAAGAAGGCATAGACTATGGAGAGAAATTTGCACCCATTTCTAGGCTAGAAAGAGTAAGAATACTACTTGATCATTTTGCATTCAAGGGATTCAAAGTATATCAAATAGATGTCAAGTCAGCATTCCTAAATGGAATACTTGAAGAAGAGGTATACATTGAGAAACCAGAAGGGTTTGTTGATCTAGATGAGAAACATGGTAGGTAGACTTAAAAAATCCTTGTATGGATTGAAACAATCTCCTAGAGCCTGGTATGAATGACTTCATTCCTATCTTATAAGTATTGGATTTGTAAGGACTAGTGAAAATAATAATCTTTATTTGTAGGAGGATATTGATGCTAACACTTTGATTGCTAAAATATTTGTTGATGACATCATATTTGGAGGCAATGATATGCTATGCAAGTAATTTTCTAATGAAATGAGCAAAGAGTTTGAGATTTCTATGTTTGGAGAGATCAAGTTCTTTCTTGGTCTACAGATCATTCAATAAAGTGAAGGTATTTTCATTGCACAATCCAAATACATCAAAGAGGTCCTACAAATATTCAAGATGGAAGATTCCAAACCACTTGGAACACCAATGGCTACTAGATGTAAGTTAACAAAGGAAGACAAGAAAATAGAGGTAAATTAGACTTTGTATAGATCAATGATTGGAAAACTCATGTATGTTGTACACACTAGACTAGATATTACACATGCAGTAGGAATTGTTGCTAGATTTTTTGCTAACCCCAGGGAATCACATATGACTTCTATAAAAAGAATTGTAAGATATCTAAAGAATACTAAGGAATTTGGCTTATGGTATAGAAGAGAAGGCAAATTTGAACTTAAGATGTTTACCGACACTGATTGGGCTGGAAATATTGATGACCGGAAGAGCACAAGTGGAGGAGAATTCTTTATGGGTGATATACTTGTCACATGGATTAGAAAGAAGCAAGGATGCATCTCTCAGTCTACTATAGAAGCATAATATGTTGCTGCTACTGCAAATTTCTCAAATATTGCTTGGATCAAATAGTTTCTAGAAGGTATGCATATGACGATCTTAGATCTAGTGATTATTTACTGTGATAACACCAGTGCAATAAACATTTCCAAGAATCCAGTCATGCATGCCATGACTAAACACATTGCCATCAAGTATCATTATTTGAGAGAACAAGTTCAAGAAAAGGAGGTGATACTTGAGCATGTGTAATCAAAATAAAAATTGGTTGATATCTTCACCAAGCCACTAACCAAGGTTACATTTGAGTACTTGAGAAAGAGACTAGGGGTCAAACCCTTGTCTACTAGCTAGTAAAATGACTGAAGGCTGCATTAGCCTACATATTATCAGAATATCAATCATGTTGATGCAAGAAAAAAGATGAAATTCAAAGATACATCTATATATAGACAAGTATATACCAGAACCGAGCACCAGAATATATTTTTATATTGCTGATGGATAAGGGAAATTCAAGGAATATATTATGGATAAAAGAAAAATGATTGTTTGACATGAATGTCAGATATTTGTAAAATATTTGTTTGGCATTGATGTCAAAGGGAGAGAGATTATCCATATTATCACATTCTTCCAAAAAAAAGGGAGAGAGATTATCCATTATCAGATTACTCCAACAGGGAGAGATTATATCCTAAGGGAGAGAAATTGTATGAAATTTTATATAAAGGAAGAGTTGCTGACAAGAGAAAAAGACATCAAAGAGAGAGAACAGTCAAATGAGAGAAATTGACACAAGAAGAGGTCTTAACACATCAGAAGACAAAGAGCTGCAAGAATCAAATCTAAGCTAAAATAGAGCTTACAGAAGGTCAAACATTTATCAATTATCAAACAAAAGATTGGTAGTTTGATGAATCTCAACTGTTGTATTTCATATTGTATTAGAAATAGTATAGTGTGATAATATAGTATTTTTCCATCAATGCCAAAGGGAGAGATTGATGACATGTAACTGATTGAATGTTTGATAAATTTAAGTTGAAGATAATGCAAGGCATTGAATCCATTAATGGTTTGTATTTTCATTGATGTCAACTTGATAACATTTGTATGGTCATGTACACAATGCCAAAGACTTCAAAGAATCAATGGAACAAAGGTTATGCTTTCATCAGTGCATAAAATTCACGTATTCACCAAGTGACAAACAACACCAATGGAGTTCACACCATCGGTAAAGTCAAAGAAGAAAAGTCACATTGATACCTGACAAGCAGAAGATAGTGTTTCCCAATGAAGCAAAACCATTGGATGTCTGATGAGCTGAAAATAGAGTTTCCTGATGAGTATAAATCCAATGATGCGCGACTGACAGAGATCCCGAAGCTAACTAGAGTCATGCTGATGGAACTGTCAGTTGTCACCAACAACTAACTAAAGAGTTGACTGATGGAATAGAGAGTTCAAAAAAATGACAAAATATCTAGTTGGCAAGAGCTAAAAATAGACTTAACTGGTTGTTTTCTTTGTTTTATTTGACCAAAGTTAAGTAATTGATTTAAAGAATATTTGTATAGTTGGCAAGAAGATAACTACAAGATAAATCAGGAGTTATTATTTAAATCAAATTGGCTAGATTATTTTTCACGCCAAGAATCAAGAATCAAGAAACAATGAATATCATATCTATATAAGAGACAAGCTTAATTCATTTTTGAATCACATTCACGGAAAAGGGATTAAGGGGAGTGAATAGAAAGAGGATGCTGAAGAGAAACTAATGAAGAAGAACTTCATATAGTCCTAATCAATCAAGCTGAAGGAGAGCTAAGAAATTATTTAGACACCAATGAATAGTCAAGCACAACATCACAAAGTAGAAAGTGTGGAGCACAAAGAATTGAATTGATACATTGATCAGAGAGGTAATGTACTTAAATAGATCTGAAAATATGCAATTCAAAGTTTCATCATGAATAGGTCATAGTGTTTCGGTTTAACCATTGAAGCATTAAGTCTCTTAACAGAGAAGGACTTAATAGTCTTCTATATATTGAGCTACATCCCAAGGAGTGCCAAAAGGGTTGATTCATGAAAGTAGTAGTGGACTTGCATGATACCTATTGACAGTCTAAGAAGGAGGCTGATTCAAGGATGGTAGCAATAGATGCCCGATACTAAGTGACAACCTCTATGTATAAAATCCTCTAACAAGGTCGCACTTAACAATGTGTTTGTAACCTTTAATAGGGTTAGCTCCTAACAAGGCTCACTTTAGTAGAGTGAAAATTTGGGGTATCGGTCCTAGTGGTTTTTCCCTTAACAGGGTTTCCACGTTAAAAATTCATGTGTTATGTGTGTATGATTCATTTCTTTACTGTTTCCTATCTAACATAGTTAACACTGGATTGATCGGTATACTCTGCTTATTTACTGAGTTTTGGTAAATAGTTATACTTCTTATCGATAATCAAGGAGAATGAGGACAGACAAGGAAAATTGATAGACGGTTAAATTATTATAAGTATTTCATGGCATGCATCTTGTACGGACATAATAATCTAAGTTTTATTGATTGGTGGTTAAGTTTGAAAGATAAATTTTTGAGGCCACTGATTCACCCCCCACTCTCAGTTATTACTAACATAAATTTGGCATCTCTATCTGATATGATTTTTTTAGGTAAGTCATGAATCCTGACAATCTCCTTAAAGAAAAAGTTAGCAATAGATGTTGCATCATTTGTACTCTTGCATGGAATAAAATGTGCATCTTACTAAATCTATCCACCACTACATAGATGCTATCATATCCTTTTTGTGTCCTAGGAAAAACCATGAAAAAATCCATACTACAACTCTCCCAAGGTCTTGTAGGAATTGGTAAAGGTTGATATAACCCTGATTTGATTGATGTACCCTTTTCCCTTTGACATATAAGACATGTCTCCACTATCTTCCTCAATTCAGTCTAAAGCTTGGGACAATGATAAAACCTTCTTACCTATTCCAAAGTTTTGTCCAAACTAAATTGTCCTCCCATGCTACCTGCATGCTTCTCCCTTATGATGTTTTCCCACATTGAACACTTGGGAATACATAGTTGATGTACCTTAAACAAAAGACCATCCTGTATCAAGAAATTTGCATATTCAACATGGTAAGACTCAAAAAAATTAGAACAAATTTGATAAATATCACTGAAATCTTCATCATCCTTATACATTCCCTTCAAAGAATCAATTCCTACATTTTGGAGTTTAACTTCTTGCACTACTAGGATTATCCTACTTAATGCATCTGCCACCTTGTTGGTAACTACCTTTTTATGGTTTATGGAAAAAGCGTAGGCTTTAATTGATTCAACCCACTTCATATATTTGTGGATTAATTTTTCTTGTCTGTTCAAGAAACTAAGGACTTGATTGTCTATAAAGAGTACAAACTCTTTTGGTCAGAGGTAATGCCTCCACTTCTTTAGTGCTTGGACTAAAGTATACAATTCAAAAGCATAAGAGCAATACTTCCTCTTTGCATCATTCGATTTTTCATTGAAAAAGGCTAAAGGCCTTCCTTCTTGGCTCAAAACACCCCTATAGAAAGATTAGAAGCATCACACTCAATACTGAAAATTTTGAAAATTAGGAAATAAAAGTATAGGTTTCTCTGATACCTTTTCTTTCAACATTTGAAAACCTTCTTCTATCCTTTTATTCCTTACAAATCTGCACTTTTGTCCACCCTTGATGGTCTCAAGAATGGGAGCACACAACTGACTAAAGTTCATGATGAACTTCCTATAGAAGGATGCAATTCCATGAAAGCTCCTTACTTCTGTCATTGTCCTTGGAGAAGTCCAGCTTAGGATGGCTTCCACCTTCTTAGGGTCCATTTTGATGTTCCCACCTAAAATCCCAAATCCCAAATAGACAAGTTCTTCTTACATAAAAAAACACTTTTCCATGTTTATAAAAATTATTTCCTCATGCAACCTTTTAAGGACTAAATTAAGATGCTTGAAATGTTCATCCTTATCCATACTGAAAATAAGGATATCATCTAGGTAAACTATAAAAAATTTACCAAGGAGGGGTTTTAACACTTCATTCATGAGCCTCATAAATGTACTTGGAGTGTTTGACAAGACAAAGGGCATCACCCTCCATTCATAAAATCCTTCATTAGTCTAAAAGGTAGTTTTCCACTCATCACCAGCCCTAATCCTTTTTTGGTGGTAACCACTCTTCATATCCACTTTTGAGTAATACCCTACAACCCCAAAATGATCCAATAGATCTTCTATCCTAGGTATAGGGAACCTATACCTAATTGTGATTCTATTAATTTCCCTAGAATCAGTGCACAACCTCCATGTTCCTTCCTTTTTAAGAGGCAAAAGGGTAGGTACTGCACCAGGACTAAGACTTTTGGTTATCAACCCTATTGGGTCTATTTCTGATTTTCTGATTCATGCTAAATTTTTTTGGTTCCCAATGTTAGTTTATGCCTTAAAAATTGGAGTATCTTCAAGCATGCCCTCAAATTTTTGTGTAAGTAACTATATCCCAAGTAGTTTAGCTCTGAAAGGAATGAAAAACCCTAAAACCTAATTCTTGTCACGTCATTTTCAAACCCTAAACCCTCAAGACTTGTTCTATTTTGGAGTTACTTTTTTGAGTCACTTAAATATTATTTTTTTCATCTGAACTTTTTTTCCTCACCTTTTATCTCCTAATCTCATGATCAAGACCAAATATTCTTTCAGATCTGGAGACTTGGTGCAGGATTCTATGTCTTAACCTAGGAAAGGAAGGAATATGCTCTTATGGATTCAAAGATTAACCGTAGGTAGTTGATTGATTTTCATCGTGCGGTTGGTGCGTGATAGCTAGATAAAGATGAGGTCATCTAAAACATTGGGAGATTAAGCGAGGACCGTGGATGCAGTTTCAATCCTATGGTTGGTGCTAGATCTCATGACTTAACTCTGGTCAACACAATCTTTCAATGATTCAAAGATACCTTTATTTATGAATCTCGTGATCTAACTCAAGTCAAGACATGGTTTGCATTTTTCCTTAGTTGTGAGATCTTGGAATCAAAGTGTAGTTAAGTAAAAGATCTTGAGATTCAGTGCAAGCCATTAATCAAGACCAAGATCAAGGGTTTTCATGTTATCTTGAGATAAATTGATCAAGATAGGAGGATTCAAAGATTATGATCGTTGATTAAGGACAAGATCTAGGGCTAGCACTAGATCTCTGAATGTAATCAAAGTTAAGTGATATATTCAGTGAATTGGAGTTCTCTTTGGTTGCACAATCTCCAAATAGATTTTGACTCAAGTAAAGTTAACCTTGGGTTTTCTGAGATCCAATATGGACCATGGATACAGTTTTAATCCTATGGCTAGTGCTAGATCTCCAACTAAAAGTCATGTCAAGTTTTCTTGTAGTGACTCAGCGAGGGTCATTGATTTTTTTATATCCTTGTCTTGATCATTTGATCAGCACATGATCTCTAACTAAACTCCATAGTTATTTTTTGTTCCAGAAACCTAGAGATTTCAGCTATCTCCCTTTCTCTAGATAAACCAAGGGTCAGGCTGAGGTAACTTAAAGACAAGTTGAGTTTGCAGTGGTAAAATCTTGATCATAGATGCAATAATGATCTTGTGCCATGTACATGATCTCTGAATAAAAATTGAGTTAAGAAAATCATTCATCGATTCATAGATTTTAGTTATCTTTGAATCTCCAGATAGACTAAGTGTCAAGCATGGTTAGTTCAAATCCAAGTAAGGTTTGCTGAGGAAGGATCTGGACTATTGATTAGAGCCGAGATGTGCATCTAGTGTTGAATCACTAGATAAAGTCAAGAAGTCAACATGCATTCAGCGATCAAGAGATAATGGGCTAAGATGCAGACATGTATCTAAGTGGTAGATCAGATGTGTGGTTCTCACCAAGTCTCAGAGAAAACCCATAGTTAAGTAAATTATTCAGTGATTCAGAGATAAGTGTATCTCTGAATCTCGAGACTTGACCATGGTTAATGTAAACATTGGGAGCTTATGAGATAGCCTTTATCTCATATCCTCAGAATCAATTGGAGTTAGTGTCAGGGATCATGAAGTTGAATTTGAGTCATGGATCAAAACCAAGATCAAGGTTTTGTGCTATATCTCCATATAAACCAAGAGTTATGAAAAGTATTCAGTGACTTGGATATTTCTTCAATTGCATGATCTCCGAATTAGACCAGGGTAAATCTAAACTCTTAGAGAATAAGAGATTTACACAGTTGCTGAATCTCTAGATGAAGCTTGGGTTAAGTATTATACTCACAATATTTGTAGGATGATGCCACATGTTCCAAGGACAGATGAATCTAAGGGTTGCCGCTAGATCTCGCGATGGAACCTAAGTTAAGTAAACTTTCAAAGATCATGAGTTATCTTTAGTCGTGCAATCTCTAGATAGAACTTGGGTCAAGTAAAGTTAAGAGTTGAGTTCTCAAGGTTAAAGTGTGAGATGTTGATACTTAAAAGATTGAAGGGCTGGCGCTAGATCTCTGAATAAACTCAAGGTTGGATCAAGTGTTTAGCAATTCAGAGATCTTATTTATCTATGAATCTCCATATTTGTACAGAGTCATGCCTGAATTAAGTAAAGTCAAGTAAGGTTTTCTAAGGAAGGATTGTAATAATTAATTTGAATAGGGATCTATGGCCACTGCTTAATTTCCAGATAAAATTCAAAGTCATGCTTTCTTTCAGAGATTTGGCGTGGACCATCGATACAATTTTGATCGTGTGGTGTGCATGTAATCTACAGATCTGACTCAGGTTAAAATTTTCATTTAGTGACTTGGAGATAAAGGGAAAATGATGAACCCAGGGTTAAGGACTAGTTAAAGATGAGTTACGAACTGAACTCATAAAAAAGGTAAAAATTGATCAAGTCATTTTTCATCATGTGCTTGGCACTTTTCCTAAGGGTAAAGATTCAAGGAAGATAAAGTTGAAGCCATCGCATTTAGTTGCCACCTATCCTAGTCAAAATGAGGTCAGTGCCAAAGGGAAAGTAAAGTGCAAGCAAGTCTTGATAGATTCAATGATGGGCATGGTTACCTAAAGTGAGGGTGATCACAAGATAATGGTAGAGTCATTTTGATGGGGAGACAAGTGTCCAAGTCTGATCTTTTTCCTAGGTAACTTAAGTAGATCAACGAATCTATTTTAAACTTGATCATGTCGCTCGATATCAACCGTTAAACATTATTCTGCGCCAAGGTGAATGTTATAACCATTATAATTTGAAATTTTAAAAATATAGATGAGGGTTTCATAGCGGTGGTCTCAGATTTTGTCTTAGAGTCATTTTAGAACCGATATGATCTTTTGGAACAATAGCACTAAAGCCTAAGAAGATGAAGCCAACAAAAACAATCCTGGATGTAACAGATGAGGAATAAATGACACATGGCACTTTATCAATGAGCACTAGGAGGGTAATTATCATCAAGAATAGTGTAAGTTAGCCTGTATTAGCGGTCACTATGTCTCTTAGCAACTTTTTGAATTAATCCCGAATATCTGCAGAAAAAGATACCAACTGAAAAAGATCCTAAATGATTGTAGATCAAATACTCAAGTGTTTTTCTTCCACCAACTTAAAGTTGTAACCATTTTGTCTTCTAGTGCTTTGCCTTTTCCTGGCCCTCTAAGGCTTGTTGCATCTATTTTCTCTCAGGATTTCCTTGGTGGTTAGTGGACAATATAAATAGCAAGATTAAATTTAATGTAAAAGATGGTGAATTCACAACTGCAAAGTAGTCTTCCAAATTTTTGTCTAGTTTTAAAGCTTTTGTCATTCTGGATGTATTAAACAAAGATGTTTTAATAAAATACGGTGGAAGTTCCTATTTCCTATCTGTGATGTCTTCATGTGTTTGTATTTGAGTTCTTGTGTATTAAATCTGTAAGGAATTCTAAATACACTAGTTACAAGGTAACTGTGGGATTGTTTTTAAGTTTCTTTCAAGGGAAGAGTAATTATTAAGGGTAGTTTCAGAGGGTTAAATATTTTCATAAGAATTTGATGCATAGATATAGGAATGATAAGATGACATGTGAGGCATTTCATCTAGGTTCTAAGTGTGTTTTCATTAAAAGGTTTCTATGAATGTATATTCATTTGACTCTTTTCCCTGGATTAGGCACTAGTCTGGATTTTGAATAGCAATTATCATCATCAAACATTAAAATATAAATAATCTTTCTATTTTATGTATAAGAACATAGATGTCTATGATCTGTATTGAAGAAAATAGACACTATTGTGATTCATTAAAGAATTGAATCTGTTGGTACTCCTAAATTTGGAACAAATTTGGAGTGACCATGTTAAATTTTCAGATAAGAGAAGTATGTACCTTTGAAAAAAGTGTAAGAGGGCTCAGTTACAATGCTTGAAAAGGGTACCCAGATGATTTTCATGAGGTACGAATTGTGAAAAGGATTCAATGCCTTTCGTTTGACATATGCAATGGGTTACAACTCCTAAATTTCAATTCTGATATGTTTAGGGAGTAGTCATTTTGAGGGGGTCACCTAAATCTGCATTTTGCTAAAGTGTCATTTTGTTGTTTAGAGCCTACTTTGCTTCTGAATACTTTGCACTCTGTTGAGTTTCATAAGCCATCAATTTGGGAATATGTTACATACATATCAGAGAGTCTAAGTGTTAGATCTTAGGTCATTCCAAATCCATTTGATAGGTTTTCATACTTCCCAAAGTTGGTTGCTTAGAACTGTTTGCATCTTTGTTCTACCTAGAAATCTGAATATCCCATTTTGACAGGTTATAACTTTTGACTAGTTGATTCAATTGAGAAAGTGCCTTTTGTACTATGTTCTAGTGGTCACATACTTCATATTTTCCAATTCCTGGATCATGATGAATCCATTTGAGCAATTTTCCAATCTGATTCCATTGGCACTTTGTTTAGTTTCCAAAAGTTGATTGTAGATTTCTGAATACCTCATTTTGAGGGCCTGCATCTTTGATAAAATGGATAGGTATGACATCATGGTGTGTTCCTAGGTGTTGTAATCATGAAAATGAACCAATATTTCTAGTTTGCAGATCCCTATGAAATCAGATGACAAGTTTTCTAGAACCATTCTGTTAGTGAATAATTTTGATTTCCTGAGTGTTCAAGTGCAGAATTGCTATGTTGTCCACTTTGAGGTCTTGAAAATGTATACCCGGTTGAACATTTTAGATAATTGACTTGTCCCTCATATTGAAAACATAGGAGTGTACTCACATGAGGATTTACTGATTCCTACCAATTTATTTATCTACTTTTCCAGAGCCTTTCCATTTCTGATTTATTAAAGTTTCACTGAAAAATGTAGAATTCAGAATTAAATGGCATACTTTGTGGTTTCTCTGTTTGCACCCTGTTCAAGCTCAGAAATAATTGAAAGTTGATCTGTATTGTAGACCTAGGAATGAACTCCTTTGAATATTTCTAGATTTTGATCAATCCAGTTAATCACTTTGCTTCGCTTTGAAGATTCACTTTCTACTCTTCACTGTGTTAAAATTCAGAAAAGTGTTTGGATGCTAACATTTGCAGATTGGTATCAGTTGAATAGTTTGTTTTCAAAGGAGGAAAATTGAGATTTTTCATTCTACATATGACATTCAATCAGGCTCCAGAGGTTGAAATTCTGGGGGATCTTTTTGATGGATATGCGAGTTCAGTTTCAGAGGCAGTTTATTCAGTTTACAGTGTAGAACAGAATTAAGTTTTTAGAATGGCCATTTTTCAAGAGTGATATCTTTCTGTCTGAAAGTTTTTTTAAGGAAGAAATCAGGGAATTATGCTTATTACATATGAATGTACTATCTAACTTGATGGAAAAGTTTCACAATGTGTTTTAGTCATTTTGCAATGACTAATCCACAAGAGATTTGTGGTGTTTCAACTTTTGCATTTGCATAATATTATGGAAGTGCTAGGTTTAATTATTCGCCTCTTGCACTGGATGATGAATCTGAAGATTCCCTCTTGCACTCATATTCAGTATGAATGATTGAATTACTTTTCCAAGTAATGGCTCTTTGGGAGCCAATCCACTATGGTTCTGATTGACACTTCTGGCAGGGTTTGCAAATTCTCAGTTGCAGAATACATTGAAATCATCCACTTTGCATATTATTATCTTGAAGCCCGAGTCTTTTCAGGCTATTATGGTTGATGGAAGTTGTTCACATATTTGAGAGGGGTTTGTCTTCCAGTTCCCATGCTTGCAAGATATTATTTTGTCAGTTTTCAGAGCTCATGCCTAAGTCCAGTTGTCATAATTGTGATCAATTTGCATAACTACTAAAATGTTTGAAAAGGTCACCACTTTGTTCTTTATGGTAAAATTTAGAATGCGAAAAGGTGGACAAGAGGAATTAGGTACAAGAGTGCTTTCAAATATGCAAAAAAACAATCAATGCCATCTACCTGAGTATCTTCTATTCAACATTCTGTTGAAAAGCCCATATGTCAGGATCGTACTTCAAAGCCAGTTGTATTCTCATACAACTACAATATCAGAAAAGATTTCCATGTGTATGGCCAAATGGAGGATCACCCTATTTTTCCAATGATGCTACGTTTTAAATGGGGACAAAGGCATCAAGTGAGAAGCTCACGCTAGGAAAGAGGGAAGCCTGTGTTGACATAATGGAGATGAGCCTGCAAGTTTTGTTTCATTTATACTCAGTGCATTGGAAGTTTTTAAATGAGTTTTTTTTTTAATATTTTACAATGCAATGAAGCCTTGTAGCATTTACAGAGGACTCCACCACAAAAATGAAAGGAAGATGTTGAAAACATTAACAACACTAATACAATGCAATTTTAATAAACATGATGGCTTGCGGAGCATATTATTAAAATGAACTTCAAATTGGAAGTGCCATGAGTTCCTGTGCTAGTTAAGGAGGAGAGGGCTGCGAACATTGTTAAAGGTGTTATAGGTAGAAGGCATCAAGAGACTCCACACAGCAGAGGGAGAGCCATGATTTTTTTTGTTTTAGATTATAAAAGGGGAAAAACTCCATTGCATAGTGTGTTGCGCGGGGAAGGTATTATGCAGTTTTTAAAATTGCAAACTATAAACTTCATTGCATTGTATTTTGCGCAAGTAGTAAATGGAGGGAGGTTGCAGATTTTAAAACATTAAATCCAAAACTACATTGCAATCCAACATTTCCAACAGTTTGCACAAGCATTAGAGGGAGGTTATTGAAGTTTTTAATTTGAAAATTGCAGATGTAGATCCATAGCAGCTAGCGCCCAGATCTTTAGAAGACATTTATGGTCTTCATCAGCAGTAAAATAATGCAGTTAGCAAGCAGTTCTGCTCAAAAACCTTAAGCAAGTGGAAAAAAGTGATATTCTTTTGTCCCACATTCGCTCTGCAGGGGGCATTTTTAGTATTTATATACTAAAATGCTTAGTATATGAAATAAGTAAGAGAGCCCAGAGGCTCTTGGCAGGCTCTTGAGGGCTGGAAGAATGGATGCATGGGTGGTCTCCTACGTTTTGGGATAAAATTCAAAAATGCCTTTGAAACTACAAAACCCATTATCCCACATTCATGCCTCAGAAGGATTTCAGAATCCTTATATGCCAAAACACAAACATGTTAATTTGAAGAAAGGTGAGGAGGCTATCCACGCACGCACCCAGTCATCTGATGCCTCAGTTTCTGTGCCCAAAAATGAAGGAAAACAAATTTTGACAAAAATGCCATGTGGCATTTGGTCGTGTAGTCGCGAGAAGTTAGCCACGAAAGGAGATAATCGTGGAGACTTGGTGACTGACCGCTAGCGGTTAGTCACATAGTTAGGAGATGTCAGAGCTAGCCACCAAGACTTGGTGACTGACCACTAGCAGTTAGTCATGAAGTAGCCAGAAGGAGAAGATGACTGTCACAACGAGGAGGTAACCGCCAGTCGCATGGTTGCTAGATGGGAGTTATCTGCCAGATGCTAGTCACCAGGTCATCCAAGGTTGACAGTTGAGTTGAAAATTTCTCAGGACTTGGAGACTGAGGTTGGTTGCCGGTTAAAGATGCTAAGTGGAAATTTATTCAGAGACTGTGAGACTGTAGTTGGTCGCGTAGTCACCAGATTTAATCATGGTTAGCAAAAATATTCAGAGAATTAGAGACAAAGAAGAAAAGCTAACCAGGGTTAAAAGGCACAGTTAAAAAACTAGTTTATAACAGTGAATCACCATGTGCCACTTGTCAAATTTTGGTGATTTCTGCGAAAAATATTCTGAAAATAGGGTTTTCAAAGGAAATTTAAATATTGGTCAAAGTTTTAAAGGTTCAAATCTATAGTCTGGTGCAATTTTTATTGTGCAAGTATTTAAGAGATGCATTCTGGGAAGATGTTTCAACACATAAGATAATTAGATTTATTTAGAGATAGACGGAAATTAGATTTTTAGAGGGTAGAGTTAGATTTTTATTTGAGTTGACATTTGTAAAATCAGATTATTAGAGCTTTCTGGGAGGTTTTGTGAGCAGATATTTTCTCACATTTCAAAGATATTTTCTCAGCAGATGGAATCAGGTTTGATGGATTTCTCAATGGAAAATAAAGGATATTTGCAAGGGATAAAATTAGATTTTGAAAAGATAGATGGAGTCAGATATTTTGAAAAAAGAAGGAATGAGTGTAAATCAGATTTGAGAGAAGGACAAGTGTTTTCCAGATATAGTTTTTAGGGTTTCTCCTTCTTCTATATCTTCTCTTCTCTTTTCTGTTTTGAGGGTTATGATTTTAGGTTCCTATTTTGGTTCCTGTGGAGGTTCCTGGTCTTGTTCTTGTTCCTGTCTTTGTTTGGTTCAGTACAAGTTACCATTGGTTTGAAGATTTCTATTTGTAAAGCATACTTCTTTTTCTTGTTTAGTTCTTGAGTTTATTGTCTGGATATTCGGAAACAACTTGGATTAATGAGAATATAGTGCAGTTCCTACTGCTGTCTTGTCTCTTTTAAATGTGTTTATGCTCTAGTATAGTTCATTTGTAAGGCATCTGAAATATACCTACTACAAGGTAGTGTGTCTAATCATTTGTGAGTCTTTCTCAAGGAGAGAGTTAAATTTTGTAAATGGTTTCAGAGAGCAGGGCATGGTTGTGAAGATTTGATGAAGAAGTAATGAGTTGAGTAGATTGTTTGTAAGGCATCCAATCTGGATTATATGAAGTTTGTAAGGCATTCTTCAGTATTGCATTAGTTTATTATTGTTGACATATGTTTTCATTGACTCTTTGCCCAAGGAATAAGCACTGATCTAGAGTTTTCTGAACAAGTGTTTTCTCCATTCAGTTATACACAAATTAATCAATTTCATTTAGTTTTTAGAACAAATGAGATGAATTCATTAAGGACTCATATCAGCAGGATATTGTCCATTTTGTTGATTCCTTAGAGAGTGAATCAAAAGGTTAGCCTTCCTTGAGTTTAAACTCAGAAAAAGAAGAAGGATAAGCATCATTATGCCACTGTTATTTTTTATTATAGTCATAGTATTCCCCGTCAAGCTCTGTTTTAGATTGTTTCCATTCATTTGAAGAGTGGTATCTTATTGATATAATCAGAAATATAATAACATAATAGTGAAGACCCAATCCACCATTTGAAGTTTACTTGAAACATAGTGAACTATCTAGGTAATACCTGCCTGAGTCTGTGGAGCTCAAAAATGAAGAAGGATATTATCCAATCCTTAGCAATTAGCC
>MU224422.1:4443337-4519330 GCA_018584345.1 Thuja plicata
CATAACGAGATTGATTTCCATTTGAGTAGTTTTGAGAATTTGGTTGATCTTCTTTCTGTTTCTTAAAACAATTATGAATTACATGACCACTTTTACCACAATAAGAGCAATAAGGCCTATTTGAAGGTTTATTGTTATTATTATTATTATTATTAGGTCTTTGATGATTTTGATTATAGTTTGAATTGTTTGATCTCTGATTATTTTGATTGTGATTTGAATTATTACTAGCTCTATTATTATGAGATTGAGAAACATAAGCATCTTCATGAGATTTCAATATACCAAATTGGATTAGTTTAGCCTCCTCTTGACACAACATATTTTGAAAAATAACATAAGTTAATTGAGTTTCTAAAGAAGGAATAGCTAACTGAGAATAGATATTTGTAATAAATTGCTGAAACTGCCTAGGTAAACATTTACGAATTATAATGTGAATTATCCTTAAATCAGAAAGAGGAACTTGTAATCCAGTGAGTAAAGTTTTGATAGAATCGAACTTGAGCAAGAAATCATCAACATAATTAAAATCAGAATATCTAAAGTCTTCTAACTGATCTTGGAGTTGAATCTTTCTTGTTTCATCTGCACTATCATAAGTATTCTTAAGGATACTTCAAGCCTCATGGGCTTCATCACAACCAGAGATTAAGACATACAAGTCAGGATTTAAAGATATACCAATCAACCCTAATGCTTCCTCATTTTTAGCTTTCCAAGTATCCTGGTCAGCTTGAGAGGCAGTAGAGGCTGGTTTGAGTGTGGCATTAGTGACAATATCATAAAGATGTCTAAAACGAAGAATGAAAGCCATATGAACATCCCAAGCATGATAATTGGAACTGGTCAAATGGATATGTGGCATCAAAGTTGACATGATTGCAAAAAATACAAGAAAAGGTATTGAAGAAATGAACACCCAGGTCAAATTTTAACATGCAATGAATTTGCATGCAAAATATGTGACGAGTGACAAAAGATTTAACTAAAAAAAATGGAATGGATTACATCAGATTACAGATTGATTTAAATAAAATAAAATAACATGCAGATGGATGTGATTATACATACAAATTAATCCAAGATATAATAAAGGTTAAAAAAGATTATTAAGGTGATTTGATTAAATAGATAGATCTGAAAAAAGAGAGAAATGGTGAACCCCTGCAAGAAAAAAAAAGGGTAAATGACAATAGAAGAACTCCTGTAAAGAACATTAAGAAACACCTGCATGCAAAAGATGATAGAAAAAATGATCTGCAATCGAAAAGAACCTGCATGCAACAATGGGTAAGTAAAAAGGATAGATGAATAAAAAATTCAGATCTGCAATAAATCCTGCCAAAAACCAGAATTAGAAAAGACAAAAAAATGACATGCAATAAAGAGGTTTAAACTAAGATTTTTTTTTAAAAATCTATATTATAAAAACTAAAATTTACACTAAAAAAACCGTTTAAACTAAATCTATCGATTAAACTATAAGAAACAAATGAGATTTAAAAAAATAAAGCGACTTAAAAGGAAAGAAACTACATATTAAACTAAATTTATTTTAAAAATAATAAAAAAACTAAATCTATTTAAATCTATTTAAAGGAACCTAAATAAAATAAGGTTAAACTAAATCTACTTTAAAAGGATTAAAAAAAATATATTTAAAAGGATTAATATAAATATATATTAAACAAATTTAATATAAACTAAAACTATTGTAAAGATAAAAGACTAAAGAAAACTAAACTAAAGTGTTTTATTTTTATTTTTTTGTCTTTTAAGGAGTAACATTGTTAAATGCAAACACAATTGTTACCTTTTATGGCCATTTTACATAGGGTTATCATACGGTTTTTGCTTCTCTGTTCGATCTAAAGTTTAAAACACATGTAAACAAACAAAAAGTAAACATGCATTTGCTACACAGGATTATTGTGATTTCTTCTTCTTGGTTCAATCTAAAGCTCATTAATAAACAGTAAGGAGGCCAAGCCCAGTTAAAATAAACACCATCCGACACTATATAAAAATGATTATAGTGAATTTCAAAAAAATCTTATTTAATAAATGGATAAATCAGGAAAGAAAAAATTGGGTTACTCATTTGGACCCATTTATCATCATCATTATGAGAGCCAAAAAACTTGTAGCAGATCCCCGATTGAATAGCGCAGAGGTTTGATGAAGCGGTGCGGAGTGGGAGACTAGTGGTGGCAGAGGGGTGCAAAGCCGGTGGAGAGAAAAAAACAATGGCGGCAGAGAAGTTTGAAGTGAAAAATTGCGCAAGGGAGAAAGAGCAGCGGGCATGAGGAAAAAAAATGCAAAGAGTTAAGGGTTAGAGTTGAGTGGAAGAATGTGTGAAGCGGCTGAGCGCTCGGGAGAAAGGTAGCGTGAGGAAAGGAGTGCGCAAGGTGAGAGAAGAAGTGGCGGGAGATAGAAAAAAAACTAAGTGCAGAGAGAGGGAAAGCGAAGGAAAAAAGTGCAGGGTGGAAGAGGTAGAACACAGCGTAGAGGAGTGAAGGAGAAGCCAATGAAAGAGTGCAGAGTGAAGGATGAAGTAAACTGAGCGCGGGGAGAACAGGTGCGGATTGAAAACCGGATGAAAAAAAGACTGCGCTAGGGAATAATAATAAGTGAGAGGCGGATGAAATGTGAGGAGAAAAAGAAAAGGGAGAGCACGAGGGGGAAGCGGATTAGGGTTAGAGTAAAATGCCGCTAGGGTTGGAGGGGTCGGGTCGGGTCAGGTCGGGTTGGGTAGGGGGTGGGGTGGGGTGGGGTAGGAGGTGCGGTGGGGTAAGTTTAATTTGAAATTTGATAGCCGAAAGGTAGGGAGGGAAAAAAGGGACGAAGGGAGGGAAGATATAATGTGTATTTTTTTATTTTTTAAATTTATAATCTGTAATTTATAATGGGGTAGGTTAGGGAAAGAATATAAAGTGTATTTTTTTTAAAAAAAAAATTTAATTTATGATATTTTTTATTAAGATAAATATTAACATAAAAAAAACTAAGAATAAATAAATGAACAATAAAAGATGAATATTTTTAATAATAAAAAATATAAGAATAAGGAGAGGGGATTTTTTTTTTTTTTTTAAATTTTGAAGGACAACCTGCAACACAAAAATATTAGAAACCAAATGATACTCTCTCAAATAAAATGAGTCTCCGAATTGGAGTGCTCCGAGATATAATAATCGCTTAAACCTATGAACTCAAAAAATGGATTAAACCTACTCTGATACCATGTTAAAATGGAAAATAAATTCGAGCTAGGAACAAATTAATCCAATTGAGTAAGGAAAAAGGAAGATTATCATGAATCAAGCTAATCTTTAGAGCATACACCAAAATGAAACAACAAAGGAGACAAGAATTTTTGAAGGGGGAAAAGCATAAAAAAACCCCCGTGATATTATTAAGAATGGGCCAAAAAAAATCCTAAGAGAGAGAGAGGAAGAGAATGAGAGCAAAATGCTCATACAATGCTTCAAGAGAATGAAAAATGGTAAACTAAGTGTTGCAAGTGAAATGAGAAAGTGAGTAATAAAGAGAAAAGAAGCATCTCATATGTAGAGATGAGAAGAAAGGAGTTAAATGTAACTCCCATGTGCATGTGAGCCACATTCATAATGTGTGTGCCACTTGTGCTGTTTCCTCTTAAGGAGGAATCTAGAATAAAAGAAGTTACAAATAAATATTATGTCCTCACACATGGACAAGAGGACATGTGTTCATGTAGGGATTCTATAGGAATCTCCTACTTACATAATAAATTAAACTAAACTACCTTGGTTTATAATATATTTCACCAAGGAAAGATTACATATTCTAACATGACCACTAGCAGTTAGTCATGAAGTAGCCAGAAGGAGAAGATGACTCCCGTGACGAGGAGGTAACCACTGGTTGCATGGTCGCCAGATGGGAGTTAGTCGCCAGATGCTAGTCGCTAGGTCGTCCAAGGTTGATAGTTGAGTTGAAAATTTCTCGTGACTTGGAGACTGAGGTTGGTCGCATGGTCGCCGGTTAAAGATGCTAAGTGGAAATTTATTCAGAGACTGTGAGACTATATATGGTCACGTAGTCGCCAGATTCAATCATGGTTAGCGAAAATATTCAGAGACTTAGAGACAAAGAAGAAAAGCTAACCAGGGTTAAAAAGCACAGTTAAAAAATTATTTTATAACAGTGAATCAGCATGTGCCACTTGTCAAAATATGGTGGTTTCTGGGAAAAATATGTCAAAAATAGGGTTTTCAAAGGAAATTTAAATATTGTGCAAAGTTTTAAAGGTTCTAATCTATAGTCTAGTGCAATTTTTATTGTGCAAGTATTTAAGAGATGCATTCCGGGAAGATGTTTCAACACATAAGATAATCAGATTTTTTAAGAGATAGATGGAAATCATATTTTTAGAGGGTAGAGTCAGATTTTTATTTGAGTTGACATTTGCAAAATTAGATTGTTAGAGATTTCTAGGAGGTTTTGTGAGCAGATATTTTCTCACATTTCAAAGATATTTTCTCAGTAGATGGAATCAGATTTGATGGATTTTTCAGTGGAAAACAAAGGATATTTGCAAGGGATAAAATCAGATTTTGAAAAGACAGATGGAGTCAGATATTTTGAAAAAAAAAGGAATGAGTGTATATCATATTTGAGAGAAGGATAGGTGTTTTCCAGACATAGTTTTTAGGGTTTCTCCTTCTTCTATATCTTCTCTTCTATTTTTTGTTTTGAGGGTTCTAATTTTAGGTTCTTTTTTTGGTTCCTATTTTGGTTCCTGTGGAGGTTCCTGGTCTTGTTCTTGTTCCTATCTTTGTTTGGTTTAGTACAAGTTACCATTGGTTTGAAGATTTATATTTGTAAAGCATACTTATTTTTCATGTTTAGGTCTTGAGTTTATTGTCTGGATATCTGGAAACAACTTGGATTAATGAGAATATAGTGCAGTTCCTACTCATTGTTGTCTTGTCTCTTTTAACTGTGTTTATGCTCTAGTATAGTTCATTTGTAAGAAATTTGAAATATACCTACTACAAGGTAGTGTGTCTAATCATTTGTGAGTCTTTCTCAAGGAGAGAGTTAAATTTTGTAAATTGTTTCAGAGAGCAGGGCATGGTTGTGAAGATTTGATGAAGAAGTATTGAGTTGAGTAGATTGTTTGTAAGGCATCCAATTTGGATTGTATGAAGTTTGTAAGGCATTCTTCAGTATTACATTAGTTTATTATTTTTGACATATGTTTTTATTGACTCTTTGCCCAAGGAATAAGCACTAATCTAGAGTTTGTTGAACAAGTGTTTTCTCCATTCAGTTATACACAAATTAATCAATTTCATTTAGTTTTTAGAACAAATGAGCTGAACTCATTAAGGACTCATATCAGCAGGATATTGTCTATTTTGTTGATTCCTTAGAAAGTGAATCAAAAGGTTAGCCTTCCTTGAGTTTAAAATCAGAAAAAGAAAAAGGATAAGCATCATTATGCCACTGTTATTTGTTATTACAGTCATAGTATTCCCTGTCAAGCTCTGTTTTAGATTGTTTCCAGTCATTTGAAGAGTGGTATCTTAATTATATAATCAGAAATATAATAACATAATAGTGAAGACCCAATCCACCATTTGAAGTTTACTTGAAACACAGTGAACTATCTAGGTAATACCTGCCTGAGTCTATGGAGCTCAAAAAATAAGAAGGATATTATCCAATCCTTAGAAATTAGCCTTTCTCTTGTCAAAAGGGAGTTTGCATTCAAGTATAATAAGTATACTGTCATTTTAAGGTTGTGGTGTAAGAAAAAGTGCTAACAGAATCATTAGATTAGCCTTCTTGATTTTGGAACTTGAAGAGAAGAAGGATGAAAATCCTTATTTCACTAATATTTTATTTTGTCAATTTCATGGTCTAGCTTGTAAAGCTCTGCATAAGATTGGTTGTTAGCATCTATAGAGTTTGTTATCAATAGTTGCAGTAAAAGGAAGGAGAAAATAATTGTGAGAGACTAATATAATGTGTGATTTATTGAGAATAAGTAAAACAAGGAAGGTACACTTGCCTAAGTCTGTGGAGCTCAAAGAAGAAGGAGGATCAAATCCTCATCAATTATACTTTTCCTTTTTTGAATCAAGTCTTGGGAATCATAGAGTCAAGCATTGATGCTTAATAGAGGTTCTGTAAGAAAATTCTCTAACAAACCCCTTATCTATCCATCTCTTTGTTTTTCTTTTTTTTTAGGTTATAAGATGGTTTATTAGGTAGGGTTTCTCCAAGGATCAATTAAATATTGTGACTTATCTCTCTAACAGAGGGTAGTTCACTTGGAAAGTCTCTTGTCACAATGTCCCTATATTGATCTAATACATTTGCTACTTCTTTAGGACCTACTCTCCTCAAAGGTTTTATTTCCTTCTTATCTTTCTTTGGTCTATATTTTTTGGTAAAATAACCATAGCATAGCAAGGGGTTCCTTCTTCTTTTATAGTTTTTAAACACTCCTTCTCACCTACAAATAAAAACTTTGAATCCTTATGTTCCTGTACATTATCAGGCAGGGGTAAGAATGTTACTTTTTCTCCTTTGTAGTTTATGGTTTAGGTTTTCAATCTTCCATCATGGTGTGCCTCCACATCATATTGCTAGGGTCTCCTAAGTAGAAAATTATAGGCATCCATTGGAATTTTTCCACAAAGGACATTGTGTTTGAACTTTCCAAGTTGAAACTCCACCCAAGCTTGTTCTTCTATGATAGTTTGTTGGTTCTTTGTGAGCCATGATACCCTGTAAGGGTTGGGATGTGAAACCCTCCTTAATTTCATTTTATTTACTACTTCAGACACTAAGTTGTCCATAGACCCACTGTCAATCACCATTCTAAATACTTTGTCTCCAATTATGCAGGTGGTTTTGAATAAAGTCTTTCTCTGAGGGGGCTCTTGAGTGCTTGGTTCTTTCAACAAGGTCCTTCTCATCATGAAAGTTTCTCCTTCTTTAGGTGGTGCATAGGATCCATGTAAATGATCCCCTTGATTATATTCTTCCCTTACTAAGTTTTCCCTTCTCTCTCCTTGATTGCTTTCCGTCTTTGGGCACTTGGATGCAAGGTGTCCTGGTTGGTTATATATGTAACATATTAGAGGTTCTGAACTTCTCCCTCCAAATATTCCCCTTTATTTTCATCTTCTCTTCCTATAGGAGCCTCTAGAACTACTTTCTCTAAAAGTGTTCTCTTGGTTTGTCTCACCAAATTTTATAGGATTTTGTCCTCTTCAACTATTTGATCCTCTTCCTCTATTGCCAAAATATCTCTATCATCTTCCTCTCCCATCTTGATCTTATTTCAATTTTTAGTTTCTCTTCCACTTTCAATGCCAATTGGTATCATTTTTGGATAGTGGTAGGAGAACACAGGCTTAACTCACCTAGATGTTTACCCTCAATCCTTGGATATACCTTGCAAGTTTAACACTCTTTGGTTCCACCATCTTAGACTTCATACAAAGCCTATGGAAATCTTCTGTATACCCTAAGACATGCATCTCTTTTTGTCTCATACTTTGTCTCTTCTTATGAAGTTGAAATTCATAGTCTTCCGGCACATAAGCCTCCTTAATCAAGGCCACCATATTCTTATCCATCTTCATCCTCTTAGTTTGAATGAAGTTCCACCAAGTCAGGGCAGACCCCTTCAACTTGGACTTTTCTATTTTCACCTACTGGTGTTCTGGTATCTCCTCATAATCAAAGAAATTAGTGAGTGCATCAAGCCAATCCATGAATTCTTCTGGATCCATCTTTCCACCAAGGACAGGAAAATCAAGCTTACTATGCATGGTCCTTCTCTCCATGGATTTCAAAGTCTTCAAAAGTAGCCTCTAGACAGTAGGGATATCTTCTTCCACTTGCATAGGGGCTTCCTCATTATTCCTCTCTTCATCCACTCCAGAGTTTCCACTACTCCCATTTTTGGAATTTTTCCTTAAGCCTTTCCATTTCTTTCCTAATCCACTTCCTTTCTGCTTCATGAACTTTCACTACCCTTAGTAGTTCTTCATTTTTCATTCTAGATGGTAATTCACCATCTTCTCCTCCTTCAGAAATGAGTGAAACTTGTCTTCTTCCAAAGATATAACATTTCTCTGATACCACTTGGAGCAGTGCCTAAAACTATATCAAAAAAAGGAATCATAACAATTCAAAGACCCCTTCACACTCCTACAATTTAGGGCTCTAACAGAGTTCACAAACCCACATTCAGGACTAATCTTCTAACTAGTATTGGGTACCCTCAAGGAAATTTCACAACACAAATTGTACCCAATACTTCAGGGATAGAAAAATGGTTGAACAAAGGCTACACACTTTTTTCAAACAATATTGAAGACAAATCCTACACCCATTCACTTTTAGGACACTTTCTAGACACCCAAATCTACTAAGGGCTACAAGGATCAAATAGGAATTTTGAAAAAAAATTACTTAAAATATTTTTAGCTTAAGTCTATGACACCCTTATAGGTTCCAAACATTCCACTCTCAACACCCTCCAAGTTAGGATCTATGGCTAATCACCCTGCTCTTCAAATGCTCAAGTTCTCCTCTAGGCCTAAAGACCAATTAGGCCTCCCTTAACAAAGTAAGTGTCCCTACATGGATATAATTCACCACCACATCAATTAGGGCATGTTTAGGAACATGAGAAACTTCTAATTCCTTGTTTTCAAGTCTCCATTCCATCCCCGAGTTGAGTTGTGGTACTATTTACAAAATTCTAGACAGTCACATAGAGATGCCTATCCAAAGGGTTTAATCATTCCTCTCACAATCGACATCATCTAGATCCAAGACCCAAAAATTATTATGGCACATCCTCAACCCTTTGTTTCCACAAAGGCTCAGAATTGT
Organism: Thuja plicata; assembly: GCA_018584345.1. NCBI lineage: Eukaryota > Viridiplantae > Streptophyta > Pinopsida > Cupressales > Cupressaceae > Thuja > Thuja plicata. The sequence continues at coordinate 4,452,248 of MU224422.1, forward strand.
TTCCATGGTGGAATCTCTAGGGAATTTTCTCTTGAAACCCTATTTCAGGCCTATTAGCGACCAGTCAGTGGTTCAAAAGAAATATCTCTTTTTTTATTTCACTTAAAGACCTCATAAAACTTGCATTCATTAGGTAATTCATAAATATATCTTCTATTATCTTTAATTTTCCCATATGAATCCATATGGATTTTTACTATGATGAAAATAATGAGAATTACAAAGAAAAATAGGGTTATTTTATTGATCTAAAAATTGTTTTCTTATAATAGGTTCACTCCAACCTTGGAGTAAGTTTTTTAAACCTTTTTGTACAACTTTAAAATAGTTCCAAGTGACCAAAGTGGTTGTGAACATTGGAATTCAAAATTTGCAACAAATTTTCAAAAAGTTGCATTTGCAAAATGACAACATTCACAACTATTAATCATAACTTTGTTCGTATTACCCGTACAATCAAGAACTCTTAGTTGTAGCTTCAATATATGTCATATATATTGTACTCAAGCTCACATGCTCTAGAATTACCTCTAACTCATCCTACCCTTAATTTTCCAAATTTGACCAAGGTAGACAACAAGGCTTATAAAGGCACCTTGTGTCTCCTAGTCTCACAAGTAGGACTTTATTACATGTTTGGGATCCTTGATCACATTTTTGGCATCCTTGATCACATTTTTGGGATCCTTGATCCATCCATTCATCTAACCCTCTAATGTATCTGTTATCATGCCCTGAAATGATGTATTTGGAGGTGCTCTTGCACCAGAGTGTTCTATCCAAACTACGTTGGTAAAGTGTATTGGAAATGATAGTGTAACAAGGGGATTTCCTTATCAAGAAATTATTTTTGTTATGAGACAAATTAATGGGGATAGTTTGGCTAGTTAAGTAGGCACATATATCTTGGTTCTAGGGAGAATTGGGACCATGAATTTTGCATACAACTTCAAACTTGGGGACTTCAAAGGAAGGGAAACTAAGTCATTCAACCATGAACTCACAATGTGTCACATCTGGTGGCATATCAAGAACAGATCCTATAGTAACCTTGGAATATGTTTCTTTTCTCTTGATTCTCATGATTTTCTCAAATGATATCATTTCAAATTATTTCTTGATGTCTTCCACCATGTCCTTATAGGGAATCCATTTTTCATCCTTGGTGTCATAGCTTCCATTGTCTTGGTTGATAATTGATTGAGAATATCCATACACCTATAGTTTTTGGATCTTCCACTAGATAGATTTTTTGAGTCCAGTGATTAGTGCTTCATATTATTCTATATTTTTGGTGCAGTAAAAAATTAGTTTGTATGACCTCAGAATGGTGGCTTCTTGTCGAGTGATATATACTATGTTGGCACCTAATCCCTTTTGTGTGTGATAACCATCAAAGTATAATTTTCACTATTTTTGTTCCTCAAGGGAAAATATTCTTTCATCAGGAAACTCTATTAGCATTGGATGAATAGAAGGTAAGGTTGCATATGCCAATTGGTCAGCAATATCTTGACCTTTTATTGCTTTTATTTCCACATAATCAATTTCAAACTCACTGAGGATCATGACCCATTTGGCATGCCACCTTGTAAAGGTGGCTTTACTAAATAGATACTGTAATGGATCAATTTTAGCTATTAGGACCATCTTGTGACTTAACATGTAGTGTCTAAGTTTTTGGGAATAAAAAACTATAGCCAAACATGCCCTTTCTATTGTAGTATAGTTTAGTTCATAAGCCACAAGTGTTCAAATGATATAGTAATTGGCTCTTTATTTTCCTTATGAGTCATTTTGTACCACTAATGCCCCAGTGAGTGATCTATAGATGAGAAGTAAAATAGTAGTAGCTAATCTAGAATAAGTGCCACTAAGACCAGTGCTAAGAGAAGATAATATTTCAATACTTGAAAAGCATTTTGGCAATCTTCTGTCCATGTGAATTTTACATCTTTTTGTAGAAATTATTGGAACGGATGACTCTTGTCAGCTTGCTATGAAATGAATTGTCTTACTAATTTTAGCCTTCCCTGTAGAATTTTTAGGTTCTTTAGAGTTTTTGGTGGAGGCATATTGATAATGGCTCAGACCTTTCCAGGATCAATCATTATTTCTTTGTGGAAAACAATGAATCCCAACAACTTTCCTGAGGTGACCCCAAAGATAGACTTCTTTGGGTTTAACCATACCTTGTATTGCTAGAGTATGTCAAAGACTGACCCTAATACTGATAAATATAGATTCCTCTCTAGGGATTTTTCCAATATGTCATCACTATAGTCTTCCATTATGATATGAAACATGTCATGAAAAATATTTAGGATTTCTCTCTGATATATAACACCAACATTTTATAGACCAAAGGGCATGCCACACCAATAATAAGTTCCCCAGGCACAAGTGAAAGTTGTTTTGTGTTGATCTTCTAATACAATCTTGATTTGATTATATCTGGACAAGCCATCCATGAGTGATAGTATCTTATAACCTAAAGTGAAATCAATGATCATTTCAATGTTTGAAAAGGGGAAGTCATCCTTTGGAAAATCTAAATTTACATCCTTGAAGTTAGTGTAGATTCTTATTTCTCAATAGAATTTTGATAAAGGTACCAGATAGGAGATCCAATCAGCATAATTGATAGGCCTTAAAAATTGTGCATCTAGTAGTTTCTTCAATTCTTGTTTGACTAATTGTGCAATCTTCATATGTATCTTGCAGAGCTTCTCTTTGTACAGATTTGCCCTCGAATTTAGAGGAAGATGAGTGACAACTAATTTTGGATCTAACCCAAGCATGCAAGAGTATGACCAAGAAAATTTGATTTTCCAATCTTTAAAGAACTAAATAAATTGTTTTTTTTGCTCTCGTGTTAATGACTGTGCCAAGTGGATTAGTCTTTGTGTTTATGTAGTGCCAATGTTTGTTGTTGTTGTTTTCTCCACCAGTAGTAGTGATTGTCTTCTCTAATGGGAAGTATATCAATCTCTGTTGGCTAGTGGCCCTTTTAGGATTGCCTAGAGGTTATCATTTATGGAAACACTACTCATCTACATGGTCTCTTAGAGTACAACATGGTTTTGGATATTCAATTTTGTAAAAATGACTAAGTCCATAATGTAGTTTATAGTGGATAGTTATACAGCTTTGGTCAGCGAGAATAGTATAGGAAGCTCTAAGTCATGCAAGCTTATAGGTGTAACCACTCTAATATGGTCTACTCTGACCAGAGACCCTATTTTCCCTAAGTGTGATCATACCACTAATTATTTCAAGATGACTCTTCAATTAATTATCATAATTCATTTATATCAAACTTAATTTCCTAAAAATTAAAGTGATCTTATCACTAATTTACATTAATTTCCTTATAAAATTAAATCAAATCAAAAAATTTAAATCAAAAGAATTAAATACATGGTTAAGGTAATTAATTAAAAGGAATTAAATAAATTCCCTAATTACAACTCCTCACTTACAAAATGGAAAGTCAATCCATTAGCCAATGAGAGTTAAATCACTTGGATCACCTCACATGGATCACCAAGGATTCAATCTCCAGCTCTGTTCACAACTCAATCTTGACCTCTCATTTCTCAAATTCTTCTATAAAAGGAATGAATTTTGAGCTCAGTGGGCCCCTAAATCTTAGAATTTCATTTACATCCTTATGCTTCTCAGATTTGTAAAAATCTAAGTGCACTTCTAGTTCATACTTTCATAGTAATTACATAATTTCTCTTTGGGAGCTCTAAAATGAACTTTGTTTGAGAATTTATCTTGCATTCTCTCTTAAATCTTCCATTCTAAGCATGAATGTGTCACTAATTTATGCATAATCTGAGGGAAAATTATAGCATTTATCAAAATCTTCTTAGATAGGGAGAAATATGACTATTTTAGTGATTTATATGTGCTTTTACTCTTATATCTCATGTTCTTCTCACTAATGTAATGACATATTGAAGTGTCGTGTTGCAGCTTGCGGGTGCAAAAAATACACACACATTTCTAGCACTCACCGCGGGGCAAATCCTCACTTTTATCCTCTTTTCTAAGTTCATTTTTTTTAATTTATGTTCTCTCTTTTCACGTCAAGAGTCATATTTAGTTTCCAAAGCTCTCCTTTAGTTGCAAAGGCTCACATTCAGAAAAGATCATCACATCCTAGATTTATTTCATCACATCTAGTGTATCCTAAATCATATCCTAAGAAATCTGGCATCAGGTAATTCCCGCATCGCCTTTAGTGTAAAGGATCATTTTCAGATTCCTTAATTGCATCCAGGAATTCTAGGATCACATCCTATAATGGGAGTCGCATTTGGTTGGTTTAGTTTCCAATTTGAAAGTCTAACCACTAATCTTCTAATCATGTTTGTTTCTATGTTTTGAACAACCTAACATTTGCTTTCAGGTTGCTGTCAGAGGCTTTTTTGTTAAAAATTTGGAAAACAACTACTAATTTGTGGGTTGCAGGTTTTTGAATCGCTCAACTTGACCTTTTTTCTAAAATCTTTCAAACTTAAATACATTTTCCATCATTTCTTAAATTAACTAGAGGATTATGCTCTTTTCCTTCATGAAAATCATAAACTCAAAAGTCAATTTAAAACTTGATGAGAATTCGAGGAAATGAACAAGAAAACAAATTTTCTAAAGTTGGAGAGTAATTGAACAAGTTGTTCATTAAATTTGAGGAAATTGAATCAGTAAATATTTCTAATTTTTGGATAGTAATTGAACAAGCAAATCACTAAATTTGTAGAAAATGAACAAAGCATATTTTTCTAATTTTGGAGAGTAATTGAACAAGCAAATCATCTTAAATTGGGGTAATTGAACAAGAAAAACTTTTCTTTCATATGCTCTGTCCTTTCTTACAATAGGAATTTAAAAGTCAAATTTAAACACATTACTTAGTCCAACTAGAGGATTTTTTCCTTTTCCCAAGTTGGAAGAATCAAAGACTCGTCATGGGGGATTGAGTTTTGAGTTATAAATTTTGAGGAAAATGAACATGTTTGGTGTGCTTGTGGGAGAAAAAGGCATGGAATAGGAGAGTATGCTCTTCTTCTCATGAAGAATAAAAAATATAGACTGCCAATCTTTTTTCATTGCTTTCAAAACATTAGAGGGCTTTCTGGTTGAGGAAAAATCTCCCGAGATGACCCAAGTGAGGACAGGTTTTACGCCAACCCTTCCAAATCACTATAATCAATATTCTTCCTTGTAGGCCAAAGCCCCAGAAGATGTAGTCAGTTTTGTTCTTGGAATTTTGACATCATTCCTTGAAAATGCTTTAGTGTGTGTAGAGAAGAGCCACTGGAATCTTGCTTGAGAGACTACACACATTTGAGTAATCATAGGGCTATACACCTCAATTTTTCCTAATGCAATTCTATGGGGGGTTTCCAAATGGATGCCCACAATTAAACAACATTTGTAGTCAAAACTACCCGGTTTATCACTGGAAGGATGATAATATTTTTGCAAGGAAAATAGTAATTGCCCCAAGATATTCATCATTTTTTGTCCTCACTTGCATTTGGAGTCAGCTAATATGACATCATGACTAGAGTCATTTCATGCTTGGTGATGGCCATATTCTGATTAGCATGTGAGTGTGAACCTGTGTCTATGAGAAAATATTTTCACTCTATACCTAGAATCTAGGGAATATGGATGTGTTTGATCACCTTACCAAAGGAGCATTGCTTGATGTGTCCTAAAATCTCACTAAAAATATAATCACCTAAAAACAAGCAATAAATTTCACTCCCTAACATACATGTTATTTAAAACTCTCTAGAAGGTCTCAGACAAACTCTGATGTCACAATAAACTTCATGTACTTTGAGACAAAGCTTGTAAAACCATTAGAAGCTCACAGATGGTCATTCCTAGGTCGCATATGGTTGCATTAGCTTGCATCTAGGGAAATTTCTCACTTTTGGTCATTCCTGGCTCGCATGTAGAAAAGTTCCTCGCATATTGAATATCAAAGCTCACATCTAGTTTGCATCAGCTCACATCTAGAAAATCACAAATTGCATTTAGGGAGTCACATCTGGGATAGTGGATACTTGTACACGTGCCACTTAGAGAAAATTAGTATTTTTGGGTACCCTTTTGGCTCTTTAGTCTAGTCATGTTTCTCTCATTGGTCCATATGTCACTATTTCACAACTTTGTTAGAAGTCTACCTTGCATGTCCTTTTGGATTCTCACAATTAGTCCCAAAACATGTGGTCTTTTCACTTATCAAAACCTATTGATTCCTAGCTCATTATCAGGGCATTCTAACCCTCTGATGCTGGAGTCATTCACCTAAAACAAACACAAACACTCTTTCACTACTTGGACACACCTACTTAGATAATTTGAAACCATATTGACACTATTGGAAAACCTTTGACAAAATTGAGACCCAAATTTCATGGTTAACACAAGAAGTAATCAATGCCTTTCTAAAAAATTAGAGATACCTCCTAGATTACTCTAGTTTCAACAAGGAAAGACATCTTGCAATCCTCTATTCGATCAAGACTCACCCGCAATGGAATGATGAACTATAACTGATTGAATTTTTGAAGATGACAAAGTTGATGATCATCAAGATGCAGAAAGTAAATGCAAGATATTAAATCAGTTAATGTATTGTATTGTCATTGATGTCAACTTGATATGGTATGATTTCTCATACAGTTTTTTCATAACACTTAAAGACCTAAAGAGACAAATTTTTTATTGTCGGTAATCATATACACTAAGTGAAAGTAAACCCCAAGGGAGAGTGAACCCTACGCACAAAAGCTCATAGTGTTACCTGAGCAAGTGATACTCGAGAAAGCATTACCGAGCTAACTATAGTTTTCACTAAACAAAATTGAAGTTGATGCCTGATCTATCTACAGTAGTTACCAAGAAAAATGAAAGTGTTGACCGATGGGAACTAAAGTTAGGAAGATGAAAATAACAACTTAGCTCGCAGGAGCTAATTATAGAATTAACTGTTTGATTACTTTTTTTCTTCAATCAGTTAAAAGCTAAAGATAAGAAGGAGATTTAAAGAATGTTTTATTCTAGAAAACAAGGATAGTTTTACAAATGAAAACTAAAGAAATCATGGCGAGCTTTACGAAACAAGAAGTGATCAACGAAGAAAACAAGAAGGACAAGAATGGTGAAATCATGTCTATATAAAGAGACAAGTAATTCATTATTAAAAGAGGAGTGCTAAAGAGAATTTTGGTGAAGATAAGAAGTCTTCATATAGACTTGATCATACAAGCTGAATAACTGTGCTAATATTTCTATAGACACCGAGAAACAGACAAGCAACAACATTCACTGAGTAGAAACAAGTGGAGCAAAGGAACAGAAGAGAAAAATTGATTAGAAAGGTATTATGAGCTTACAATAGATCAGAACATCTACAAGATTAAGTTGTATTTATTAACAGATCATATAATAATTTAGTTTAACCATTGATTAAGAAAATCTCTTAACAAAGTAGGATTTAATAATCCTTTATATATTGAGATATATCCCAAGGAGTATAAAAAATATTTCATGTTGACAACATAGTGAATGATAGGTCAAGTGATAAACTGTTAGCGATAAATCCTCTTACAAGGTTGCACTTCACTGAGTGTTTTTAACCTTTAACATGGTTGGCTCTTCACTGAGCTCACTTCAAAAGAGTGAAAATTTTGGGTTACCAATCCCAAGTGGTTTCTCCCCTAATAGGGTTTCCACGTTAAAAATCCATGTGTCAAATGTGTATATGGTTAATTGCTTTGATGTTTTGCTTTACACATTACTAAAATAGGATTGATTGGTAAACACTAAGTTATTTACTATATTTTGGTAAAGGTTAAGAAAAGATAGACTGCTATTCGATAAAGCTTATGGAAATAATAAAGAGTATAAACACCGAGTAGTATATAAATGTTAGATTCACACAAGGCATACATCTTGTAGGACTAAAGATAACTAGAGGTTTTATATTTGTGGTATAAAGTTTAGGCTTGATTTATCAGATTAATTTTGTAGGCCACTAATTCACCCTCCCTGTGAGTTATTCTAACAATTGGTATCAAAGCTTGTGTGCTTGGAAAGGAAGTTTAAAGACTAAAGATATAGATCAAAAGATGATAAAAAGGGATCTGCCTAAGTTTAACATGGACAACTTTGCATCATGGAAAAGAAGGATAAGAGTCCACCTACCAAGTATTGGAAATGATGTTTCACAATAATTGGATAGTGAATTTGTTTTACCTATTGGATCTCTGATAGTTGATCAATTGAGAGAAAAGCATGAACACAATTTTATGATGATAGAAATTGCTTCCTCACTCTCTGATGCTGAATTTGAAGATGTCAAATCATGCACCACTACAAAGCAAATGTGGGACAAATTGAAGCTAGTACATGAAGGAGATAAGAATGTGCTAAGATCTAAGGCAGAAAGCCTAAGAGGAAAATTTAATGACCTAATAATGAAAGAAGGAGCAAAAATCACTCAGTACAACTGCAGAATCAAAGAGGTTGTCAATGCTATCTGAGGAGTAGGAGGTGTACTTGAAAAAGAAAAAGTGGTAAGTATAATTCTAAGTACCTTACTACATGTTTATGATATTAGAGTGTCTTCTATTCAAGAAATGAGAGCAGTAGCAAATAAAAATGTTACTCTAGATAGTTTGATTGGTAGAATTATTTCATTTGAGATGAATAACTTAGAAAAAAGTGTCTTACCAACTATTGAGTCTACGTTCAAATCTTCTTTAAAAATAAGTAAATCAATTCATAAACACACTATGAGAAATGATAGTGAAAGTGATAGTGATGACCAAGAACTTGATGAGATTGAAGCACTAATGGCTAGAATATTGCAGAGAGGCAAAGGTAGATACAAAGGTAAACTACCACTTATATGTTTTAATTGTAAAGAGATTGGACATTTTGCTACTAGATGTCCTAAAAAAAGAAAAGATGACAGAAGTAATGACAAAAATTATGAAAAGAAGTTTGATAGAGGTGATGAAAAATATTACCAAATCAACTGACAGAAGAGACAACCAAGACTAAAAGGACAAAGGAAAGAAGGCTTATTACCTGGGTGAGAATAAAGGTGAGAATAATGACACTGAATCTGATGAAGATATTGAGGTGGTATTTGTTGGTATGAAGGATGAATCAGACGAAGAGGAAAGGTATGAATAAATTGCACTCATATCTAATGTTAGCAAGAATGATGTATGAATTATTGATAGTGGTTGTACTCACCACATGACTAGAGATAAGGAAAAGTTTGAAAATTTTGAATATTATAATGGTGGATCAATAAGAATGGGTAATGACTCACCTTGTCTGGTTGAAGGTAAAGTAACCATAATGTTGAATAATCTGATCAAATTTTAAAATGTATATTGGGTGAGAGGACTTAACTATAATGTATTGAGTGTTTCACAGCTAAATAACACAAGTCACTGAGTTGCATTTGAGAAGAAAAAGGCAAAGATCTTTAATGAATCAGGAAGGTTGATCAGAACTGGCGAACAAACAAAAGGTAACCTATTCTATCTTGATGATATTAATACCACTTGTTTAATGGCCAAAAATGAAGACATGTGGTTGTGGCATAAAAGGTTATGTCATGTAAATTTTGACAACATGGTTAGGATAAGAAATAAAATGAAAGTAAGAGGCTTACCAAGCATGTCAAAGCCTGACCATGTCATGTGTAAAAATTGTCAAAAAGGTAAAATGAAAAATTCTAGTTTCAAGAGTAAAACCTACACATCTAATGCTATTCTAATATTAGTCGATACTGATCTATGTGGACCAATGAGAACAAAGAGATACTATAGTGATAGATACTTCATTCTCTTTGTTAATGATTATTCTAGAATGACAACTATTATGTTCTTAAAAGAGAAATTAGAAGCATTCAAGATGTTTAAACGGTATAAATCTATAGTTGAAAAAAAAAGTGGAAAGGAACTGAAAAGCCTAAGGTCAAATAGAGGAGGAGAATTTATTTCTAATGAATTCACTAACTTTTGTAACGAGCATGAAGTTCAAAGACATGTTTCTGCACCAAGAATACCACAACAAAATGGGATTGCTAAGAGGAGAAACAGATCCATTGTTGATTGTGATAGAACACTAATGATTGAGAAAGGAATCATACAAAAATTCTAGAGAGAAGCTTTCAGTACTGCTGTCTACACATTAAACTGAGTTCAATTGAAGAAAGACACCAATAAGATACATTATGAGCTATGGTATGGATATACACCCAATGTAAGTTACTTCATAATTTTTGGAATTCAATTTTATATCTTGAAAAATGATAGAAATGGAAATCTTGACTCGAAAGGTGTAGAAGGAATATTTCTAGGTTATTCTACCATAAGCAAGGCTTATAAATGTCTAATCAAATCCACTAACAAAATCCTTGAAACTGCAAATGTCAAAGTGGATGAATTTGCTGAGAAAAATGATGAGGAAAGAAGAAAGGAACTGGAAGACTATAAAAGGTTTGTCTATAGTGAAGAACCTAACCCTCTTCCTGAGCAACAGTATATCTCTCCCAAGTGATAGAACAATGCACCCAAGCATCATGTTGCAAACACCAAAAATTAGGAAATTTCTCACAATGATATACCGAGTGATGAAGATCAAAATGAAGGTCAAGATGATGATTAGAATTATGAATAAAGAGCTGAACCAGTACTTTCCAAGTATGTTAGAAGACACCATCCACATAACCATATCATAAGAGACAAAAAGGATGGAATGAGAACAAGAAGTAAGTCACCGAACACTAGATGTTTAATTTGTGATTTTGAGCCTAAATCTTTCAATACTGCACTTGAAAATAAATAATGGGTTAGTGCTATGAATGAAGAGATAGAGATGATTGAGAAGAAAAAAACATGGACATTGGTACCTAGACCAAATGACAAGAATGTCATTGGTACCAAATAGATATTCAGAAACAAGCTAAATGAGAATGGACAAGTCAGAAGGAACAAAGCAAGATTAGTATGCAAAGGGTATGCACAAGAGGAAGGTATTGACTATGGAGAAACCTTTGTACCCATTGCTAGACTAGAAGGAGTTATAATTCTACTTGCTTATGTTGCTTACAAAGGATTCAAGGTTTACCAAATGGATGTCAAATCTGCATTCCTAAATGGAATACTAGAAGATGAAGTATACACTGAACAACAAGAAGGGTTTGTTGATCCTAACAAAATAAACATGTTTTTTAGAATACAAAAATCCTTGTATGGATTGAAACAAGCACTAAGAGCATGGTATGAAAGACTTAACTCCTATTTCATAAGTATTGAATTTGTTAGAACAAGTGGAAATAGTAATCTGTATTTAAAAGAAGATACTGATGATAACATTCTGATTGCTGAAATATTTGTTGATGATATGATATTTGGAGGTAATGATATGTTATGCAAATCTTTTGATGTTGATATGAGAAAAGAGTTTCAAATTTCAATGTTTGGGGAGATCAAAAATTTTCTTGGTTTACAGATTCTTCAACATGATGCCAACATATACATCACACAATCCAAATACATCAAGGAAGTTTTGAAGATATTCAAAATGGTGGACTCCAAGCCATTTGGAAAACCTATGGAAGCCAGATGCAAGCTAACAAAGGAAGACAAGTCAACTAAGGTAAATTAGACCCTATATAGATCTATGATTGCCAAACTCATGTATGTTGTTCATACAAGACCAGATATAGAACATGCAGTTGGAATAGTTGCAAGATTCTCTAGTAATCCCAAGGAATCACACATGAATGTTGTCAAAAGAATTTTGAGATATCTAAAGAATACCAAAGATATGGTTTTTGGTATAAAAGAGAAGGAAAATTTGAGCTTCAAGTCTATAAAGATGTTGATTGGGCTGCAAACTTAGATGATAGAAATAGCACAACCAGAGGAGCATTCTTTATGGGTGAAAGACTTTTCACATGGATATGTAGAAAGAAAGGATGCATATCACAATCCACTACAGAAGCATAATATGTGGTTGTTTCTACAAATTATTCTAACATTGCATGGATCAAGAAATTACTGGAAGGTATGAATATGAAAATTCTTGAACCCGTAATTATATATTGTGATAATACAAGTGCAATAAACATTTCAAATAACCCTGTCATGCATGGTACGACAAAGCACATTGCTATCAAGTATCATTACTTAAGGGAACAAGTGCAAGAGAAAGAGGTGATACTAGAATATGTTCAATCAAAGGAACAATTAGCAAACATATTCACAAAGCCATTGCCGAAAGATACATTTGAGTACCTGAGGAAGAGAATATGGGTCAAACCCTTGTCTATTGGTCACTAAGTTGACTAGGAGGCTACATCAACCTACACATTATTAGAAGATAATTCATGTTGATGCAAGAAAAGAGATGGAATACAAATATATATCAGTACATAGAACGGTACCTATCTACACCGAACACCAAAGTTATTGTATTACTGATGGAGAGGAAATTCAAGGAATATATTATGAAAAAAGAGATATAGTTTGGCACTTCTGTCAAAGGGAGAGATGTAATTATGGAGAGATGTACTTAATGAATATGGAGAGAATTATTCAATGAAATATATCATTGTTAAAGAGAAAAGAACTATCCATCAAGGAGAGGAACAATCAAAGTGAGAGAAAATATCAAAGAAAGATTCAAAGAAACATCCATCTAAGGGAGAGAATTGGAAAAGTTAACACCGCATATATATCAAGAAAAGAGAGAAGAGATTATACAAAAAAGGGAGAGATAGAATCATAATTTGCTACATCTATCCATTCAAGGGAATAAAGAATGAATAAAGTACTCTGCAAGAATCAAATCTAAGCTAGAAGAGATTACTAAGAGTTTGACATTTGTATTGGTTATAGAAAAATAAGTTTGGTAGAGATTGATGAACTGCAACTGATATATTTCATATTGTATTAGTAGTATTTAGTGTGTTGCCATTAATGCCAAAGGGAGAGATTGATGAAATATAATTGATTGAATTTTTGAAGATGAAAAATTTGATGATCACCGAGATGAAGCAAGTAAATTCAAGACATTAAATTAGTTAATGTATTGTATTTTCATTAATGTCAACTTGATATGGTATGATTTATCATACACATGTTGTCAAAACACTTAAAGACCTTAAGAGACAAATTTTTTTTCATCGATAATCATGTACACCAAGTGATAGTAAACCCCAAGGGACAGTGAGCCCCAAGCACAGAAGTTCACAGTGTTACCCGACGGATAGTGTTACCTGAGCAAGTGATACCCAAGCAAGCATTACTGAGATAATTATAGTTGTCACCAAATAGACCTAAATTTGATGTTTGAGCTATCTACAGTAGTCACCAAGCACAACTGAAGTGTTGACCGATGGGAATAGAAGTTAGGAAAATTAGAAACAACTTCGCTGGAAGGAGTTAATTATAGATTTAACTTTTTGATTACTTTTTTTTCATCAATTAGTTAAAAGCTAAAGATAAGAAGGAGAATTAAAGCATTTATTATTCCAGAAAACAAGGAGATTTTTATGGATTAAAACTAAACCAAGCATGGAAATCTTTACGAATCAAGAAGTGATCAATGAAGAGAATAAGAATGACAAGAATGGTGAAATCATGTCTATATAAAGAGACAAGTAATTCATTATTAAATTAGGAGTGTTGAAGATAATTATGGTGAAGATAAGAAGTCTTCATATAGACCTGATCATACAAGTTGAAGAACACATCTAAGATTTATGTAGACACCGAGCAACAGAGAAGCAACAACATTCATCGAGAAGAAAGAAGTGGAGAAAAGGAGCAGAAGAGAAACATTGATAAAAAATGTATTATGAGCTTAGAATATATCTGAACATCTACAAGATTAAGTTGTATTTATGAGTAAATCATATATTGATTCAGTTTAACCATTAATTCATAAAATCTCTGAACAGAGTAGGATTTAATCATCCTTTATATATTGAGATACATCCCAAGGAGTGTCAAAAGGTTTTCATGTTGACATCATAGTGAATGCTAGGTCAAGTGATAAACTGTTAGTGATAAATCCTCTAACAAGGTTGCACTTAACAATGTGTTTGTAACCTTTAAAAAGGTTGGCTCTTCACCGAGCTCACTTTAGAAGAGTGAAAATTTTGTGTTACCGGTCCCAAGTGGGTTTTCCCCTAATAGTGTTTCCATGTTAAAAATCCATGTGTCAATGTGTATATGGTTCATTTCTTTGATGTTTTTCTTTACACATTACTAAAAAGGATTGATTGGTAAACACTAAGTTATTTACTATATTTTGGTAAAGGTTAAGAAAAGATAGACTGCTATTCGGTAAAGCTTAAGGAAAGAATAAAGAGTATAAACACTGAGAAATATATACATGTTAGATTCACACAAGGCATACATCTTTTAGGACTGAAGATAACTAGAAGTTTTATATTTGTGGTATAAATTTTTGGGTTTATTTATTGGATTAATTTTTGAGGCCACTGATTCATCCTCCCCTCTCAGTTATTCTAATATGGAAGCACCTCACCAAGGATGGAGTACAACTTTTGATGAATATAATGATGAACAAGACCATAATGAATGAGAAAGTAGTCCTGAAGAACAAAATCAGGGCCATCTTTTGTTTGACTCAGATAGTGACAAAGACATATCCAAAGAAGAATATAAGAAACTCAAACAAAATAGAAAATTCCAAAGCACCTTGGAAAATATTATTGGTGAAGACAAAGAGAAATATTTCCTACACTTAGCTTCTCTTTGGATTAGACTTCCCAAAGACTATGATGTTGAGAGACTAAAGGAAAATGAGGTACCAACACATATTTCTATTCTCATCAAGTAATTGACCTTAATCCAATCCAAACTTGTGACACTCAAGCAAGAAAAGATAAAACCTACAAAAAAATACTCTTTGGAACACATATGTCCATTTCCTTTTGACAAGAGTATCAACATTGTCCCATTTACTCCTAACATGGAAAGACCCAAATATGACAAGTACATGGGAGAAACCAATCCACATGGCCATGTTAGATAATTTTTCACTCTAAGCATAGAGTACATGCATGACCCTACTTATCTATTGAGACTATTTTTGGGAAGTCTAGGCAAAAATGCTATGGAATGGTTCTCCAAAGTCACACCAACTGTGCAATATTTTGAGGAGTTAATACAAATTTTTGTCCAACATTACTCGCACAACATACAACATAACATAACCATGATGGATCTTTTTAACAAAAAATAAAGAATGGGTGAATCCTTTACACAATTTTTACAAAGGTGGAGGAGAATATTTGCAAGGTACTCAAGAGCAATACTTGAATCTGAAAAGATGAAAATCTTTATCAAAAACTTGGTACCCAAAATGAAATATTCTTTACAAATGCAAGATTCACCTAGTTTTGATAGAATGATCAAGAACGCTATTCATGTCGAAGATGTTATGGTCAAGAAAGGAGAAATCAAACTCCAAAGTGATAACAAATCTAACAACTACTACAAAAAACCTAAATGGTGGAAAAAGAACAAGAATGTTTTTAGTGATGGAGTGGTAGATGAATCAAATACAAATCCTAAACCAGCGGTGTTCAATTTGACAAATAGCTTACAAGAAAGAAAAGAAACTAAGGTAACAACCAAAATACCAAGAGAAAACAATGATAACAACAAGAGTAAACCATGGACTTCTAGACCTCAACAAACATTTAATACATTGGGATAACCTCTTGAGACAATTTTAAAGACACCCTTGGATATTAAAGTTCTCACAATACCGGATTCAAAACCATGGGAACCAGAAGTTAAAACAAGATGGTGGAATGGCAATGCCTATTGTGTCTTTCATGAAAAAAGGACATAAGACTAATGGATGTGTTAACATCAAACACGTTATACAAGACCTTATTGAGGGAGGCAAAATCAAAGTTGAAGTACATACCACTAATGAAGACCACATGGAATTTAACAAACCATTCCCTAACTATGAAAATGATGAAGCTTCTAAATGAAAAGGAAATAAAGTGAATTACACCTAATCTCATAACGATAATGTGATCAACATGTTGGACCTTAAAAGTGAATCAATCAATGTGATCACTATTAAAGGTGCCAAAGACACATCAACACATTCAAATGTGGTAACATGAAGCTAAGCACAAGTCATGATCAAAGGAGTTATCTCCTCATCTAAGAAAGAAACATCCTCTAAAGTACTCATCATCATAATTCCTAAACTAGTAATGACAAGGCAAATAGTTACTATACCATCTGCAAACTATAATTGGTAGATCAATTACAAAGGACCTGAACTCAAATTTCTATATTTGAGTTACGAAAGATCTCTTCAGTGCATGGGGAATTTCTTGAACAAGCCCTACATTCTGTAAATGTTCCAAAAGAAATTTATGTAGACAAGTTCCAGGAAATGGTAAATCACATTTCAGCTTGACATTACCTTTCCTTTTCAGAATAAGATGACAAGTCCTTGACTCGTCAGCATAACCAACCCCTCCACATTTAATTTTTAATTCACAAATCCCATGTCAAACGTGTATTGATAGATGGAGGCACAGGGTTGAACACATGTACCCTTAATTTAATCAAGAAATTGGGTCTTTCAGCATAAACCATTGATTCAAGAGGTAAGATAACTATCAAATCTTACGATGAAGAAGAAAGATCATCTAAAGGGCTCATTATTTTAGCAATCAGAATAGGACCAATTGAACGCAATGTGATTTGTCAATTTCTCAATCTACCATTAGCCTATAATATATTACTAGGGAGACCTTGGATACATGAAATGCAAGTAGTACCATCCACTTACCACCAATGCATAAAATTCCCACATAATGGGGTGGAAGTGACAATTTCTGCATATTCAAGGTACACTTGCAACAATGTTAAAGTAGACAGTATGGTTCCTCACAATAAGAAAGTCCCAAAAGAATCCATATTGAAACCTCTAAAGACATGGTGATGAGAAGATTTGGAAATACATTAAAACATGAAGAAACTAGTATGGGGAAATACAAACTACACATGATGACATGACTGGATAACATTCTCGTGTCACCAAGATCTTATGGGAAACCTTCCTCATCTTTCACACCCATTACATAAAAAGAATAAGACATTCACAAACCAACTGGTATGGTTATAGCCTCTACTTTTCAAGAGGATGAAAAAGAAGATAAAGAAGTCTTGGCTTGGCTCTATAAAGGAGAACATAGAGAAAATGAGGTAAAAAAATGTGGAGATATCTCCAAAAAAGTATGGTAAAGGATATTACCTTCTCAAAAAAATGTGATACATAGGGAAGGGACCTTTAGGAGATAAAGGAAAAGGACTCATTGAACCTATACAAATGTAATCTAGAAACACCAAAGATAAATAGGGTTAGATTTCAATAACAATTCATAAAACCCTACTTCAAGAGATGGTCCAATCTTTGATGAAGGAAGTGATGATGAAGAAGAAGAAAAAACACTAGAACCATGGAGATATGAAATATTAGTACAAATTGGTACTAAGTATCCCAAATATCAAGGAGAAAGATATGTACCTACTTTTGTATCACAATAAGAGCATCATGTTCCTTTGGTGTTGCAAGATGATGTCCAAGAAGTAGAGGAAGAAATAGAAGACTCTCTAAAAGTCCAAAAAATAGAAGAAACTCAGGAATAAATACCCCAACAAAAAGATGTACATCATAACTAGGGGAAATTGGTCACAATTTCACATGTCCTAAACTTACTACACTTTGATCTATAGGTGGCTAATAGGGTACATTAGGTAACCATTGCTGAGTTTCTAAACATATCTGATGATTAAATAACAGACTCACATGATTATGAATAAGATCACATGTCTGATGATACTATGGACATTGAGGTAGATGCAATTCATGAATTTTCATCTCTATTGGAGAGAGGAGAGAGTTCTAATACTTCCCATAATATTGTTCTTGTCCCAGAATCAAATGAGATACCACTACCAAGGATTGTTGATGGAGATGCTGGTGCTTTACTAGGTCTAGAGGACATTCAAAGAATACAAGCTATGAGTTCCAATTTGATAAGAGAAGAAGAAGAAGAAGAAATCTCAATTGATGAGTCACTAGAGTTACGTCTACATATTACTAACAAAAACCCTACTAATGACAATTCAACTCTTAATGATCTAAACGTTGTAAAAGTTGACTTAATGGAACATTTCTTGTCAGTTAATAGTCTTCATGCTGAAATGATGTTGTCCTTACCAAACTCTGAATCATTATCCTTGATAAATCCTGACCTAATTGATTGGACCAATTTAGATCCTACTCCTATCATGAACTTTCCCAATGAATACACTTTGACATGTTATCTAAATTCTTGTGAACCATATCCCTCTTCCACCAATTCAAGGAGTGGGAACATGTCAGAGGAGGATATCAAGTTTCTTAGTCACAAATTGAAAAATAAAAGGAAGAAAAGAACTGATGGTGAAAACCAAGTAGTGGCAGTATCATATTCTAAGATAGTAAAAATAAAAGATGTATCTGATGGTGAAAACCTCTTAGAGGTGCCAAAAAATGAGATTCTTGATATCCTCCCTGAGCACTTTCAAGAAAGATCTCCAGTTCTGATAGAACCAACACAACTAGTTAACTTAGGAACATCAGAAGCTCCTTAATTTATTCATTTGGCACAATCCTTATCAGAAGAAGGAAATATATAGTTCACTGAATGACTCAAAGAGAAGAAGATAAAATTTGCATGGTCTTACACTGATATGTCTGGACTTGATCTTGAGTTAATAATGCATCACTTATCTATAGCTTCTAAAATCAAACCCGTGAAACAAAAATTAAGGAAGAAGCACCCACATGTGGCATTATTAGTGAAAGAAGAGCTAGAAAAACTATTAAAAGTTTGATTCATAAGAGTCATCCCTTATGCAGGATGAATTTCTAATGTGCTACCAGTTTCTAAAATAGATAAATCTATCAAGATCTGAACATAATTTAGAGACCTAAACAAATCTTGTCCTAAAGATGATTTTCTGCTTCCCAATATTGATATGATTATAGATCTCACAGCAGGATATCAGATGTATTCTCTTATGGATGGATTCTCGGGCTATAACCAAACAAAAATTTCTCCTGAAGACAAAGAAAAGAAAACATTTACATGTGCATGGGGAACATTTTTCTAGAATGTCATGCCATTTGGACTAAAGAGTGCTGGCACTACATACCAAAGAGCTATGACAATAATCTTGCATGATATGTGTAGACACCTAAAATGGTTTGAGCCTACTAGTCTACATGTTTAAAAATTTTAGCATTAAAATGAAAATGTTGTTTTGTGACCTAATTATTCCTCTATGTCGCACATATGGTCTTTATCATATAGCGATATTGTGTCTTTCATCAATGATCAAAAATTGCAAAATTGTTCAATTATTTACTAATATTTCTACTATCTTTATGAAATCAACCATTCTCCTAATCAATTATGATCAATCCTAAACCGATCCTATTTGATCCTAAACTAATCCTATTCGATCCTAAACCATTCCAAAACTTCCTAAATCATTTCAAACCCATTCTATTATATTCCTAATCACTTGTAGAATTGTTTGGACTCATTCCAACCATTCTGGGGCATTGTCCAAGATCATCGATGCCTAATTAACCTATTTTCAAACCAATCGATCAAACCCTATTTTAATTCAATCAATCTTGTCATCATTTCAAGAGCATTTCCCAAGATCATCGATGCTTCGTATCTCTTCAATCAACTATTTGATAACATTGTCAAAGTTCATCAACATTATCATTATCAATCTATCAATATTAATTTAATAGTGTTGTCCATGATTGTCAATACTATTTATGATCATTATTTTGGGAACATTGTCCAAGTTCATCAATGTTTCCCCATTTCAATTTCAATCCTATGGTGCCATCAAATTTCATTGGCACTTTTCAATCATTTCCAAACATCATTATCTGGGCGCATTGTCAAAGATCATCGATGCCTCATGATTTTCCTAAACTATTCCAGAACCCTCAGAATTAACCCTAATTATTATCAAAATTATCAAAATCATTTCAATTTGACATCAACAACTTCAATTCGATTAATAATCCACTAATTTCTCCCTTTGGATGAATAACCCATAGTTTATCCCTAGGTCCTAATTGAATAAATAATCAAACTTTATTTATTCCCTTTTCCCTAAGTCTCCAATAATTAATTAATTAGCTAATTTCAATTTATGAGATTTCCATAATTTCATAAATCTAATTATGGATTTTGAGGAATATTTGAGAATATTGAATTATTAAATTGATTAATGATTCCTAATCTTACCTAAATATCATATCCCTTAATTGAGGATTCACATCCCTATTAAGATGCTTCATGAATATTCTTGATATCTTCTCATTTGATCTCCCCCATATCATGCTTCCAAGAATCTCACCAACCAAATATCTTCATTATTCATGGATTCTGGCAATCCTCACCTAATTGATCCTCATTTCCTATAAATTGAGAACTATTCCTCTCATTCAAGGTTAACCACAAGATTTTGAGAACCTCAAGAAATATTCTAGTATTCTCATTAGCAAAACTTTTCTTTTTTGTGCAATTGTGTGTGTGCAAAGAGAAACATCAATCTCATTATGGAGAAGAAAGAAGGAAATGGGAGCTTCCATTAAAGGGGTTTTTTAAGTGTTTATGCTTATTTTTATGAATTCCTCTTGCAAATAGCTTTCATGAGAGCTTAGATAGGGTAGCATATTATTCAGGGTTTGTGGTCTCCTAGATATGCTATTATGCCTTTTCCCAGTCTTAAATTTGGAAAAACCAACATGAAACATGCCTGACTAAATTTTATTTTGTGTTTTTGTGTCTTTTTCAGGTTCTGGAAGAGAGCTACATAGGTGGTTATAGAAGTTGCGCAGGTGGTCACTATTTCTACGCAGGTGGTTAAGTCCTACATAGTTGGGACCTAGAGATGAGAAATTAGATCCCAGAGCTGTGCAGATGGATTATTACCTATGTAGTTGGTCATATGGGATCTTCATTTAGGGTTTAGGATCACTTTTTTAATGTTTAGAAAGCTATTCTGCATCTTAGGGTTTCCCTTCTATTTTTTATCTATTTTAAGGTTGAAATGAATCCTAAACTATTCAAATGAACCCTAAATTTGGTTCATGAACCCTAATGTGGTAAATTAACTTCATATTTTTATTTTTAAAGCCTAAAATGAACTTTCACATTTGTATTTGGGCTCTTAAAAGGAAACTCATCTAGTTAGGGTTTCTACAATCAAGCTTTTCCAAATTTCAAACAAACTTGCAATCTAGCCTAACTAGGGGTTGAAATGGAATGTGTCATGCAAGATAGAGTTGTTTAAGGTAATAAGGGACCTAAAATGAACATGCACATCTTATTTGGGTACTTAAAATGAACCTCAAACTAGTTTAGGATCAAAATGTAGATTTGGTCTTTAAGGTGTTCCTAAACTATTTTTATGCACATACAAGCTAGCTAGGGTTTCAAATTCACTTCAATATTTTAAAATAAACCTAAATGGAATAATTAATGAGCCTTAGTTATGGTTTTGGGAGTATTTTATGCTTAGATGTGAAAAAAACCTCTACTTTTGCAAGTTTTTACTCCTTTTTAGACCTCTGATTAGAAGCTATGCACTTGGTTGTTGTTTCTACACAGGTGGTCAAAAGATGCATAGGTGGTATCCTATTATGGCATAGGTGGTACCCTAATTCTATGCTGGTTGTAGCCTATTCCTATGCAGGTGGTAAATTTGGTGTTTTTCAAGCAATTTTTTTGCTTTCTACATTCCTATACTTGTTTCTACACTTAGGATACTAGATTTTGGTATTATTGATCATTTTGTGTAGCATGATGGCAACCATGGGATGAAGATTGAATCCTAAAAACTAATAACGGTTTTAATGCACGACATTTATAGAAGACCTTGTGTTTTCTAAAAACTTTCATGTGTGTTTTTAGTAGTTAGCAAACACTTTAGCTTGGTGCTTTAAAATGAACTATTTCATTCATCTTCTTAAAAGTGTCTATTAGTTTGTGAACCCAAGGAAATGTATGTACGTGTCCTCTCCCCTCCCATTTGTGGATCTTGGGTGTAAGAGGAATCAATGTGAGTCCTTTAGAGTGGCTACCTCAGAAGTGCTTTAGTAGATCTAGTGAGAGTGGATGCCCAATCGGTAACAGGCTAAAGCCAATCCAATCCAAACCGGTATAGAAAATATGCCATTGTGATTAATCTCACAATGGTCAGGTATTGAATGCATTATACCGAGAAGAAGATCTCCATTAGTACCCTTGTGATGTGTTAAAACCTATAGAACGTAACTTTTGTAGGCTGGGAGGCCTCCATAATGGAGCTAATCTGTCACATGTATAACCACCTGAATGGATTCCCTTACTAAAAACCATGTCATAGTAGTCAAAAACCTTCTATTTGTTGGTGTGGAAGGTCAGAGACCAACTAAGGTTCCCCACAATTTTGTGGCTATTAGTCAAGACAACAATCCCTTGGGAAGTGATGACCCTTGGGAGTTGAAGGTTGGAGTGCCTAAGAAGTGAGTGCACATCTAAAGAGGAGCCCGTACCTCCAAGATTCTAGGTTTTCTGCTATTAGTAAGTGCGGTAGAACTTTAGTTCAAGTGGGGATTCAATAGATATTGTCCTTGCTCTCCTTAGGTAATGGTGTGTTTATTCAATTTTACAACAACCATTCTAAATGATGTGTCTTGTGTGAGTGTTCAAACTTTAATAAAAATGACAACATCTTAAAAACACTCTCCTTTAAGAACACTTTTTCCAAATTAATCTTTCAAAACAATCAAATGGTCACAACAAACCTTGTCTTTGAGTAAACATATGGAACCTTGAAATTTTCACTTGGAGCCTCTTGGAATGCTTGATAACCTTCATATTGCATATACATGACCTAAATCTCCTTGCATTTTCATATCAAAAATCATTTGCATTATAGAACCCATTACAATCCTCATTATAGTCTCCTTTGCATAAATTCATAATCATAGCCCTTTTTCATGCATAGCTCATTTTAGATCCTCTTTCAAGAACTTTGCAAACAATCTTAGGAAAGTATCCAAATCATAGAACCTTTCTTTATGATGTTGAAAATAAGATCTTGACTTGATCCCCCTTTTTTCCAAATTTCAAAACCCCTTATTAACTTGGTCCTATTCCACCTTTGTCATGATGGATTTGACCTAATCTTTTTTATCAAACTTGTCCTTTTTCCCTCAATCCTTTTTATCAAGTCAAGATTCTTATTCAACCTCGTAAGGTTATGCTCTTAGATTTGTCTCCTTTTCAAAAGACTTCTTGTCAAAGTCCAAAATCCAAAAAAACACAGTTGCATAAACCTTAGATTGCATTTTGCATAAGCTCCTTGAATTTCCTAAATTGTATTTCCAAAGTTGCATTTTAAACATTGCATTTCCAAAGATCCAAAATCCAAAAAAAAAATCTCACATTAGCATATAGTAATCATGCTAGTTTTTACAAGATCTCAAGCATCCAAAAGACAATAAGATTCTTATTCACCTATGTTTACATCACAACCATAATCACAATTACCTTTTGATCCAAGACAAGGTGTTGCATATCATAATCAAATTGACCTAATCAACATGCAACCATTGGAAGAAGTACATAAAACATTTAGAGACCCAAGACATGTCACATTTCCTCAAGGACCTATCACTACACAAATGATCCCTAGTACAATTCCAAGCAATGATCTATGCAACATTGGATATCCTTCCAATACTTCACCAAGTTTTGGCACTATTCAATGGGGACCTTGCCTAGCCTTTGAACCAATTTTTGTACCTATGCCACCTGGCCAAGGTAGTGTTCCCCCTACACCCGAGGAGGAATATAAACAAACATGTCAAATAAATCAAGTCCGACCCAATTATTTGCAACAACAGCCCATGACAAACACAGATTTTGGATCTTATCAACCTCCTCCACCACCACCAGATAATCAAGATCCTGGAAATGCCTCAAGTCCCTCTTTGAATTCTAGTGACTCACATGAGACATTTGATTCCTTCAAATATTTACCTAAACAGGAGATTGACAAAGCTGTGAAGAACAAAAAAATTGAGCTGACATTAACATACCTTATGACTCAAGATCTAAGATGATATATCAAAGCGATACAAAAGACAAATCCTCAATTATTCTTGGAATATCAAAATCCCCCACTATCTATTTTGGAAGATAACCAAGCCTTAGTGGTGAGGGATAGAGAAAAATGAGAACAACCTTTCAAAGATTCAACTATGGTGGCAACACAAAAATGACAATGAAATGACTTAATTGTCGATATTCCTCCAAAGGAACAATATATACCATTGGATAATCCTTTATTTGAAGAAATATCTATCCCTCCTCTAGAGATTGTGGATGCTACAAAAATACCTAAGAAAGGTCCTAAAAGGACATGGACGATTGATTTAAAGAATCACTTTCCAAAAGGGTCAAATGAAACGTTCACATTTCCTTGGGGAATGCCAGATGTACCCCCATTTGAAGAAACACAACCAAGTGGTCCTCCTTTGGTAGCACATACAACATTTCTAGGAAGCACTTCAAATGCAACAATGTCCAAAGGACCATTCGATGAACCACCAAGGGTACCCACATTTGATGTACCTAATGTGACTACTGCAACTATACCAAATCAATTGCAAGATCAAAATAAGAAAAGCCTTGTGGATATCACACCAATTCCACCTAATGTGAATCAACAAGAACATGTCACATAGAAAGTGCAACAAGCCCAAGCGGCTCAATAAGCACCACCTATGGATGTGGTACAACTAGTACAACCACAATTTGCAGCCCAAGTTAACATGATGTCCCAAGTACAACTACCAAAATGTAAGACTATAAATCTTGATGGTATACTTGGACCACTTGGATTTCAATAAGATCCTAACATGCAACAACCAACAATGCAGATGGGTCAAGAATCCCATCCTATCCAAAAACATGTGCTTGGTCCAAAGGTGAAACAAGTGCACCCGCAAAAACAACAACATACCCAACAATATGTACAATAACAACAACACGCTCTACAACAACAATATGTACATCAACAACAACATGCTTTACAACAGTAGTATGTCCAACAACAACAATATGCTCTACAACAACAGTATGATCAACAACAAAGACAACAACAACAACAACAACAACAACAACAACAAAAACAACAACAACAACAACAACAACAAAAACATGTTCAACAACCATATGTTCAGCTATGACAACCATATGTCCCATAACAAGAAACTGTGTCACAACAACAACTGCATGTGGTGCAAACTCAATAACAACAGTATGCACCAAGATATAAACAATAGGTTTCTCAACCTTACTATGTTTCAGAAGGACAACAATCTAATCTTCCACCACTAAATCAACAACATGCGGAAGAACCTCAACAACATGCCAGACAACATGTGGCACCAATCCATGATATCTCATCTAAATCGTCAGAGTCAGATTGAGATTCAGAGTATAGTCAATGTTTGACCTCTTCTAGATGTACGCATCATTTTTCTACATGTGATAGATATATGAAGCCTTCATAGAATGAAGAAATGCTTCAAAAAATACAACACTTGCAAAAGCAATTAAATGATCTAGAATTCAAGGACACAAAGACACTCTATACAGAACAGGACCTATGTCCTAACCCGTTTGATCCAAGCATTTATTGTTGGAAAGTGACAATGCAAGCAATTGTTTATTTTTTCATTGCTATCAAACCTTTATTGGTGAGACTATTGTTATCTATTTGAGTACCATATCTATTGTTGATGGAGAATATTTAACAAAAAGACCAAGTGAATGGTTGAGTTAAGGCAAATAAAAGGGTACTTGATCAGTTATCACTATGGCAAAGCAATTAATTGTTTATCTTTTAAAGATAGTTTTTCTAGCTGTTCAGTGCTGAGCAAAGTTGCTTGTGCCAAGAAAAGTTGCTTGTGCTGAGTAAAGTTGTTCATGATGAGCAAAAGTTGTTCAATGCCAAGCACCATTGAAATTGCTGAGTGAAAACAGTAATGAAGGCCGACTTACAAAATTTTGATTAATGATGAGATTTGAGATCTCTAGCTGACTTAGTTAATTTTATTGGGATATGTAATGTTAATTAAAGATTGATCCACATAATTTAATGTATGGGTAACTGTAATTAATGCATGGTTTCAAGATTTAATTAGAGACTACTTTGGAAAAGTAAATGAATGCAAAGATGAGATGATCCATTGGATCTGACCTAACCTAAGATCTACAATATTGTTTAAGCGGAAAAAGATTTATCTGACCAAGACAGAGAGGTACATGATAACCTCAAGGGGTTATTCATAGTTGGTGTAGAAGTAGATGCAGAAGTAGATGTAGAATGCTGAAGTGCTGCTAATGAAAAGTGAATGCAAAAGAGTTGCATAGTTGATTTACTGTTTAGCATAATCTGGAAGAGAAGGCTGAATATAGAAGTAGAGAGTTGCATGTGTGATTGCTTGATGGATTTCCAAGCAGATCAGAAGTTTGAAATGACAATGTAGGCTATCTAGTAAGTTAACATCAAAACTTTAATTGGATCTGAATTTGCAAAGTAAGTTGTATGTACCAGATCATAACTGCTAATTACTTTCTAACCATTGTATCAATTACATCCTTTAACAAGGTTGACCTAACACTCATTTGTATAAATCCTCTAACAAGGTGAAAATCAGATTGGAATGTTCTAAGTCCTCTAACAAGGCCACTCCTGACAGGGTGATTAAATCCTTTAACCAGGTCACACCTAGCAGTGTGTTATTGTAACCTTTCACAGGGTTGGCTCCTCATAGGGCATCACTTTAGAAGAGTGAATACTTGGTAGCATGTTACTGGTGGTTTTTCCCATATTGGGTTTCCATGTTAAATACTTGTGTCAACTTGTATGAATGCTTATGGTTTTCTTTACTGTTATGTTTCTACAAGTTAATTTCAATTGACAGTAAACTACATGATTAAAGTTGTTGACTTATGCTACTGTTGCCGAGTAGATCTGAAGTATAGATAGTTTTATTTTACGACATCTAGACCTAAGGATAACTGATTCACCCATCCCCTCTTAGTTATTCTAAATTTATTTAAGGAAATATAAGGACTACAAAGACAATTGTACCTAGGCCGAAGGACAAAAATGTAATTGGCACAAAGTGGGTATTTAGGAACAAGCTGAATGAACATGGAGATTTGACAAGAAACAAAGCTAGATTGGTATGCAAGGGTTATACACAAGAGGAAGGAATTGACTAGGGTGAAACCTTCACCCCAGTTGCTAGATTGGAAGGTGTTAGAACCTTACTTGCATATGCAACCTACAAAGGATTCAAAGTATATCAGATGGAAGTGAAATCTGCATTTCTCAATGGTATCTTGGAAGAAGAAGTGTATATCAAACAAGCTGATGGTTTTATAGATCCTAACAACAAGGGATATGTTTGTAGATTGCACAAATCACTATATGGATTGAAGCAAGCACATAGAGCATGGTATGAGAGATTGCACAATTATCTGATCAAGATTGGATTTTCAAGAACAAAGGACAACAACAACCTGTACTTAAAGACAAAGCAAAACAAAGGTACACTTTTAGCTAAAAATTTTGTAGATGACATCATATTTAGTGGACAAGATGTGTTGTGTCAAAAATTTGCAATAGAGATGCAAAATGAGTTTGAGATGTCTATGTTTGGTGAAATAAAATACTTTGTTGGCTTACAAATTTATCAAATGAAGAATGGTATCTATATTACCCAATCTAAACATATCAAAGAGATACTGAAAACTTTTGGAATGGAAGAGTCCAAACCAATGAGTACACCTATGGCTACTGGACAGAAGCTGACAAAAGATGATGACTCAAAAGAAGTGAACCAAACACTCTATAGATCTATGATTGGAAAACTATAGTATGTTGTACACAGTAGACCTGATATTTCCCTAGTAGTTGGGATTGTTGCAAGATTTTCTGCTAATCCTAAAGAAAATCACATGATGGTAGTAAAAAGGATTTTGAGATATTTAAAAGGAACTGATGACTATGATCTATACTACAAAAAGAATGACAAGTTTGAACTTAGAGTTTACACTGATTCTAGTTGGGATGGAAATGTTGATGACAGGAAAAGCACTACTGGTGGAGCATTTCTTTTAGGAAAGAGATTGATCTCCTAGACAAGAAAGAAATAGAACTGTACCTCACAATCTATAGTTGAAGCCGAGTATGTGGCAGTAGCAGTTAACTGTTCTAACATTGTGTGGTTGAAGATACTACTGAAAGGTATGAAGGAAGAAATCACTGACCCAGTTGTCATATATTGTGATAACACAAGTGCTATTAATATTTCTAAAAATCCTGTGATGCACTAAAAAACAAAGCATATAGCTATCAAGTATCATTACTTGAGGGAGCTAGTTCATAACAAAGAAGTGAGACCGGATTATGTGAACACTAAAGAACAATTAGTAGACATATTCACAAAAGCACTACCCAAGGATGCTCATGAGTATCTACCAGGTAAATTGGGGGTGATTCCCCTAACTGAGGATAATTAAGTTTTGTATGGTACTGTTGCATCAAATGTTACATTCAGAATATTTGACACATTGATGCATAGTAAGTCACACTTTAGGATGCTGGCAAAAGTTGTGAAGATGAATAAGGACAGAAAAGAAAATCAGTCATAATCAAAGATGATAGGATCAGCATGATACTGAAGATGCACATGATAAATATTTTGATGTCTTTGGCATTGTTGTCAAAGAGGGAGAGATTTCCTAGAAGAAGAGATTACCTAGAGGGAGAGATTAACTATAAAGAGGAAGAATTTACTATTTGAAACATTGAAATGATTATCTACTCAGAGGGAGTCTACAGATGATTAGACACAGATGATTACAGTGTGATTAGACATAGAGGGAGAAATATTTATAGATATGAATCAGAACAAAGCTAAAGACAATAAATTAAATTCATTTATATCAAGGAACACAGGTGAATTTTTAGATTGGTTGGTAACTATGCTTGTTAAATCATTGTTTTAATATCTTGTGTTGCCATCAACGCCAAAGAGGGAGATTGTTGGAAAGTGACAATGCAAGAAATTGCTTATTTTGTCATTGTTGTCAAACCTTTATTGGTGAGACTATTATTCTCTGTTTGAGTACCATATCTATTATTGATGGAGAAGATTTAACAAGAAGACCAAGTGAATGGTTGAGTTAAGGCAAATAAAAGGGTACTTGATCAGTTATCACTCTGGCAAAGAAATTAATTGTTTATCTTTTAAAGATAGTTTTTCTGGTTGTTCACTGCTGAGCAAAGTTGCTTGTGTCAAGTAAAGTTGTTCGTGATGAGAAAAATTTGTTCAATGTTGAGCACCATTGAAATTGCTGAGTGAAAATAGTAATGATGGCCGACTTACAGAAGTTTGATTACTGATAAGATTTGAGATCTCTGTCGGACTTCGTTAATTTTATTGGGATATGTAATGTTAATTAAAGATTGATCCATGTCATTTAATATATGGGTAACCATAATTAATGCATGGTTTCAAGATTTAATTAGAGACTACTTTGGAAAAGTAAATGAATGCAAAGATGAGATGATCCATTGGATCTGACCTAACCTAAGATCTATGATATTGTTTAAGTGGAAAAATATTTATCTGACCTAGACAAAGAGGTATATGATAACCTCAAGGGGTTATTCATAGATGATGTAGAAGTAGATGCAGAATGTTGAAGTGTTGCTGAATGAAAAGTGAATGCAAAAGAGTTGCATAGTTGATTTACTATTTAGCATAATCTGGCAGAGAAGGCTGAATACAGAAGTAGAAAGTTGCATGTGTGATTGCTTGATGGATTTCCAACTAGATCAAAAGGTTGAAATGACAATGTAGGCTATCTAGTAAGTTAACATCATAACTGTAATTGGATCTAAATTTGCAAACTAATTTGTATGTACTAGATCACAACTGTTAATTACTTTCTAACCATTGTATCAGTTAAATCCTTTAACAAGGTTGACCTAATAGTCATTTGTATAAATCCTCTAAAAAGGTGACATTCAGATTGGAATGTTCTAAGTCCTCTAACAAGGGCACTCCTGACATGGTGATTAAATCGTTTAACTAGGTCACACCTAGCAGTGTGTTATTGTAACCTTTCACAGAGTTGGCTCCTCACAGGGCATCACTTCAGAAGAGTGAATACTTGGTAGCATGTTACTGGTGGTTTTTCCCATATTGGGTTTCCATGTTAAATACTTGTGTCAACTTGTGTGAATGCTTATGGATTTCTTTACTTTTATGTTTCTACAAGTTAATTTCAATTGACAGTAAACTGCATGATTAAAGTTGTTGACTTATGCTACTATTGTCGAGTAGATATGAAGTACAGAAAGTTTTATTTTACTACATCTAGACCTGAGGACAACTTATTCACCCCTCCCCTCTCAATTATTCTAAATTCATTCTAACATTTATATGCCTCCTTTTCCAAAGAATTTTGAGCTACCCAATTTTGAGAAATACAAAGGAAAAGGCAATCCAATTGATCAGATTCAGGAATTTTATACATATTTCATCAAGGTTAAAAACAATGATAGATACCTTATTAGACTCTTCCCTTGAAGCCTTGGGGGTCAAGAAATGGAGTGTTACACTAAACTACCTAGTAATATCAGGTCTTGGAAAGAACTAGCCGACAAGTTCATCTCTCACTTTGTGTTCAACATATCAAGTGAGGTTATGCTGACTAATTTATGTAGAACCAAACAAAAGGTTGGAGAATCCTTTATGACCTTCCTATTGTGATGGAAAAATTTGGTGAGTCAATGCCCTTTTGATGTACCAGAAGAACAACAAATATGATTATTTATCCAGAATTTGGTACCTGAGATGATGTATGAGCTCAAAATCAAACATCCAAGCACCATACAAAAGCTCATGAAAAAAGGAATTGACATTGAAGATGCTCTAGTTGAGAAAGGAGTATTAAAAATCAACAAGGACAATCAAAATGTGAGCACTTCTAGTGATAATTCAAAGTTTTGGTCTCAGAATAAAAATTTCACAAATGATGGCATTGTCGACGTTCAAACTGTCAATGCAACACAAAAAAAAAGTGAGCCTCAAAGGCCCCATTGCTATGAATACACAAAAAATGACTACAAAACCACCTCTAGCATCAACTCCAAGACAACATCAAGTGCAAACGAATGATAAGATGCAAAAAATCAGCAGCGTTGACCGCCAAGAAATAGAGATGGGCCGCAAAGGCAATTCACACCACTAGGTGAACCACTTCACTTGGTGTTGCAACAATTATTGCAAAAAAATTACATTAAATTAACCAACATCTGAGATCCATGATCCCCCAATAGTCAAACACCCTTGGTGGGATGACAACAAATATTGTGACTATCATCAGACAAAGGGACACAGGACCAACTCCTGCTAGCAGTTAAAACATAAATTCCAAGACCTCATTGATCAAGAGGTGATTGAAGTTGAACCCACAACTGGATCTTCCAATACTAACCATACTATTTTCACAAACCCCTTGGTTGATCATGAAAAGGGAAATTCCTCCACATCGAATTCAAATTCCAAAAACAATGTCAATAATACTCAGACTAGCCATGACTATACCATCAATTGCTTCTCTGAGGCCGATTCACATGTGTCCACTCTAAATTTCTAGGATAGTAACCCCCAATGTGCAGTCGCTACCCATCATACCAAGATCATTGTCCTTGGTGCACCATCCAAACCCAAGGTACCTTTAGATTAAAACCTTGTTGACCAGTTGAGTAAGACCCCAGAATTGATATCAATCCTTGACCTACTGTACACATCCGCCCAGCACAAGGAAGTCCTTGAAAATTATTTTAAAGAGTCCACTGTCCCAACCGACATTGACACTAACTATTTACAAGCCATGATGGGGAACTTATCTATGTCCTAGCATGTCACATTTTCCAAAGATGATGTTCCACATGACCGGCTTAGCCATAATGACCCTCTCCATCTGGAAGTCTTTGTCCATAATGCCAAAATTTGTCGAGTCATGATAGATGGTGGAGCAGGACTTAACATCTACACTTTGAAGATCATTCTTGATCTTGGTTACAATAAGAGAGATATCGATCCCTCCAAGAGAATCACAATAAAGGCATATGATGACGTTGAACATCCCTCCAAGGGAGTCATCATACTGCTCATAAGAATTGGTTTGGTTACTAAAAACACATTGCTGTAAGTCCTAGATCTAGACTTTCCCTACAACATGATCGTAGGATGCCCATGTATCCATGCCATGAAGGCAGTCCCCTCTACATACCATCAATGTATGAAATTCTTTCACAATGGAGCTGAGATCACCATCTCAGGTGATCCTAACCCTTTCCAATTCTGTGCCAATCTGAGAGAAGGACCCGCACAATAGGTGCCTACCAATAGTGAAGCCACTCCATCCAATTCCTCCAAAGATGTTGATGTAGACACTCTTGAAAAAATGGTTAAAGGAAAGATGAAGATTGAAGACAATGGTTGTGGGGAGTATATCATGGTACAAGATTTTCATATTGGGAAGCTCCCTCTCTCCCTGAAGTCTTATGGAAAACCAAGGTTATTACAAGCGCAACCACCCAAGACTACCATGAAGGTTATGGCTTCACCTAAATTCACTCTATGGGGAGGTTTTCATGAAGAACATGTATATGATAATGCATCTAGCTAGATTTTCCAAGACCAACAGAAACAAGAAAAAGAGCTCACTGAGATACCCGTTGAAAGATACGGGCCTGGGTTCACACTAATGCAGAAAAAGGGTGTGATGGACACAATGGTCTTGGAGTAAACAAGAAAGGGATTTTTGATCCTCTTGCTGCAAAGGGGCACCCCCCCCATCTGGGCATTAGATTCAAACCATTACGAATTGGCTCTTTGAATGCCAAAATGGCCTCATGTGAAAATGTGGAGGTCTCAAATGATGAAAAGGCATATGAGGTTCCCCATTCTAAGTACACTACCGATTAAAATGAGTGGGAATGGACATCCTATTCCTCTAGTTCTTATGAGCTTGAACATTTCTTCCCTGACCTTGCAGACCTACTTACATTAGACAAACATGTTAACACAATTCTCCCTCCTCCAGTAACCTGTCTTGATCCCTAGTCTCAGATTTTTTGGGATCCCAATTCTGAACCATCAGTGCATGAAGTCTCTAACTCAGAAGAAACTAAAATTTATATCTTTTCCCTTACCTCTGCCCCTGAAAATATCTATTCTACTGATGAGGACATCCCCCTAGTCTACCCTAAGGTTATTTATTGGGACGAGCAAGGATCACTGAGCTTGGATTGCTTTGAAAATGATGAAGCAGTAGCAGAATTCTTTGAGCTCTGAGAGGGCATGCCATCTGGAGACCAAAAAGAAGGGTTTGCAATTGACCTTATTGCTACTACATATTTTGGGGATTCAACTCTATCTTCGAGTTGTAAAATTGAAAATGATAAAATCAAAAAAGAAAAAAATAAAAAGAATAGGTCCTCTAGTGAAAACTGAAAGGCGCCAGTTGACCATGAAAAAGTAAAAAAAAAGGATGTATCTGAGGGTGAAAACCTGTTTGAGGCACCCGAAGATGGAAGACTGGACATACACCCTCCAAAGAAGAAGTTAGCATTATTCATTAAATAGACCGAGGAAATTAATTTGAGAACACCAAAAAATCCCAAGATCATACATTTTTCAACATCACTCTCATCAAGAGAGAAGAATGAATTTTTCAGATTCTTCCTTGAGCGCTAGATCAACTTTTCCTGGTCTTATGCTAACATGCCTAACCTAGATCCTAAGTTAGTTCTTCACCACCTCCCTCTAAAGCTAGGTGTGAAGCCAGTAAAATAGAAGCTAAGAAAAATGCATCCCCAAATAGCTCTACTAGTAAAAGTAGAATTGAAGAAGTTATTGGATGTTGGCTTTATCATACCTATAGATTACGTGGACTTAATTTCCAATCTGGTTCCTATTAGCAAGCACGCTGGGGGAATATGGATCTGCACTGATTTTTGTGATCTAAATAAGGCATGCCCTAAAGATGGTTTTCATCTTCCCAACATTGAAATCATTGTTGACATGATTGTAGGGTATGAGATGTTGTCACTGATGGATGGCTTCTCTAGTTACAACCAAATTCAAATTGCTCCCAAAGATCAACCCAAGATAGCTTTCACCTATCCTTGGGGAACGTATTGTTGGAATGTCATAGCCTTTGGACTTAATAATGCCGGAGCAACTTATCAATGGGAAATGACCACAATCTTCCATGACTTCATGCACATCTTGATGGAAGAGTATTTTGATGACCTCCTGTGCAAATCTACAACCAAGAAATATAATTTGAGTATTCTGGCCAGAATATTTGAATGAATGGAAGGATATAAGCTTCACTTAAATCCTAAAAAGTTTATTTTTGGAGTTGTTTCTAGAAAGCTCCTAGGCTATATCATCTATCCACAAGGCATTGAAGTGGATCCGAAAAAGGTGCAATCCATTTTAGAGATTCATCTGCCTAACAATCTAAGGAAGCTTAGAAGTCTACAAGGGAAACTATAGTCTATCTGTCGATTTATTGCACAACTCACATATAAATGTCATTCATTTCAAAATTGGCTACATAAAGGTGTGAATTTCCATTGGAATGACAAATGTTTGCACTCGTTCCAAAAACTGAAAGATTATCTATTGCATCCTCCAATCTTGATGCCTCCCATTCTAGGAAAGCCATTCCTCTTGTACATTTCTGCCATGGAAACTGCATTGGGTGCTCTTCTGGCACAACATGATGAACAAGGATGAGAAAGGGATATTTATTACATAAGCAAAACTCTAGTTGGATATGAATTAAACTACTCACTCATTGAACGGGCTTGTCTTGTGTTTTTTGCAACATGGAAGTTAAGGCATTACATGCTACACCAGAAAACCATGCTCGTATCTTAGATTGATCCATTTAAGTATATTTTGGGCAAAGCATCTCTCACGGGTCACCTAGCTAAATGGGCCATTCTCCTGAGTGAGTTTGACATAGAGTATATAGACAGAAAAGAAATAAAATTCTACGTGATAGCAGATTAGCTCGCAGAGGCACCTATTCCAGACAATCACCCATTACTTTCAAAATTCCTAGATGAGTCCATTTTTGTATTCAATGAATCTAATTAATGTCAACTCTACTTTGATGGCTTGCACACTAGGCATGGATCGGGGGTAGGCATCATGTTTGTCACCCCACAAGGCGATATCATTCCTAAATCTTACAGAATCACCTTTGCATGCACCATCAACATAGCCAAATATGAAGCACTAGTCACTGGACTCAAACTTGCTATTCAATGGAAAATATAGCACCTCAAGGTGTATGGTGATTCTTAGTTAGTCATTTGATAGGTCACTAATGACTATGAAACTAAGGATGAAAAGCTAGTACCTTACAAACAGTTGGCTAACTTTCTCAAGGATAAATTTGTCACATTCAATTTTTGGCAACTTCCAAGGATCCATAACAAATAGGCAGATGCTATGGCCACTATTGCATCTATGACCGACATGCCAAATAATGAAGAGAGATGTGAATTTCTCATTGAGCAACTATTGCTTCCTACATTTGACATTCTGCAATCTGAGCTCATTTGTGACATTGTTGGTCCTGATTCCCCTTGGTATCAAGATGTTTGCAATTTCCTACATGCCCAGATCTTACCCCCTACCCTATCCCAAAATAAACATTGTGCTCTTATCCGTCAAGCCTCCCATTATGTCATTGTTAATGATATCCTTTATAGGAGAACCTATGACCAAACCTTCCTCAAATGTCTTGATTCATGAGAGGATGATACTACTTTACATGAGGTCCATGATGGCATTTGTGTTGGACATTTCAATGGTTTGAGTCTTGCCAAGATGCTGGTTTGAGTAGGATATTATTGGCCTACCATGGAGAAAGACACTAACAAATTTGCTAAGAAATGTTACAAGTGCTAAATTCATGGCAATTTGATTCACACTCCGGCACAAGATCTATAGCCAATGGTTTCTCCATGGCCCTTTTTTCAATGGGAATTTGACCTTGTAGGGAAGATTACACCCCTATCTTCTGATGGCCACAAGTACATCATCATGGCCACTCCATACTTTACCAAATGGGTGGAAGTTATTCCTATGACATACATCACTGACAAGAAAATGTCTAGATTCATCCTGAATTATATTATTTTCCACTATGGAGTTCCTATGTCCATCAAAACTGACCATGGTAGCCCATTCCAGAACAAGGATGTTACCAAACTTTGTGAGAAATTCAAAATCTACCATGGATTTTCTATCATTTATTATCCATAGGGAAATGAACAAGTAGAGGAATCTAACAAAACAATCATTAAGATCCTACAAAATACTGTCAATGATGCTAGCTATGATTGGCACCTGCAACTAAATCTAGCTCTGTGGGCCTACAAAATTAGCATTTGCACCCCCACTGGTGCTACTCCATACTCTCTAGTCTATGGCGCTAAGGCCATATTACCCCTCAAGGTGGAAATCCCATCACTAAGAGTATCCTTACAAGGCATTGTTGATTATGAGTAGTACAAAGTTTCTAGATTGCATGAGCTCGAAATACTCGATGAGCAAAGACAAACAACATTGGTACACTTACAAGCCTATCAAAACCGCTTCAAGCAGAGTTATAAAAAAAAAGTCCAAACTCACCATTTTGAGATTAGAGACTTGGTTCTGAAGATGAATTAAAAACCTAGCCATACAGAGAAAAGGCTGGAAAGTTTGAACCAAATTGGGATGACCCTTATATAGTCACAGCCTCATATGGGTCTAGAGTGTATCAGCTTGCAATACCGAAGGGAGAACCATTGCCAGAGGCATTGAACAACATGCACCTCCATAAGTATTATGCATGATCCTGAAAAAAGTATAAAAAATTGCAAAACTTTCTTAAAAAAGAACAAAAAAATTGCAAAAATTTCTGAAAAAAGTACAAAAAAATTGCAAAAGTTTCTAAAAAAATATCAAAAAAGAAAAAAAAAAGAAGAGAAAAAGTAAAAAAATAAAAAAGAGAAAAAATGGTTGCCTTGATGAAAACCTGGTAAACAGGCATCTTGGCATGTAAAAATAGAAATTAAGAGAAAAATCTTGTCCATAAATGAAAACCTGGCAAACAGGCACTTTGGGCAAGTACCATGGTGAAAACCTGGCAAATAGGCACCACACATAGTAAGTTGTTGCTCCACTATCTATCATGGTTCCACTTGGTATCATGATGTCCTTTCCTGATCACATCTTTCACTTTGCAGACCCTAGTGCCCTTTTATGTCATGTAACTGGCTGATCTTTGTCTTACCCTTGGTATTCCCAGCTTATTTGTCCCTTTGACCTGTATACATAGCTTCTTTGTTGTCTGGGGGTAGGTTCTTGGCATTGAGCATCTTTGAATTTAAATTCAAACTGGGGACAAGCACCTTGAACGTGGTTTATCCATGAGGTTCATCGACTATCATATTGGGCATAAAAAATTGTAAATATCTTAATGACCTAAAAAAATCCTAAAAATCCAAATAAGCAAAAATTCTAGAAAACATCAAACAATGTCCTGAAAAAATCTCTAAAAATCAAATACGATCCTGAAAAAAGATCCTAAAAATCAAATATGATGCTTAAAAAATCCTAAAAATTGTAAAAAGTCTTGAAAAAAGATCATCAGAAAAAAATCCAAATATCTCAAAAATCCTAAAAATTGCAAACTCTCTCCAAAAATCTATAATAAATTTGTACATACTTGTCTTCTTTTTGTGAATCGAACATCAAGCTTGCAGACATCAGTGGAAAAATCCTTAATCTATGGTCAATGAAATCATGTTATCATCAGCGCAATCTGAATCATTGTGACTCAACATTCAATCTGGTTGAACTTTTTGATATCTGCTATCAAACAATCTGTCCAATTTATCAATCAATTATCAAATCAATCAAATTGCAATCTAAGATATCAATCAAAGAACATTCAAGGAAAGAAAAAAAAGATCGCAATGGTTGTTGGCTCACATTGTTTTAGTGAGTGTTTTATCTTTTATTGATTTTTATTTTCTGCTCATGTTCCTATGCTAGTTGATGATATTAGCTGAACTTATGAGAGTAGCTAGGATGGTTCATGATCAGTTGCTTTCACTTTACTTTTTCTACCTGTTTGATGATCTCATGAAATTCTGGGCATGTCTGATACATGCTTTCAGGATGGAGAAGATCATCCTCTGTCTGCATCGTTTTTGTTTACACAAAAAGGATGACTTTTTCACTCTGGATTTTGTGCCACGATGTATCGCATCCACTTTTGCAATATCAAAATAAGCTCTTATCACAAAATTACACTTTTGAAAACCAACATCTTTCTACTAACATTTCTTCATCTAATCTCCACTTTCTTCTAACAATTCTTAAGTCAGTCCTCATAGTCGCCTTTTTCTAGTAATCTAGTATACCAAAAACAACTTCATCCTGCATACATGCATTCATAGACAGGAAAAACAACAAAAACATGTGCATTTATATCCATTCATATATGAGAAAAGTTTCCAAAATATATTTACATTTTGCATTCATACATTTCAAAAAAGCAAAAGACAAAAACAATTATTGCACCCATAACATATATTGTTGTGTAACAAAGGCAATACATTACAATATATCAACATCATCATATAACAGGAAAGTAAAGAATATACATCAGCATTGATCCTGTGCATCATAAAAGTAGCTGCATATGATACATATATGTGTGTCTCAAAAAAGTATCAAAGTACAAAAATCAAGGTGTCTGTATACACTGAGGCCCGCAGGCTCATAATCTATCACATGTCTATAAAAAATTTCCCTCTACTAGAGAGACCCCCTATCAACCCCTACTCTCTTACTCCTCATGATCTTTGTCTTGTCTGGAAGATGAGGCTCCCCTGTGTGATGCTCTCTCTATCTTGATCTTAGTAGCCCCATTGATCTCAACACTTCCCTGATGCTTTGTGTCCTACAAGAGTGTGATCTGCTAGACGATGCCCTGTAACTTGGTGCCAACTGCTCTCGCAACACATCTCTCCTATACATGTCCTTCCAATACTGTGACTTTGCTCAAGCATCCCCTAGCATCTTAGCAACCCTATGTGTGTTGGAATCACTGAAGGTACTAATGAACTGTCATGAATCATCCTCAACTCTCTGTTCCCTAGACATAACTATATCTCAAGAGCTGAGCAATGTATCCCTCTCTGCTGTCAACTTGTCCACCTGTGTTGTGAGCGATGATAGCTCGGCTATCCATGATGTGTGATCTGCAACCCATGATGCATGATCTATGGCCCATGTATCTCTCTCAAGTGGCAATCGGTCTATCTAGCTCATAAGCTCTGCAATGCACTATCTATTACCCTCATACTAGTCATCAGGCACCTATATGTCATCCCCATGTGGTGGATCATCCATATCCTCATCCATCTGCATCAACATATCATTGAGATCCCTATCATCATCTGACTCCTCCTCCTCTCTCTCCTCATCATCCTCATCTAACTCCCCCTCATCACTCTCCTCATCCTCATCCTCCTCCTCGGTGCTCTCATCTCTGGGCTTCTGCACTCGCGGTATGGCCACATCCGGATCTATCAAAGGAATAGGCCTATTCTTAGAAAACCATCTATCATACCCCTCTATAGTCCCTATGTATGAAATATCTGCACTAACTCCCCACTATCTGGGTTGTAACTATTCGAACTCTGCATATGACACCTGAGGCCTGAGTGTTGCACCCCATGTCATGGCCTCAACCCTCATTGTACCTATCAGTACCCCCTGCCTCTCTCAAAACTATCGGTAAACTTGCTCTAGAAGCTGAATCTCAATAACCATGTGACCCATGATGAACCTCCCGATGAGGTATCTCTCATGTCTACAATAAGGAAGGTGGTCCATATCATCATCCCATCTGAGGCAATCTCTATATGGTCACCATATAAAATATCTGAGAAAATCTATCTCATGATGAAAATGTAATGTATATCCTAGTGGCCTCTATGCCAGTGCTCCTCAATAATAGTAGATGTATGGAAAATATGGAAAAACAACTCTCTGAACAATGAGATGGAACACAACTATGCGCTTGTATGCCCACACCTGCATTAATGTGATCCCACTACTGATTGACAGTCCTCCACTATATTCCAACTGGTGCAGCTGATAGTATGTCATCACAAGCATGCATGGCCCCCATGAAAACACTATCCCCTCCATGTTCATCTTCTCAAGGACCCTCCCCCAACCAATAGGGAATTTTTGGGCTCACCTGTCAGGTACCAAAAGACATGCGATAACTCTGCATATCACTGCTATAAATCGATCATGCTACCTAGCATCTGTCTCCCATCAGATCTCATAGTCCCGTATATCCAAATCCTCATCGTCGCTATCAAATAGTGTATGCAATACTAACCTCCCTTTAGTGGGTTCATACTCTGCCAGCTCCCCATGGATGGGAATCCTAAGGATGTGCCATACATCCTCTAGTTTCATGGTCGCCTCCCCTGTTGGCAGGTGAAATGAGCTAGTCTTCAAGTGCCATCGCTCGGCCAGTGCTACGATCAACCCCTATTTTTCCCTAATCTCGGGCATGTACATGATGTAATATAATCCTAGTGAGGCCAGGATCTACCTCTCATGACTGCTCAGTTGATGTCGTATGTCCAGATACACTGGTCTGCTCTCCCATGTCTACGAAAATGCCAACTCCTCCTGCAATCACCATGCACCTTTGGTCAACTTTTTGTACTTCCTATTTCTTGTCGACCAACCTAGGACCTATTTTGACCTAATTTGACCTATTTTTGACCTTGTCCTAGGGTTTTGACTAGTTTAGGGAAGTTTAGGGTGGTTTAGGAACCCCCAGACCCTATTTGTAGGCCTTTTTGACCACCCACACAAGTTGGCTAACCACCTGCGCAGAATGGCCTCCCACCTGCACTGGCTATGTAGGTGGGCACATGACCTCCACAAGTGGACATGTGACTTATGTAGGTGGCACATGTGAAACCCTACATGACCTCATTTGACCCATAAAACTACATAGGAAAGTATGAAAAATGTAGAAACCACTGAGAGGCTTATATGTACTCACCTCAGGTCTTGCATTGGTCGACCATCGATAGCTATGCACTCGTTCTTTGCACTGATTCTCCGCTGGCACTTGATCCATCTTCCTTGCTCTAGAGCTCAATTCTTCCAAATGAGAGAGTGAAAATAAGCTCCAAAAACCCCTTCTAAGCCCTTTTATAGCCTCTTGGTTGCCTAGATGGACATGCAACCCTTGTGTTTCTAATGCAGAGATAATCTTCTGCCACTTCTAACTCTACAAATACTGCAACATCTATCTTAAATCTGCATTACAGACAACTCAACAACCATGTAACTCAGCCACCTTCACGGGCACAACTAACTTGATAACGAGCATGCATGGATATAACATATCCACCACCCCTTTCACTATTTCAAAGTCCTCCTTTCCAAAACTCAAACACATCATATAATGATATGCTCGGCACCTTTCATGTTCGAGTTTGTGGTCATGACTCTTCATAATCATCAACTCTTCCTAATCATGTCTATCACTACAATCTTTGCTTGGGCTCCACGCAACTCCACCACCTTCGAATCCGATGCAAGATTCTACACACAATAATTGCATAATGGTTCTAAAAACCATTTTTCATGCTTAATACACTCGAGGTTTTTTAACAACTCAAAAACTATTTTTCTCTCCTTCATAGCTTAAACTATGCCACCACCTTGTTGATAGCTGGACTCACCATCAACCAAACATGCAATTACCAACTCCTTTGTGCAGCATGACCACTTACATCAACTACCCGATATCCTTCCATTCCTCCACCTCTCCAATAACAATTTCATTAATCAAAACCAATCAAATCACTGCATAACGGTTCTTGAAACTATTTTCTAAAACATTCAAGAACCTAGAACTCGATTCTAAGTTGATTCTTTGCCAAGAAAAACATCCTCCACTAACCCAAATCAGGACTGGCATAAAACTAAGATATAAAAAAACAAAAATTGAATTATTCCATATCATTTTTTATACCACCCAAGAGCTCGATTCATCCCATAGTTAAATTCCTTCACCAAAGGGACCGAATTCAAATACTAATCACATTGTATTGGAGGCTACAGAATCAGTTACATACAATATTATCATCAAAGACATTGAGTCGAAGAAGTATATAAAAATAATTTTATTGAAGTTGAGACATTAAACTTCAAAAGCATACATACTATAAATGGCTCTCTGGCCTTCAGCCAGAGAGCCAATTCTTTCCCACTCTCTTTTTCACTCTTTGCTTAACTTTTCTCTCAACTATCGACCTCCCTAGTTCACAATTACATTGATGTCTCTTTTAAGAGATTCATGGGTAGTTACACAACTTCCCATCTTTTCATAACCGCCACCATGATTACATAATGTCGTCTATGAATAGACAATCTTGGATAGTCACGAAAACCACTTATCTACTCATTGACCCATCATAATCTCCTTATAATTTTTGGTTAAAAATGCCATGTAATCCATTCTAAATGTAATTTTAAACTATTTAACCATTCCTTAGACATGGTCCCACAAAATTCAGAATTACTGAAACATTACAATATCAGGAAACTTGTCA
This sequence comes from Thuja plicata, assembly GCA_018584345.1. Taxonomy (NCBI): domain Eukaryota; kingdom Viridiplantae; phylum Streptophyta; class Pinopsida; order Cupressales; family Cupressaceae; genus Thuja; species Thuja plicata. Next base: position 4,495,282 of record MU224422.1, read on the forward strand.
TAAAGTTCAAGGGTTGAGATGCTCACACATCATACTCCTAGACTGAAAAGATTTCCATGTCCCTATGGAAATGATGAGGAACTTTTTCTATGGCTCAAACTCTATGCACACACTTGTGGTGTGCTCTCTATGCTGAAATTGACTCCCATCAATGGAGTGCTTGCGGGTTGTTGTCACGGTGTTTCTTCTTGTCCACTTCGCAATGTTGCTACAACTTTGCCGCACCTAGGAGTCCTCTCAATACCTCTCTCCCTAGGTCTGTTGGCACTCATGGACCCTCTTGCGTAGGCCCTTGGACCATCTCTATGGCCCCCCATGATAGACTGCTTGTCTGCCTTACTACAGCTGTGAACTTCCACCTACAACCAAACACTACATCAACAAAATCAACTATTCAAATTGCTTTTCCCACTCGGTCCTGGCATGAGTTGCATCTCTTACACACTCAAGAGCTTCTAGGTCTGATACCATTCTGATGTGGAGATAATCTTCCACCACTTCTAACTCTGCAAATACTGCAACATCTATCTTAAATCTGCATTACAAACAGCTCAGCAACCATGTATCTCAGCCACCTTCACGGGCACAACTAAATTGATAACGAGCATGCATGGATATAACATATCCACCACCCCTTTCACTATTTCAAAGTCCTCCTTTCCAAAAATCAAACACATCATATAATGATATGCTTGGCACCTTTCATGTCCGAGTTTGTGGTCATGACTCTTCATAATCATCAAATCTTCCTAATCATGTCTGTCACTGCAATCTTTGCTTGGGCTCCATGAAACTCCACCACCTTTGAAGCCGATGCAAGATTCTACACACAATAATTGCATAATGGTTCTAAGAACCATTTCTCATGCTTAATGCACTCGAGGTTTTTTAAAAACTCAAAAACTATTTTTCTCTCCTTCGCAGCTTAAACTACGCCACCACCTTGTTGATAGCTGGGCTCACCATCAACTGAACATGCAAGTACCGACTCCTTTTTGCAGCATGACCACTTACATCAACTGCCCGATATCCTTGCATTTCACCACCTCTCCAATAACCATTTCATTAATCAAAACCAGTCAAATCACTGCATAATGGTTCTTGAAACCATTTTCTAAAACATTCAAGAACCTAGCACTCGATTCTAAGTTGATTCTTTTCCAATCAAAACGTCCTCCACTAACCCAAATTAGGACTGGCATAAAACTAAGATATAAAAAAAAATTGAATTATTCCATATCATTTTTTATACCACCCAAGAGCTCGATTCATCCCATAGTTAAATTCCTTCACCAAAGGGACCGAATTCAAATACTAATCACATTGTATTGGAGGCTACATAATCAGTTACATACAATATTACCATCAGACATTGAGTTGAAGAAGTATATAAAAAGCATTTTATTGAAGTTGAGACATTAAACTTCAACAGCATACATACTATAAATGGCTCTCTGGCCTTCAGCCAGAGAGACGATTCTTTCCCACTCTCTTTTTCACTCTTTGCTTAACTTTTCTCTCAATTATCGACCTCCCTAGTTCACAATTACATTGATGTCTCTTTTAAGAGATTCGTGGGTAGTTACACAACTTCACATCTTTTCATAACCACCACCATGATTACATAATGTTGTCTATTAATAGACAATCTTGGATAGTCATGAAAACCACCTATCTACTCGTTGACCCATCATAATCTCCTTATAATTTTTGGTTACAAATGCCATGTAATCCATTCTAAATGTAATTTTAAACTATTTAACCATTCCTTAGACATGGTCCCACAAAATTCAAAATTACTGAAACATTACAATATCAGGAAACTCGTCATAAAGTTCAAGGGTTGAGATGCTCCTGCATCAGTTTCGTATTGGTCGTGATGCTTTTGGCACTCTGAACCCCATATATTTTGCATTTGACCTCCGATTTTTTATCTGATTATTGCTATGGATCTATCTCGGTATTGTCGACAAATTGACCTATCACTTACATTTTTTGGACAATTTCTCAAGGGGGCGCCTATGTATCCCACTGTCACTGGGACATGTTTGAATGCTATTTTCTTCATGATTCTTTGACACAACACTCATAATCACATTGTATCAAAGAGGGGCAAAATGTAGACACCTAAAAATTGTTTGAGCCTGCTGGTCTACATGTTTTAAGATTTTTAGCATTACAATTGAAATGTTGTTTTGTGACCTAATTATTCCTCTATGTCACACATATGGTCTTTATCATATAGTGACATTGTGTCTTTCATCAATGATTGAAAATTTTAAAACTATTCAATTATTTACTAACATTGCTACTATCTTTATCAAATCGATCATTCTCCCAATCAATTCTGACCAATCCTAAACCGATCCATTTTGATCCTAAACTAATCCTATTTGACCCTAAACCATTCCAAACCTTCCTAAGTCATTTCAAACCCGTTCTATTCTATTCCTAATCACTTACAGAATTGTTTGGACTCATTCCAACCATTCTAGGGCATTGTCCAAGATCATCGATGCCTAATTAACCCAATTTCGAATCAATTGATCAAACCCTATTTCAATTCAATCAATATTTTCATCATTTCAAGAGCATTGTCCAAGATCATTGATGCTTCATATCTCTTCAATAAACTATTTGATAACATTGTCAAAGTTCATCAATGTTATCGTTATCAATCTATCAATATCAATTTAAAAGTGTTGTCCTTGATTGTCAATACTATTTCGAATCATTATTTTAGGAACATTTACCAATTTCATCAATGTTTCCCCATTTCAATTTCAATCCTTTGATGCCATCAAAGTTCATTGGTGCTTTTCAATCATTTCCAAACATCATTATCTGGGCGCATTATCAAAGATCATCGATGCCTCCTGATTTTCCTAAACTATTCTAGAAGCCTCAAAATTAACCCTAATTCTTATCAACATTATCAAAATCATTTCAATTTGACATCAACACCTTCAATTTGATCAATAATCCACTAATTTTCCCCTTTGGATGAATAACCCATAGTTTATCCCTAGGTCCTAATTGAATAAATAAATAAACTTTATTTATTCCCTTTTCCCTAAGTCTCCAATAATTAATTAATTTTTTCTAATTAATTAGCTAATTTCAATTTATGAGATTTCCATAATTTCATAAATCTAATTATGGATTTTGAGTAATATTTGAGAATATTGAATTATTTAATTGATTAATGATTCCTAATCTTACCTAAATATCATATCCCATAATTGAGGATTCACATCCCTATTAAGGTGCTTCATGAATATTCTTGATATCTTCTCATTTGATCTCCCCCATATCATTCTTCCAAGCATATCACCAACCAAATCTCTTCATTATTCATGGATTCTTGCAATCCTCACCTAATTGATCCTCATTTCCTATAAATTGAGAAATATTCCTTTCATTCAAGGTTAACCACAAGATTTTGAGAACCTCAAGAAATCTTCTAGTATTCTCATTAGCAAAACTTGGCTTTTTTGTGCAATTGTGTGTGTGTCAAAGAGAAACGTCAATCTCATTATGGAGAAGAAAGAAGGACATGGGAGCTTCCTTTGAAGGGGGTTTTTAAGTGTTTATGCTTATTTTTATGAATTCCTCTTGCAAATAGCTTTCATGATAGATTAGATAGGGTAGTATATTATTTAGGGTTTTTGGTCTCCTAGATATGCTATTATGCCTTTTCTGGTCTTACAATATGATACACAAAAACACGGAGGACTATGTGGATGATACATTAGCCAAGTCAAAAATTAGAATAACTCACATTGAAGACTTGAGAAAGATACTAGATCACATGGAGCAATTTCAACCAAGGCTTAATCCAAAGAAATGTGCATTTGGAGTCCAATCAGGGAAACTCTTAGGGTTTATTGTATCAAGTAAATGAATTGAAGTGGACCCCAAAAAGGTAAAGCTATAATGGAAATGCCACCTACTTACAATATCAATCAAATGAGGATGCTTCAAGGAAGACTTCAGTCCATTAGGAGATTTATGTCCAAACTAGTAGATAGAGCACAACCTTTCACAAAACTTCCACATAAAGGTGTTACTTTCAAATGGGATGAGGATTGTGAAAACAATTTCAATTAATAAAAATATTACTTGGCTACTCCTCCTATTCTCATGGTGCCTATTCATGGAAAACCATTACTACTCTATGTCTCAGCTATGGCTACATCGCTTGGAGTATTGATAGCACATGAGGATGAAAATAGAAAGGAAAGAGCTATCTATTATATCAGTAGGACCTTGGTGTCTTATGAACTCAAATAGAGTATCATTCAAAAATATTTCTTAGCGATTGTCTTTGCATTCCAGAAATTGAGACACTACATGGTCTCGCATACAGTGAAACTTATTACAAAAATAGATCCTCTCAAATATATCTTGAGTGAAACAACATTGACATGAAGACTAGCAAGACATGTCTCAATTCTAAGTGAATTTTATATTGAGTATGTGGATAGAAGGCCTATCAAAGGAAAATTCCTAGTAGATCAACTAGATGATTCACCATTACAAGATGATGCAACTTTGATAATTAAATTTCTAGATGAAACAATCATGCACTTAATTGAATATTTGTGGAAGATGTATTTTGATGGTTCTTTCACACAATAAGGATCTGGAGCAGGGGCACTATTTATCACTCCTTAAGGCTACAAGATACCCAAGGTGTATAAACTAATTTTTCCATGCATGAATAACATCTTAGAATATGAAGCATTGGTAAATGGACTCAAACTTGCTATGGAATGGAAAATTTTAGAGTTACATGTGTATGTTGACCCTTAGCTATTTATCAACCAAGTAAACGGAGATTATCAGACAAAAGATGAGAAATTGATGCCTTAGAAATAGCTGGTTGAAGACTTGAAAATCACTTTGTCTTCATCACATTTCAACAAAATCCAAGAATAAAAAACAAAGCTGCAGATGCTTTGGCTATGTTAGCATCCATCTTACAAGTGGAAGAACACCAATTCTGTTATGACTTCTTGGTGGAAGAATTATCCTTTGTAGCCTTCGATACACCTAAATCTCAAGTGATTTGTGATTTAAATGCCTAAGACCAATCCTGATATGCCAAACTTATTTCTTATCTTACTGATCAAACCTTACCCAATGGCCTATCAAGGAATGAAAACTGAGCTTTAATTAGGACAACATCACATTATGTCCTCATCACTACTAACTTATATAGATGAGCTGTTGATGGTACACTTCTTAGGTTTTTAGAACAAGAAGAGTTTGACCGTGCATTAAAAGAGGTTCACGAAGGTCTATGTGGATCACACTCGAATGGATTTTCATTAGCTAAGAAACTATTAAGAGTTGGCTATTAGTGGCCTACAATGGAAAAATGTGTCATGCAATTTTCTAAAACATGTTACTAATGTCAAACACATGGAAACCTTATCCATGATCCATCCAGAGAGCTCATACCTTTAATAAAACATTGGCCATTTCAACAATGGACCTTTGATCTTGTTGGATATATTCATCCTAATTCTTCAAGTGGACACAAGTACATCATTACAACCACTGAGTATTTCACTAAGTGGGTCGAGGTCATTCCGCTAATCAAAGCCATTGGAAAATAGGTTACTATGTTCATCTTGAACTACATCATTTGTAGGTATGGGATACCCTCTTCTATTGTAATAGACAATGGGGGTCAGTTCAAAAACCAAGATATCAAGGACCTTTGTATATGGTTTCATATCACTCAACATTTCTCTTCAATCTATTATCCTCAAGGTAATGGACAAGTTGAGGCTTCAAACAAAAACATCTTAAAAATATTACATAGAATTGTGAGTAATTCTGGGAGAGACTCACATTTGCAACTAAATCCTATTAGAATGAATTTAGAATAACTGAGAGTGGGGGTGAATCATTTATCCTCAGGTCTAGATGTGCCCATTTAAAAATTTATACAAATTTGAACAACTCAGATCTGCTCAATAGCAATAACATAAACCAATAACATACATATGCAGTTTACTGTCTAAATGTAATAAGCTTGTAGAAATTTAACAGTAAGACATAATATAAACATTCACACAAGTTGAAATCATTATTTAATGTGGAGACCCAATAAGGGAAAAGCCACCAGTAACATGCTATCAAATTTTCACTCTTCTGAAGTGAGCTCTTTTAGGAGACAACCCTGTTAAAGGTTACAAAACACATTGCTAAATGTGACCTAGTTAAAGGATTTAATCACCTTATTAGTAGTGGCCTTGTTAGAGGACTTAGAACATTCCACCTGAATGTCACCTTACTCAAAGGATTTATACAATAACTATTAAGTCAACCTGGTTAAAAGATTTTGACTGATACAATGGTTAGACAGTAATAAGAAGGTGTGATCTGATACATACAACTTACTATGCAAATCCAGATCCAATTCATCTCTTATGCTAATTCACTAAGTGGCCTCCATTCTCTTTTCAATCTTCAAATATTCTTGGAAATCCATCAAGCAATCACTCTCACAACTCTCTTCTTCTCTATTCAGCCTTCTTTGCTTGATTATGTCAATCAGTCAATTAACTATGCAATCCTCTTCCATACACATCATACAACATGAATAACCCCTTGATGTTAACTTATACCTCTTTGTTTAGGTCAGATAAATATTTTTCCACTTAATCAAAATCGTAGATCTTAGGTTAGGTTAGATCCAATGGATCTTTCCATCTTTACATTTAATTTACTTCTCCAATGCAATCACTAATTAAATCTTGGATCCATGCATTAATTATGGTTACTCATGCATTTAAATAATGTAGACTAGTTAAGCTTATCCTCAATTAACTTTAAATATCCCAATAAAATCAATTATGTCGGCCAGAGATCTCAAATATCAACAATTACCAAAATACCGTTGCTCAGCCAACACTGGTTTCCTTGGCAATTTACTAGCACTCGGTCATCACTGACTTCGCTCAGCATAAAATGTTCTCAGGAAAATTTCATTAAAAGATAAACAACACATTACTTTTCCAATGTGCCAAATGATCAAGTACCCTTGTGATTTCCCATAACTCAACTATTTCACTTGGTCTTCTTGTTAATCTTGCCTTCATCAATCAATATATATGGTACTCAAAAAGATAGCAATAGTCTCACCAGTTAAGGTTTGACATCAATGACACAACAACAATTTCTTACATTGTAGCTTTCCAACAATCTCCCTCTTTGGCATTGATGGCAACACTAAACATTAAAACAATAATTTTCAATCATAGTTACCATACAAACCAAAAAGTCTGCCTATATTCCTTGATATGAACAAATCTTCATTGATGTCTTTAGCTTCATTCTGATTCTCATCTTGTAAAAATTTTCTCCCTCTATGTCTATAATCACACTAAAATATTTTTGATTTTGTTCATCTGTAGACTCACTCTTTGACAACAATCTCTTTTCTAGTAATCTCTTCCTCTTTATCTTCTTTTCAGTAATCTCTCCCTCTTTGACAACAATAGAAAAGATGTTGACATCTTCATCATGCATATTTTTCTATTCTAAACTTTGTATCATGTTGTTCCTATCATCTTGCTTATGAATGATCCTCTTTTCTATTCTTTTCTGTCCTTTCACAACTTTAGGAAGCATCCTAATGTGTGACTGCATGTGCATCAAGGTGTCAAATATTCTGAATATAACATTTGATGCAACAGTACCATTCAAAACTAATTAGCCTCAGTTAGGGGAATCAACCCTCATTTACCTCACAAATACTCATGAGCATCCTTGGGTAATTCCTTTGTAAATATGTCTACTAATTGTTCCTTAGTGTTCACATATTTGTGATGCCTACCCCTGTCTGACATAATCTTAGCACTATTATTCATTTATATGTTCTCCTGGTGATACAAATTTTGTTATAGTTGGACTATTGGAACACATGAATTCTTTATGGATCTGTTGAATCCTTTGCTTGTAATCATCACTTGATTATGTAATCAGGAAATCCTTGTGATATTATGTGTAAGTGATGCAGATTTCCCTATAGGACTTAGTTTTTATGGTTTTGTATATTGGATTAGAATGTGGATGTTAGATGTAATCAAGATGCAAATTTATTAAGAGTATGTTTATGCATATGGAATAGATATAGATATTGTTAATTTCAATGAATCATTGATGTAAGTGTGGGTGAATGTGTGTTCAAATTACATTATGTAATCTATTATTTTTATGTGTGATTTATTGGACCTACTAATGTGTGCAATGAGTGTGTAGGAAAAATTGACCATGGTACTAATCGGGGATTTAGGAATGGACCTATGTGAAAAATGTGATGCTAAAGCCATGTCTATAAAAAGAGGCATGGACCTCATTGTATTGTATTTTTATTTGTAAAAGTATGGTGTATGATTGTATTTTATTTAGTAAATGTGTAATAAGTCATGCTCATGTGAGTTTATTGTGTCACTTGACACATGTGCACCTTGTGTGTTGGCATGGCTAGCTAATGTGAATAGCATAGGCTTCACTTTACCCAAGAGTTACCTAGTATAGTGCCAATGCTTACCCTAAGGTTTAGGAAGATAATATTGAGATAAGATTGAGTCAAGGAAGATAAGGATGAGTCTAGAGAGATTAGATTGAGTCTTGAGGGTTGGATTTTCGAGAGTTAACCTTGGGTGGAGTTTAGGAGGGTCATTTGGACTCCTAGGGAGTAACTAGGATCAAAAATAACTACCCCACTTGGTACCTTAGGGGTTAGGGGTCATTTTTAGCTCATTAAGAGTCTTGAAACTCATTTATAACTCCCCTAAAGTCTCCATTTTGAGAAGTGGCGAATTTGAAGAGTTGTAAGACTTTGGTTAAGCCATCTCTTCTTTCCTTGTAAGCATTTAAACTCATTTTATGAAGAAGGCAAGTGGGGAGAGTAGATGGATTAGAGTCTTCCCTCCATTTATGAATCCTGATATTTTAGAAAGAATGCCTATATACGGAAGGCCTTAGAGGGAGTTTTGGGTACACACCCACTCTCTACTTTTAGAGACAGATTCATTTTATAGGAGTAAGTCTTGAGAGAAGGAGAAAGGATGAGAAGGAGAAGCTCTTCACAAACCACCTTGCATTTACCATAGCTTGGGTTGAGATGAGTTTCCTAGTTACCATAGTTTAGAGTAGTTCATGCTTACTTTTTTACATAGCTTGAGAAATTCATGATTAAAGTTTATGTTATTTTTTTTAGCTTCATGGGTTTTCATGGAGTTTATGTGTTGAGTATTGTATTTATTTTGTGATTATTTTTATATGGGGTTCTTCAAGGCTTATTCACCCTTGGGAGGGTTGGGTATCCTTGATGGGGTGAAAGTTAGTGAGCTACCCAAGTAGTGCAGAGTCTCCCATGTGTGGAGGGATGTACATGGGTATATGGGTGCCCATGATGCCAAGAATCCCCAATGGAATGTGGGGTTCATAAGAAAATTTTGAAGGCTTGAAGCCATGACTTGTTTTGTGAAAGAAAGGTAAATTTACTCCAGTTGTCATCGTAGGGCATGGAGGTGAAGGGTAGAAATTTGTTCATGAGTCCATGTGTGGCCATGGAACAAGATTATATATGTGGTACTTAGGAATGTTGAGCCCATGTGTGGCCTATTCCTAGTGTACACATTTTGTATTATTGGCTTTCTCCTCTTGTGGTAGTGCTCTTTCACCCCTTTGTTTCAGGTCTTTTGGAGACCTATGTATATCCTTGGGTAATAGGTATTTTCTTGTGTTCCCATTTTTCAGATTTATGGTTGTTATCTGTGTATGTATCCTGGTTCAGTTCTAGATCCCCTAGCTTGGGGGTGGCCTTGCAAAGGCATAGGTTGGGAGGTGAGCCTCCATGGTCAACCTTGATGTTCTTGCAGGTTTAGAGAAAGATTTTGAAAGTATAGCCAAAGTTTTGGTGTCTTGGTTTCAATTTCTACCTCACAATCTTTTTTGTTCAAGCTTCTCCCTTATAAAAATTTGAGAGGATTTTGGAAATTGTAATCTTCTTATATTTTTGAAATCAAATTATGTTTATTTATATTAATAAAATAAGTATTTGGAATTTTATTTGAAATGATTGTTATGAAAATGAATTTATGGTTGTTTTACTAAATCTAGTGGAAAAAGGAACCTTAAGGAGTATTACTCTAATTGATGTTGTTATTCTATTTTAATCTTTCAATTAATTTAATTTGTAAAGGTTTAGAAAATATTTCATTTCCTATAGTTAATATAACGTGTTTAAATGAAATTTTTAAGTTCATTAGGTTAAGGTTTTAGTCCTCAAAGTTTGGGGCATGACAATATTCTAGTCTCACTTCCTTCTTCTAAACTAGCTCCCTCAAGTAATGATACTTGATAGCTATATGCTTTGTCTTAGAGTGCATTACAGGGTTGTTAGAAATATTAATGGAACTCATGTTATCACAATATATGACAACTGGTTATGTGATCTCCTCTTTCATACCTTTCAGTAGTATCTTAAACCACAAAATATTAGAACAATTAACTGTTGCTGCCACATACTCGGATTCAACTATAGATTGTGAGGTGCAATTATGATTCTTTCTTGTCCATGAAACCAATTTCTTTCCTAAAAGAAATGTTCCTAATATGGTGCTTTTTCTGTCATCCAAATTTCTAGCCCAATCAGAATTAGTATAGATTCGGAGTTCAAATTTGTCATTCTTTTTGTAATACAGACCATACTCATGTCTTCCTTTCAAATATCTCAGAATTCTTTTTACTGCCATCATATGTGTCTCCTTGGGATTGGCAGAAAATCTTGGAACAATTCCAATAGCTAGTGCAATATCAGGTCTACTGTGTATAACATATTGCATCTTTCCAATCATTGACTTGTAAAGGGTTTGATTCACTTCTTTTGTATCATCATTTTTTGTCAACTTCTGTCCAATAGCCATGGGTGTACTTACTGGTTTTGAATCTTCCATTCCAAAAGTTTTTAGTAACTCCTTGACATATTCTGATTGAGTAATATAGATACCATTCTTCATCTGATATATTTGTAAGCCAACAAATTTTTAATCTCACCAAACATAGACATCTCAAATTCAGTTTGCATCTCCTTTGCAAATGCTTTTCATAACATATCTTGTCCACTAAATATAATGTCATCAACAAAAATTTCAGCCAATAAAGTACCATTACTTTTCCCTATCTTCAAATATAGGTTATTTTTGTCATTGGTTCTTGCAAATCCAATCTTTATCAAATAATTGTGCAATCTCTCATACCATGCCCTAGGTGCTTGCTTCAGTCCATATAGTGCCTTGTGTAGTCTGCAAACCATATTCTTCTTACTTGGGTCAAAAAATCCATCAGCTTGTTCAATGTATACTTCTTCTTCTAGTATCCCATTTATAAATGTTGACTTTACATCCATTTGATAAAATTTAAAACCTTTGTAGGCTACATATGCAAGTAAGGTTCTTACTGCTTCCAATCTTGCAACTGCAGTGAACGTTTCTTCATAATCAATTCCTTCCTCTTGTGCATAACCCTTGCATACCAGTCTATCTTTGTTTCTTATTACCTCTCCAGGTTCATTCAACTTATTTTTGAATACCCACTTAGTACCAATTATATTCTTGTCATTTGGTCTAGGTACAAGTGTCCAAGTCTTATTCTTCCCAATCTATTCAATTTCTCCATTCATGGCTTGTATCCAATCTTCATTTCCTAAGGCATGTTTTATTGTTTTAGGCTCAAAATCACATAAAAAGCATGTATCTTGTCTCAACTTGCTTCTTTTCATAACTGCAGAATCCTTTGATCCTATGATTTGATCAGGTTTATGGTGCCTTCTTACATACTTTTCTAGAGTATGTTCTTTTTCTTCTTCAGATTGATCATTCATGTTCAATTCAGGTTGATTTTGTGACTCAACATCTCCATTAGATAGCTCGATAATTACCTCATGTTTCTTGGCACCTTCGTTCTGTGACTCAAAAGGTGCTATCTATTGCTTGGAAACTTCTTTCTTAGGTTCAGGTAATTCACAAGAATCTTTCTCATCCATATAGACAAACAATTTGTAACTTTCACATTCCTATGTGCTTTGAGCTTCATTTCTTTCTACATATTCATCAATTCTAACATTTGCACTTTCTACAATTTTATTAGTGTTAGAATTCAAACACTTGTAAGCTTCAATTTTAGTTTAATAACCAAGAAATATGCCTTCTTCACCTTTAGCATCAAGTTTTCCATTTCTTTTATCCTTCAGTATGAAACATTTTCTTCCAAAAACTTTGAAATATCTTACATTAGGTGCATATCTATACCATAGCTCATAAGGTGTAGCATTAGTACCTTTCTTGACTTGTGCTTTATTCAGGGTATAAACAGTTGTACTCATGACTTCTCTCCAATATTTATGTGCAAAATTCTTTTCCATCATTAGCGTTCTAGCACAATCCATGATAGATCTATTTCTTCTCTCAGCAATACCATTCTGTGGTGGTGTCCTAAGTGTGGACATCTATCTTTTTATTCCTCTATCATTGTAGAACCTGTTAAACTCATTAGAAATAAACTCACCTCCTCTGTCAGATCTTAGGCATTTTAGGTTTTTACCTCTCTCCTTTTCAACTTTTCCCAAGTACCACTTAAATAACTAGAATGCATCAATTTTTTCTTTAAGAAACATAATAGTCATCATTCTTTAGTAATCATCAACAAATAGAATAAAGTATCTATCTCCACAGTAACTTTTCTGCCCAATAGGTCCACAAAGGTCAGTATGAACCAATTCTAGAATTTCCTCAGAAGTATGAGTATTTCTTTTGAAACTAGATTTAGTCATTTTTCCTAATTTGCCTTGCTTGCACATTGCATTTTTAGGTTTCTTTAACTTAGGCAACCCTGTAACCTTTTTCAATTTTCTTATGCTTACCAAGTTATCAAAGCTTACATGAAACAACCTTTTATGTCATAACCAAACATGATTGTATTGTGTAAAAAAACATGTTTCATCAGCTAAATCCAGATAGAACAAGTTACCTTTTGTCTACTCACCATTTCCAGCTAGTTCTCCATTGACATCATAGATCTTTTCTTTCCTGTGATGGAACTCAACTCTGTAACCAAAATTATTCAACTATGCAACACTCAATAAATTATAATTAAGATCATCAACCCAATATACATTGTCATATCTGATCTTGTTAGTCAAGTTAATTGATCCTTTCCCTTTAACAAGACATGGTGCATCATTACCAATTTTAACATAACCGCCATTCCACTAATCTAAGGTCTCAAATTTATCTTTATTATCGGTCATGTGATGTGAACAACCAATGTCAAAAATCTAACAGTCACCTTTAATCATATAAGAAATTAGTCCTTTTTTCTCATCGTCATCAGAATCATCTTTCATAGCAACATACACAACTTCTATATCATTTTTATCAGAATTTTCAGAATTGCTGTCAAAAGCTTCTTCAGCTATATAACAAGATTTATTACCTTTGTCTTTGTAATCCTTATACTTTTTGAAGTCTCAGTCATCCTTTCTATATTTTTACTTATTGTCCCTTCTTTCATCTTTATCATTCTTATCGGGACATCTCGCATCAATATGACCAACTTTGTTACATGAAAAATAAATGATAGGAAGTTTACCTTTGAATTTTTATTTTCCTCTAGATAGTCTTCTTGCCATAAGTGCCTCAAGTTCTTCGAGATCATCATCTTTAGTGTTTTTGTCACTGTTTACACATTTCTATCCTATCTTTGATTTGTTAAGGACCATCTAGGACTTGAATGCAGATTCAATAGCTTGTGGAGTGTAGTTATTAAAATTTGACATCTCAAATGCAATAAGTCTTCCTACTAGACCTTCGAAAGTCAAATTTTTATTAGGAGTACAACTTAACTCTTGAATTGTAGAGATTCCAATAGCATATATAGGAAGAAGAGTTCTCAATACCTTTCTCATAATGGTGTTATCATAAATTGTTCCCTTAGCTCCTCTGATAGCGTTTACAAATTCCTTTATCCTACCATAATATTGAACTACATTTTCTCTTTCTTGCATTTTAATTTCATCAAAATTACCTCTTAAACTTTCATATTTGGCTCTCAGTGCATTTGTGTCACCTCCATAGATGGTTTCTAGGGTATCCCACATCTAATTTGCATTTGTATAGTTTGTTATGTCTTCAAACTCATGATAGTTAAGAGATGATATAATCTCCAACATTTCTTTATTGTTTTCCTACCTTTCTCTTAACTGTGCAGCTATGGCAGGTGTAGTGGGGGCTACATAATCATGTTCAACATAGTGCTTAGCTGAATGACCAATACTAGCCAGATGCAATTTCATCAAACTCTATCATGCAGGGAAATTATCTTTGTTCAACTTTGGTACCTCCTTATACATCTTGATCTTTTGCTCCAAGTACCTTCAAACTATTTTCAAGAGACCAAAGCTCTGATACCAATTGTTAGAATGAATTTAGAATAACTAAGAGGGGGGGGGGTGAATCAGTTATCCTAAGGTCTAGATGTGATTATTTAAAAATTTATACCCATTTGAACAACTCAGATCTGCTCAACAGCAATAACATAAACCAATAACATACATATGTAGTTTACTATCTAAATGTAATCAGCTTGTAGAAACTTAACAATAAAACACAACATAAACATTCACACAAGTTGACACCAATATTTAACATGGAAACCCAATAAGGGAAAAACCACCAATAACATGCTATCAACTTTTCACTCTTCTGAAGTGAGATCTGTTAGGAGTCAACCCTGTTAAAGGTTACAAAACACATTGCTAAATGTGACCTGGTTAAAGGATTTAATCACCCTGTTAGGAGTGGCCTTGTTAGAGGGCTTAGAACATTCCACCTAAATGTCACCTTTCTCAAAGGATTTACAAAATGACTGTTAAGTCAACCTGGTTAAAGGATTTTGGCTGATACAATCATTAGAAAGTAATCAGTAGGTGTGATCTGATACATATAGCTTACTTTGCAAATCCAGATCCAATTAATCTCTTATGATAATTCACTGAGTGGCCTCCATTATCTTTTTAATCTTCAGATCTACTTGGAAATCTTTCAAGAAATCACTCTCACACCTCTCTTCTTTTTTGTTCAGCCTTCTTTGCTTGATTATGCCAATCAGTCAATTAACTATGCAATCCTCTTGCATACTCATCATACATCATGAATAACCCCTTGAAGTTATTGTATACCTCTTCGTGTAGGTCAAATAAATATTTTTCCTCTTAATCAAGATCATAGATCTTAGGTTAGGTCAAATCCAATGGATCTTTCCATCTTTACATTTAATTTACTTCTCTAATGAAATCACTAATTAAATCTAAGATCCATGTATTAATTATAGTTACCCATGCATTTAAATAGTGTAGACCAATCGAGATTATCCTGAATTAACTCTACATGTCCCAATAAAATCAATTATGTCATCCAAAGATCTCAAATCTCAATAATTACCAAAATACTATTGCTCAACCAACACTGGTTTCCTCGGCAATTTATTCGCGCTCGATCATCATTGACTTCGCTCAGCATAAACTATTCTCAGTAAACTATCATCAAAAGATAAACAAAACATTACTTTTCCAATGTGCCAAATGATCAAGTACCCTTGTGATTTCCCATAACTCAACCATTTTACTTGGTCTTCTTCTTAATCTTGCCTTCATCAATCAATTGATATGGTACTAAAATAGATAGCAATAGTCTCACCAGTTAAGGTTTGACATCAATGAAAAAACAAAAATTGCTTACATTGTAGCTTTCCAACAAATCCAACACTATGGGTCTACAAAATAAGTATCCAAAAACCAACATGAGCCACACCATTTACTCTATTTTATGGCGCAGAAGCAGTACTACCCATTGAAGTAGAAATTCCATCTTTGCGAGTATCTCTCCAAAGTATTGTTAGAGATGAACAATACCGTATTGATAGGGTTCATGCACTAGAACTACTTGATGAGTGCATGAAACAAGTGTTGGATCATCTCAAAGTGTACCAAAAAATAATGTCAAAAGGGTATAATAAGAAGGTAAAACAATGACAATTTCAAGTGGGGGATCTCGTTCTTAGAGAGAATCCTAAAAACCAGCCAAATAGAGAATAAAAAGGAAAGTTTGAACCCAACTGGCGTGGACCTTTTGTTATTACTAAATTTTTTGGGATTGGATCTTATTAGTTAGCTACACCTTAGGGAGATGTTCTTCAATATTCTATCAATACTGTACACTTTAAGTGGTTCTATGCTTGACATCTAGCCGACAGAGCCCATGTAGTTGAAATAGTTCTCAGAAAATACCAAAAAAATCAGAAAATTGATCTTGAAGAAATCCAAAATAAGTGGGAAAAGTCTTGAAAAAAAGTCATACTTAGTGAAAACCTAGAAAATAGGCACCTTGATACTAAAAAAAATAGAAAATAGAACAAAAAAAAATATTTGAAAAAGAGAAAAATGCCTTGGTGAAAACCTGGCAAACAAGCATCTTGATAGAAAAAATAAAAAGCTTTTCCGAGCGGTGAAAACCTAGAAAATAGGCATCACTTGTACTTTGTGCTCCATCTATCAATGTAGTACTAATACTAATCCTTCATGATCACACTTGTGCCATTGGTTGAGTCTGGTTCCTTACTAATGTCATATCCTTTCCTAGGATTTGTCTACATTTGCATCTTAGGAATAGTCACTCTACACTGGGGCATCTTTGCTAGCATGCTAGGGTCTACATATGCTAGGTGGTCCTAGGTTCCTGTCTAGGATGGTTTGCCTCTATAAATAGTATTTCTTAATACTTGAATCAAAATGTCACTATCACAAATATGGGTGTTTCTTGAACACCACTTACCTGTAACGGGCATCATACTAGTGTTTCTCAACACTTTAATCAAATAGTGTTCCTAAACAATATATTGGATTTTAATTGCTGACAAAGCTAATCTCATATACTCAAACATAAAAACATATTGCTTGATTCCAAGTTCTGATTGATGATTCTCTACTGTGCTTGAAAAATGAATCAATGGTATTTATCAATACTACTTATACACATACAGACTGATCTTGATTTGATTATGACTCTTTTATGTTCTGATAATGTTTCAAACTAGAGGTTGTTGGGATTAATGGGAAGTAGTACTAAGAGGGGAGGGCTGAATCAGTACCTCTAAAACTTGTAACACTTTTCACCTTTCATCAATAGTAATCAATCTTTATTGTATTACCGACCATATCTGATGTTCTTTCTTATGCATGTAATATTAATTCATAATTTTAACTATAAAAAACATTCATAGAAACATTAATGAAAGTAATAGACACATAACACAAGATATGATATCACAGAAAAATCTTGTTAGAAAGTAAAAACTGCGATGGGGATGGCACCCACAAAACTTCACTATCTATAGAAAGGAAGGGAGTTGGTTAAGGCTTACAATTTGATTTCTTCTAATGATCTACCCTATTAGGAGTATTGATGTGGAGACTTGTTAGGATCTACTTTGTTAAGAGCTTTAGCAACACTGTTAAGTGTGCACTCGATTGAGAGATTTACAATAGGATTGTTAAGTCCACCTTCCTTTAAAAGATTTCTTAAGTGTACTACACTTGTTATAATGAGTAAAATATGTATGACCTGACTATATGCAATCTATAATTTCTGATCATAGATCCATTAAAACTCACAGTATATGAATATCAACTGTGGTGATTGATTAATACCTTTTTCTGCTCGTTGGTAGCCTATGTTCTGTTCTTGAAATTTAATAGATCACTTTATCTCTTTCTGCATGAAATCTCTTATCTGATCCTTAGATGCTCTGAATGGCTACAATAATTATCAAACAACATGTTCACAATTGATTGAGCATCTATTTATACAAGTATTTGACATTTTTTAGAATCACACATTACAATGTTAACTCTAGATCCAAGGTATACAACTTGACCTTCATCCTTTATTTTGCATATTTTAAATCAGTTAAAATAATAGAAACAATAATAATTACATTGATTTTCCCTCACGTAATGTATTTAAAACAAATCAAGAAGCTAAATATAAAACTTTAGTGATTTATCTGATGTGGAAAGTCACATCCACATTTTGCGGGATGTAACTGACTATCGATTCTTGTTCATCGGTGTGAACTGAAAGTTTGTCGGTGTTCCACTCTTGATTGTTTCTTTGGGTTGCACTGTTGGTTACTTGTCAGTTTCCTTTGTCCTTTTTTTCATTGGGTAACACTGAATAGTGTTCATTGGGATGCTTTGTACTTGGCAGTATCGGTAACCTTGGCGTCGGGTAGTGATGTGCCCTGTCTGTCGGTGTAGTATAAACCGATGGTGTTTAACATGTTTTTCCTTGCATATACTAATGGATAAATATAATTTCTTCAATATCCCCCTTTGACATTAGAATTAAAAAATGATATTTGCATAATACTAAAGTGTTTAGTATGTATACCATGTATATATTCGTGTCATTATATGACTCCCCCTAACTATATGCATTAGTATAGTACAAGTATATGTACATGTATGCTTGCCTTTGTACTATAAATTCCCCTTTTTTTCCTTTCCTCTTTCAAATGAAAGACTGTGCATATCATTTATTCCTTTCATTTCCCCCCTTTTATTGATTGACTATACATATCATTTCCCCCTTTTTTAATACTCATGACAAAAATGTACAACTTATAAGTTGTCGAAAATGTGACAAAAATGTGTAACTTACAGAGTGTCAAGAATATGGGAGTGAGTGTTCTTTATATCTTCAATAATTTTCTCCCATTTTTCTTTGAGGAGTTCTAATTCCATATGCTCTCGCTCAATTCTAGGATGCATATCATAAATGTTGTCTAGGACAGACATTTCTGGGGTGGCAATAAGTGCTCTTGCCTCTGTCATGTGCTACTGCAGAAATGTGAGAGTTGGTAAGAGTTGAGATTGCAGCTCATCCACCTCATCTCTGAACTTTGTTTTTGCAATCTATATATCTTGTCTTGGCTTCCGAGCTTGATTGAGTTGGTCTTGGTGCAATTTGATTGCATCTTCATTTTTTGTTAGACCTTGTGCACTATGTTGAAGATCAACATCAATTTGTGCTATCTTGTCGATATAATCCTTGTGAGTTGATCTAATGTGTGTGATATATGTATTAAGTCTATTTCTTTTTAAATAATAGGTTCCAATGTGCTTACCAGTTCAGATAGCTTCACCTTTTGCAGTGCCACTTCTTGGCTTATCTTTTCTGCTAACTTGAATTCATATTTTTGTTCAAGTCTTTCTTCCATAGTCTTTTCAACATCTATATTCTAAGATGTGATAGCACTGGTGAGAACCACTAATTGATCAAGCATGTGGGTTGTTTGATCAACATTTGTATTAGGTACAATTTGTTGAAGGATTCCACTTGCAACTTCAAGTACCTTTTCTTCCTTTGTGGCTTTTCTCAACTTATCCAGCATGGCTTTCCTTTCACAAAGTCTGGCATACTTTGTCAACTTAGTAGGATCCAATGTTCTAGGATCACATACTAGAATCTCAATTATTTCATCTAGAGTAACAGGATTCTTGTTCTTTCTCTTCTTCTTCCTTGAGATTTGTGTAGAATAAGATGTATAAACTACCATTGCTAGTTCATTTATCTTCTCTGAGGTGCTTGGTGAAGGCTTTGTAGATGAAACCTCTTGTGTCTTCTTCTTGAGGTTCACCTATCAGTTAGGTGAAGACATATCTTCACCAACCTTGGGTGTTTCAGAAAAATTTTCTTCAGTTTTCTATTCATCTTTCTTTGCTTCTTCACTCTTCTCCTTCTTCTTTTCCTGCTCTACTTGTTTTTCTTCTTCTTTATTCTGATCAGTAGACTTGTCTTTCTGATCATCGGTTGTAGCTTGATCTACAGTTGTATCTTTCAGTTCATCTATTGTGTGTTTTATTTCTTCATCACCCTTGTCCTCGGGTATGCTTGTATCTACTACAGTAGATTCTTCATTTCCTTCTAGCAGATTGATGACCTTTATCAACACTGGCATATTATCCTATGTGCCAACATGTGTAGTGTCTATATTTGTGTCCTTCTTGTTAATTTGAGCTTGTTTATCAGTGACATCTTCATCCTTTTGTATTTGATCTACAGGGTCTAGTTCTGTTATGCCAATGACTGAAGTGTCTGGCCATGTCTTATCAGCAACATCCATGTCTTTATTCCCTAGTGTCTTGAATGCTTGTTTCTTTTCTTGGTCCTTAAGAGATATGAATATTACATAATCTTATTTTTGTAGATCCTTATCAGATTCATAGTTAGTGATGTCTTGAATGTCAAGATCATCCATGACTTTATCTAAGTTAATGGGCTCCATATCTTCAGTATTATCCAAAGAAATGTGCTTAAGACTTTCTTGATCTTCCTTCTCCTCTATATGAGGTGTCTCAGTGAGAAGTAATTGTTTCTCACAACTTGTTGATTCTTCTGGTAGATGAAGAATTTGTCTCCATTTTGCATTTGTCATGTTGTTCACAACTGTAAATTTATCTTGTAGCACCTTATAAGCTCTTATCTTTGCCACAAATTTACTTGAGTTCTTTTTCATCATTTCTTTGATCTCTTCCATTTTGGATTCGAGAGGCATGAGTGTGACAAGTACCCTCTCCCTTGCTTCCTTTTCTATGTGTAAAGCATATGACCATTGTTGTGAAATTCTATAACCTAGTTCTTTGGGTATTTGGCCAAAAAATTCTATTGGTACATATTTGAACTTGACCATTGCCTTGATTATTGCATCTTGTATTTTATTTTGGTCTTCTAGCTCTAGTTTTTCCCATTGTCTAATTTTCCTAGCAGTCATGGTGCGTGTTGTAGCAATTGAATTAGAAACTTCATCAATTGTTTGAGTGATAAATATTTTCTTTACTATTTCAGGCTCATCCTCTTTTGAATCTTATATGTCAGTTGTGGTCCTGACCAGTCTTTTCCTCCTCTCGGTAGGTGTTTGTTTCTCTGTTTGTTTCTTTTTTTTCTTCTCTGTTTGCTGCTTCCTCTTATAGGTCCTCACTTGACCATTCTTAAGAGGTGTAGTATCTTTTTATGTTTGGCTCCTTGTCCTCTGAGTTGATGTGGTCCTTTTCTTTTTGGTAGGAGGTGGAGGTGCATCAGGCTCAATGGCCTGAGAATCGTATACTTTCTCATGTTTCTCTTCATCGATCATACCTTTTTCCTCAGTTTTCTTTGTTTTTTCCTTATCCTCCTCATTAACTGATAGAATATTTTCAAGATTCTTTACCATATTGTTCTTCTTGTTGACAGTCTTCTTGATGACTAGGCCTATTTTTATCTTAGATTTTTCCTCTTCATATGTGCCAAATCTAGGTTGTTTACTATCAAGTGGTTCATTCATCAATGCATCAATTGCATTTGTTACTTGATCTATTTTAATCTCATAGTCAAGAGGTGGTAACTAGGCTATTCTTGGTTCAACCGGTTTCATGTGAGTGAAATTTGTATCCACCATGAAACATATTTCATCCCTATGTTTTTCAATTAGTTTCTCAGGGATCCTCACTCTCTCCATCATCTTTTCCTTGAGGTCAAGGAAGTATGTAGTCATTACTGAATCAAAGTTGTCACCTAGTGTCTTGATGTAGTCATTTATCTGTATTGTGAATGGTTTGGTGGTATCCCACTTTTCTTTGCCAACTGAAGGAAAATATTCTTGAAAGTAAAAGAATATACACATTATAAGTGATCCAAACTTATGTGTGTTTGTTTTTTCTGACCTGATTTTTGTCATGTTCTCAGTAAGTTACTTCAGTAGGATCTCACATAAATCCATCTATATTCCTTAAGTGACAATCTTGTAAGTTGTGCTTACTGCTATTGATGCTATGCTATTTAGTCTTCTTGCTTGGAAGATCTTGTATACTATGGCACATCCTCCGAACCTCAGTTCCTCATTTATGATGTTGTTCACCTTGAGTCCTTGATTATCCCATACAACATTGGTGAGTTTCTCAACTTCTGCTTGAGATGGATGCTTGTGTTCTTTTGGTTTGATGGTAATATGGTAGCCTATTACAGCATGTAACACATCCTTCATGAATTGCTTGGATTCATCAAACAATAACTTCTAGTCATGCATTCTGCTAAGTACCAACCTAATCCAGTCAGTTTTGAGAACCCTCAAGAAATGTAGGGAATTTATTATCCCCTTTACCTATAAGTGTTTGTGTTTTTCCTTCAGGTTCCCTTGTTCATCACATATCTTCTTGTAAGCCTGATCTATCTCCAGATCACCAATTTCAATGATCTTGCAGTGGATGTAGGACCTTATGTCTTCTATCAGCAAAACCCTAGGTGGATTTTTTGAAAATGCACCAGAATCATCAGGTTGCGATGAAATCTCTGGGAATATCTTGTATTTAGGTTCCACACAGGTACTATTCTTGATTAACTTAATGACATTCTTCATATCATTCTTCAATTTTACTATTCTTGAAGTTGTTGCCATCATGTTTCGAATTTAGGGTTTTTAAAAATAATAACAGATTTCTTCAGTGCACTCAGTACTTACTTTGATCTATGTAACTTGTGATTTATCTATTTGGAGTGTGTTGGATTGATTCAAGGATGCTCTGCTATTTTCTGTATTTTCTCTCTATTTTCACTCTGTTTAGTTTCCTCAAATCGCGTGTGAAAAATAAAGTGCTTCCATCAATAATTTATAGAATTTTTCCCTAAGTCTGTCATAAATGATAAGAAGATATTTCAAAGGATCAATTTTAGCATTGATTCTATTCTTATGTGATAACATGTAATGATGTAGTGTTTGTGAGGCAAAAACCACTGCTAGGCATGTTATTTGAATGAAACTATAGTTTAGTTCATATTTGACCAAAGTCCTGCTGATGTAGTAAATCACCTTTTCTTTCCCCTTTCTATCCTCTTGAGATAGTAAATAACCTAATAAAATAATTTTTTTCTAAATGTATGATGCATCGGTATAGTGGTTGGATTCAAACTAGTTATGTTTAGGCTTCACAAGGTGCTCTTCACCCAATGAGCCCAAGTGTCCAAATGCTTCTAACTTGTCAATATGACTTCTCCCACACAATAACTGACTCTAAGGATTTGGAATGTCTTAATACACTTATCCAACTATGCTCCAATCATTCTTATAACCTTACTCCAAGATCTTATCAACAACTCTACTTATAGGCCCCATATCCTAATAACCCTCATTCCCAAGTCTAGTTAAGATAAAATTGGATTTTTGCAAAACATCCCCCAAAAAAAATACATATTCAGACACCTATTATCCTCCTACATAACATATTCCAAGATGAGATATGTTTTTTTGTAAAGTGTGTCTTAAAACCTATTGCCTCCACTAGCCCAAAACCCCATTTAGGCCTCCATTTACAAAGGAACTACTAGCAGGACTCAACCAAAAAAACTATAAATTTCCACAATCTTGATAAATAACTCAAATAAAAGGATTATTGCATTGGTTTTCTTCTTTGGCTTGTTTATATGTTGAATCTACCATACCGTCTCCAAATCACACTAAAAACTAGGGCATCCTAGTTCAGAACCTTCCCCTCACTTCCTAAACCTCAACCAATTTTCCTCACAATGTATTTTACATGGAAATATACATTCTAAAATAAAATATCCCTCTCCATAAAGAAAAATGCCCACTACTATACCCTAGCAACCAAATTCATCAACTTTCTTCAAACCATCACAATGATCAGCCACTCTTCTTACTTCATCTACATATTATCATATTAGGATTTTATTAAAGATTTTAATAAGGTGTCTTTCCATGAAAAACATATCATCTACATTAACGTAATTACCATCTTCATTTAGAATACCAAACTGTTATTGAAAATAGTGAATTAATTGACTGTCAACACCAAATTATAGAAAACAACAACAAATTTGGATCTCAGAACATTCAAAAGTATATATATATATATATA
>MU224422.1:4519406-4531636 GCA_018584345.1 Thuja plicata
TATATATATATATATATAAAGTATGGACTCCTAATGATTAATAAACATTCAATGGTCACAATGAAACTAAAAACTGCAAAGAAAACATCAAGAATTGTAGAATTGTTGTGATTTACTGAACTTTATGAGTTTCAATCTGTACACCAAGCATCCATATGTCGTACAATGATCATTTCCAATATTATAAACTTTCTACTAACTATCTGAACCAATTTGGATCAATTTTATGGATTTTTTTAGACTAAAAACCACTCTAAAACTAATTTCCCTCCAAAATACTACCTAGTTGTTGTTATTTGAAAATTTGGAATTTTGATTCCTATTTTAATGCTTTTTTCTATCTAAAACTTATTCCACTAATGCCATTGGATAATTTAAGATTAATTCAACTCTTATAGACCCTATTTAGACTCCTAGGTTTGTATTCACCTACTTACAAATCATTTTGGTTGTATGGTCCTTACCAGGACCTTTGGGACATTTGTTCATTGCAACATTTTCAACATTTTTGTCTTTACAATAAGCCATAATGAGATTCAAGACCTCATATTTAATCTTTGCTTTCTTCATTGTCTTCATGACTCATTGATGATTCCTTATGTTCATTATATTTTTTTTGGTCCTCGTAGGCACCTCTACATCATATTCCTCGACAATGAAAGAACTCTTGTCCCAAGAATTGGATAATGTCTTCCATCTACTAGTCTAATCATGTATTGGTTCCATCCTCTATTTAGAGAGAAAATAATCACCCAAAGTCACTTGTCTCATGCCATTCCAACCTATAACATTAATTTTTTTTTATAAGAGAAACATTTTTTTGGATGTCCTTTTCTAGGACAACACTGCTTGTATTGGGACTATACACTTGCCCCCATCTTCCTCATATGCTACCTCTGCAACTTCTCACATCCTTCATCCTTCACCTACTCAACAATAGGATAACTAATGGTCCCCACTTGCACACATTTCAAGTCCTAAAGTCCCTCATTTGTAGGACTGACCTTCCTATTATGTTGTTGCAATCTAGCACCCATCTTTCAACCATTATCATGCTTTATTTGACCTTGCACATTCTCAAAGATTTGATCTCCAAAATACATTATGATATTCTCCTTATCACTACAAACCAAAGGTTGCAAATTATACCTTTCATTTCCCTAATGCACAATGTAAGTGTTTGAGTAACCATCATCAATGGTTCTGCTAGCCAATTTCCATGGTCTCCCTAAAATTAAATAGCTACAAGTCATAGGAATAAAATCACACATTACTTTTGATCATAATAGGGATCAATTGAAAAATCCACTAGAGCTCTCTCACTAACCTCTACATGAATCACTTGACTCACCCAAGTGTCTTTGTAAGGGTTAGGATTATCTACCATTTTCAATCCCAATTTAGTCACCATCTCCATTGAAACAAAATTATTGTGTGCCCCTAAATCAATAATTAAAGTGCATACCTTTCCTTGAACCAATTTTTTGGATCTGAATATGCTTTCTTGTGGTGGTTGCGCTAATTCTTCTCCTTTCCTCATGAGGAGACATTCCCCTTCTTTAGGAGGTGCTAACCTTAGTTCATTATGTTCTTCCTCTTTAACTAGATGTGCTCTTCTATCCTTACCTTGATCTGATTCATGCCACTTCAGACATCTAAATTACTGATTCCCTACCTCATTACAATGAAAACATCTACCTATTAAGATACAACTTCCTTTTCCTCCTCTAAATCTTCCACCTCTATGGTTTTATCTTCCTCTTTGTTCTGATGTAGATTTCTTTCCTTTGTCTTTGTCATTGCTACTCTAAAAATAAGGATTTTTACTTCCACCTCTTCCTCGCATGGCTCCATTGCCTCTATTATTTTTTCTACAATTCTTCATCTTCAACTTCTCTTCTTTAACTAAAAGTTGAAAACATTCACAAAGGATTCTTGGCACATTTAACCCTATCTCATCCTAAATTTTGTATCTTAGTCCATATATGTATCTAGCCACCTTCTCATCCTCATCTTCTACACATCCCCTAATGCTCAGGGTGTGAAATATCTCAATGTAGGACATAATATCCATGTCCCTTTGCTTCAAGTTGTTCCTCCTCATCTTTATTTGGATTGCCAAATCTGATGCAAAAAATTGACTCTTCACTATTTTCTTCATGCTCTCCCAATTTTAGATTGTGTTTAATCCCCTAGCTATCCTTTTGTTGGTACTCTCATTTCTGAGAGTACCTATTTTTTTCATTAGTTTTGTGTCAAATTTCTTGGAAATTTTTAGTGTTGCTAAGGACTAGCGTATTTTCAAATATAATTCAGAAGGGATAGAGGCTAGAAATGAGACAATTCAATCTTTTAAGGAGTTAATGGCATGATCAAACTGAGTGCAATTACACCAGTATTTCAATGGTGCCATTGTTTGGAAGTCTTCTATGGAAAAGGATAGGAATATTTATCCCACATTTGTAATGTTGAATATAAGCTTAATATTTTTATAGCCAAGCGTTAAACTGTTAAGTGCCTAAGAGGCATGCGGTTTTGGCCATGTGTGGGTAACTGTTCAATGGTTAAGAGTGGACAACTAGTGGTCACAAGGAAAATTTTGGTGGACCCACAGTTAGGTAAAAAATAACAAGGTGATAACACATGGCGGTCAAGAAAGGTTAGACAATGATCCAAGTAAGAAGACACCTAGAAGATGGAGAGCTCTCACGTGATAGCATGATTCTAGTAAGAAAAAGGATATGCCTCTGCAAGACTGTGCTATCCAAATCATGAATAGGAAAAGGATTCACGCAATTGCATGAGAGTGAAAAGTGGATGGAGCATGGAAATAAGATGGGTGATATGGAGAAAGATTGGATGAATAGGGGTGCACCACATGGAAGACTTGATAAATTATAAGAGTGACACATGGAAAATTAATGTAGAAGGAAAATTTTTGGTGGCTCCAGGTTAAACCATAGTTAAAAGATTTCTAACTAACCATGGTAACATGCCATGTCTATGTTTGTAAGTATAGGAAAGAGCAGGTGCCAACCTTATGCTAAGATGGTTGACATATGGAACCACTATCTTGTCTGATTATGCTCTGAGGTAGGAGTTGTAGTATGACTAGTCAATGAAGTGTTGACTATGAAGCGTTTAAAGAGAAGGTTGATAGAAATGGTTTTAGTTGCAGATTGCCATAAATGGATGGGCATGATAGTGAAAAATTTTTAGAAGCACTAACATGACATGGCCCACACAAGAAATAGAGAATATTCAATAGATTTGAACTTGCAAAGAATCAAGATGTATCAGTAAAATCATAATAAGAAAATGAAAGGTCTCTGATTGCTTATTATCTTACATTTACAATTGCAGGCAGTAAGAGGTGATCGATAGAATGTGGTTTATGCAAGTGGAAAAAGGTGTGGGAGTTATAAGTATAACCATTTCATGGCCCTTTTTGCTTAGAGATAACTGAAAATGGGTGTTGCTAATGATAAGAAACATTTGTGGATACAAATACAGAAAGAGTATTGGGATTAATTGTATCTGAATTTTATATTGTTTATAAAGAGGCATTAAAACGGGAGTTGGTTTCTAAAGAGGTATTAAAAAAGGACTAAATTTTAAACTTAGATTATCCAAGATTCATCTTTTTATACCATTTAATTAAACTACCTTGGTTTGTGGGCTAGAGCAGAGGAAGTGGAGATGTCAATTCGTTAGGTCATTCTTTCCAAAATTCTTTCAAAGAATTAGGAAGGTCTTGACAGAGTTCTCATGAGAATTTTTCATCCTATCTTCTTTTAAATTGCACCCATGATTTGTGTGTTATTGGCTTGGCTCTGATGTTTATTTTTTGTTGACAGTAGCATTTTTTTTTGCCAAATGACTCAGTTGATGCATACTTGAATGGGTCAGGGGAAACATAACCCATTTAGAAATATTTTTTTTCCCTAATCTAGTGCATTACACTTTCTAACTATGCAGGTAAAAGGTGTGAAGGATTAGTTACATTGGAGGGTTGAAATATCTTGTTCCTTTTGGTCTAGGTGCCATACCATTTTATTTTGTAATAATGGATTTTGTCTTGTTTGGCCTGAAGCTTTTTTCTCCCCTTGTCTTATAAAAAGGTATTTCAGGGCCTTTTAGAGAGGACTCAAGTTTTAGAAATCAGTCAGCATATCTTAGCTTAGTAATAATAACACTGTAACATTCCCAAAAGCATTTGAAATGAATTAGTATGATTTTTTTTAATGGTTTTCATGGAGTTGAAAGGTGTATTATATAATAAAATAGTAGAGATTCATTTGATAGACAATGTTGGTTCAAATCTCTTGTTTGTACATTTTGTAAAAGTTTTAAATAAAATGAATTAATGGTTTATCTCATTTAGTGCACTTTTGTGATGTATGTAACTTTTATTTCATATTATGATATAAATGATCATTTAAATGATGGATTAATAGTGCAAATCTGACAAAGTCACAGAAGGATTGTGATAAGTAGTCTGAGTTGGTGTTATTTTTGAAGAGGCATTGCAAGGTAGTACTCTTAGATCTATGATATAAATGAAAGCATATTGTATAATGATACTAATGACTCTAATACCCAATGAGATTAGGCACTAGTTTGGGATTTTCAAATCTTACAAGTATTAGGTTATTCATATTTTGGTGTTGCCTCTTGTAGTAAGATCATTTAAATCAAGAAGTTCTTTACTTTTGTTGCTGGTTAGTAGGTTATTACTTGACATGCTCTGAAGGGGTAGTATTTGATAGATGATTCATCGTTATCTGGTCTATCTTAGTTATGCTGGGATTTGTATGAGTTTTTTGGTTGCATAAATGGTTAGCACCATTTCAATCTATATTTAGAAACATCAAATGGAGTCCCCCTGGTCTTGTATGACCTTAAGTGTAGAGAGATATGTTAGTATCCCTATTAGTTGGTCCTTGGACCTGTCCTCTTATAGCTCTCTAAACATTTTGGTTGGCTACTCTATAGAATGTATTCAAGGGTGTACTTGTGGCTGTCGACAACGTAAATCCTTTTTAGGAACCAAAAAAATGATGACTCTACTGGGGAATAGTAAAATCATAAATGTATTGATCAACAAGTTTTTCTGAATAGTTTCTTTACTTTTCTAAATTGACCCAAGAGTTATAGAGTCATGTGTGATACCAAAAAATCCTCTTACTCATAAAGTGAGCCCAAATCTATTTTGTTTATCATTCCAAAGATACTTTAGAAATTCATGTTCCAAAAGAATATATATACATATATACACACATACATATATATGTCATTGATGATACACATGTATATACTCTTATGTAGTGATGTTAGACAAATGTCTACATTCAGACTGAGCACAATTGGTGAATAAAATGAGTTATTTTAGTGTTGACTGAGTTCAGTCGGGTATTGAAGAAGTTCAGTGTTGACCGAGTCACTTGGGAATTTCAGTCATGATCAGGCATTCAATGCCATACGACTAACAATGATTTACATTATAATATTAATTGATTATATGAGGTCGACTGAATTGTGATTTATTATTTAGAATTATATTCAGCCAACTTGACAGGGCTCCTCATATATATGAAAGGTCAAGTTCGGATTGAATGTGTGGAGGAGAAAGTACAAAAGAAGAAGTGACATGAAGAGTGAAGGAAAAATTAGACAAGATTCTGATTAAGTATAGATCACTCAAATCTGCAATAGAATATCTGATCAATAAGGATCTAGTCATAATCAGAATAGAGATCTGAATCAGCAAAGACAATTTCTTAGACATACAGGTCAATTTGTTGTTACTTTCTAACAATTATATCAATGATCTCAAATCTCTTAATAGAGTAGACTTAACAGTCTTTTTGTAAGTCTTCTCACAAGGTAGCATTTCTATGTTGAATTGTTGAAGACCTCTAACAAGGCCACTCCTCATAGGGTGATTAAATCCTTTAATAGGGTCACACCTAATAGTGTGTTATTGTAACCTTTAACATGGTTGGCTCCTCATAGGGCTCACTTCAGAAGAGTGAAAAATAGTAACTAGTTACATTGGTGGTTTTTCCCATATTGAGTTTCCACGTTAAATCTTGGTGTCACCTATGTATATGTTATTTGTTTCATGCTTTATGCTTCTGAACTTAATCACTAAAGTATAATTGCATTGGATACTATAAAGACTACTTTGACACCCGAGTTATAGAAGAATATTTTAATTGACCGAGTAATAATGTTAAACTATTTAAGACATCTAAGGGACAAAGGATTTGTTTTAAGTAACTGATTCAACCCTCCCCTCTCAGTTACTTTTCTCATTTCCAAAAATTGGTATCAAAGATTCAAGTGCTTTCAGAGAAGGTTTGAAGACCCAAGCTAAAGATCAGAGATGTCTTATAAAAGGGAGATCCCAAAGCTAAACAAAGACAACTTCCTAGCATGGCAAGAGCTATTGAAGCTACATCTATCTACTATCAGAGATGCTGGTATGTAATTTTTGTAAAGAAAATATGTGGAACCAACAAGGAATATGACTGTGGAACAGATGATGGAATGAAACCTTCATAATATAATGATGATTGATATAGCTTCTTCACTTAGCTACTCAAAATTTGATGAATTGAAGGACTGACCTACAGCCTATGATATGTGGAAGAAATTATAGGAAATTCATGAAGGAGATGCAAACGTAAATAGAGCCAAAGAAGAAAGTCTAAGAGGACAATTTGACCAGAAAAATGAAAGAAGGAGAAGGCATTACAAGATATAGTGAAAGAATCAAGAAGGTTGTGAGTGCCATTAGAGCTGCAAGTGGAATAATTGAAGATACAACAATGGTCAACAAGGTACTAAGAACTTTACTTCCTATCTATGCTATTAGAGTTTTAGCTATTCAAGAGATGAGGTGAAATAAGGACATAACTCTGGATACATTAGTGGGAAGGCTTACAACTTTTGAGCTGGAAAACTTTGACAATCACTCTCCTAGCTCTAGCAATCTTGAGTTTGCATTCAAAGAAAAATTAAACTTTGGTAAGAAGGATAGATACTTAAATAGAAAGAAGATTGAAAGTGACATTGATGATGAAGATCTTGACATCATTGAAGTATTACTTGCAAGAAGAGACACAAAAGGAAAATAAAAAGGAAAGATACCATTGATTTGTTTTTCATGCAATAAGGTTGGTCACATTGCTGCAAAGTGTCCGGACAAAGAAGACAAAGACGAGATAAGGTTCAAAAAATTTAAGGATTTCAAGAACTACAAAAGCTACAAGGATAAAGGTAATAAGTCTTGTTATATTGCTAAAGATTCTGACAGTGATGAAGAAGAATATGAAATGGTTTATATTGCTATTAAGGATGAGTCAGATGAAGAAGATGAAAAGACAACACTTTTCTCACACATCAGTAAAAATGACACATGGATAATTGATAATGGTTGGTCTCATCAGATGACTAGTGATAAGACAAAATTTGAACATTTTGAACACTATGATGGTGGGAGTGTCAGTTTTGGGAATGATGAACCTTTCCCTGTAAAAGGAAAAGGTTGCATTATTATGATAGAAGGAATCAAATGTGATAATGCTTATTGGGTTCAAGGATTGAGGAGAAATATACTCATGTATCACAATTGAACAAAATTGGCTTTAAGGTAGAATTCATGAATGGTAAGGCTAAGCTCTAGGATGGTAAAGGGAACCTATTCAAAATTGGCAGGCATACAAAAATTAATCTATTCTATCTTGATCTCACTGAAGGTTTATGCTTTATTGCAAAAGTAAAAGAAAGTTGGTTATGGCATAAAAGGTTGTGTCATGTAAATTTTGATAATCTGGTAAACATAAGAAAGAATAAGAGATTCAAAGGTATTCCTATTTTGAAGAAACCAAATTTAGAAATATCCAAACAATATCAAATTTGAAAGCTGAGCAAGACAAGTTTCAACAAGAAGAATTACAATACTGATGAAGTCTTGGAATTGGTCCATACTAACCTTTATGGACCAATTGGGACAACAAGCTATACTGGAGAGAAGTATTTTATTCTATTTGTTGATGATCATTCCAGAATGATGACTGTCATGTTTCTCAAAAATAAATCAGAAGCTTTGTAGAAATTTAAATGGTATCTTGCAAGAGTTGAAAAGGAAACAGGAAAGAAGCTAAAATGCCTAAGATCTAACAAAGGAGGAGAATTCATTTTCAATGAGTTCAATGAATTTTGTAATGAGAGAGGAATCAAAAGACATGAATCTGTCCCTGGTACACCACAACAAAATGGAATATCAGAAAGAAGAAACAAATCCATTATGGATTGTGCCAGAACCCTAATGATTGAAAAGAATGTTGCTACCAAATACTGGAAGGAGGCCATCAGCACTACATTGTTCACCTTGAACTAAGTTCAACTAAAGAAAGGTAGCAACTAGACACCTTTTGAATTATGGTATGGATATGAACCTAATGTTCATTATTTAAAAGTATTTGGAAGTAGATGCTACATCTTGAAGGAAGCAAGAAATGGAAAACTAAATGTAAAAAGTGATGAAGGAATATTCCTAGGTTACTCATGTAAAAGAAAAGCATATAAATGTCTAAATCTTACTACTCATAAAGTCATAGAAAGTGTACATGTCAAGATTGATGAGTTTGATGAAAAATGTGAATTGAAGAGTAGTAAAGAGCTTAAATACTACAAGAACTTTGTGTATCATAAACCTGATACTATATCTATGACTCAAGCAAAGGTGATTGGACAACAGAACTATCGACCACTAAATATAATAGCACATACTGTGCAACTTGAGTTGCAAACTATGCTACCCAAGTTTCTCATAGAAGAGACCAAGTCATAGATAGAGGGAGCCGAGTCTTAGACAGAGGAACTTGAGTCATAGATAGTAGAACCCGAGCATTATACAAAATAACATGAAAGAATGTTTGAGAATGACAGACCAAATAGATCAAGTCTAGAATCTAGACTGAAGGATCCAGTAATTTTAAAATATGTTAGAAGGCTTCATGCACCTGAGAAAATAATTGGAGATCATATAGAAGGTGTTATGACAAGGAAAAAACTCAAAGGTACATGTTTACTAAGTCAATTTAAACCTAGAACTATTAAATATGCATTGAATGATGAAAGTTGGATAGAGGAAATGAATGAAGAAATTGAGCAAATTGAGAAGAACATAACTTGGACCCTTGTGCCTTGGCTAGAGGATAAGAATGTGATTGGAACCAAGTGGGTTTTTAGAAATAAGATGAATGAAAATGGTAAAGTTTCTAGAAATAAGGCCAGACTAGTTTGTAAATGATATGCTCAAGAAGAGGGTATTGATTATGGAGAAAATTTTTCTCCCATTGCAAGACTTGAAGGAGTCAGAACTCTTCTGGCATATGCTATACATAAAGGATACAAAGTATATCAAATGGATGTGAAATCTTCATTTCTAAATGGAATCCTAGAAGAATAAGTCTACATCGAACAACCTAAAGGATTTTTTGATCCTAACAAAAGGAATATGGTCTGCAAGCTTCATAAAGCATTGTATGGACTAAAGCAAGCGCCCAGAGCCTAGTATGAAAGATTGCATAGATATCTAGTAAGTATTGGATTTCAGAGAATCAAGGATAACAGTATTTTGTATATCAAAGAAGGACCACATGACAAAATACTGCTAGCATAGATATTTGTTGATGAGATATTATTCACTAGCTATGATGACCTATGCAAAGCATTCTGTGTAGCTATGAGTAAAGAATTTGAGATGTCTATGTTTGTTGAGATCAAATTCTTTGTTGGATTACAAGTACATCAAATGAAGGATGGTATCTACATTACTCAATCAAAATATATCAAGGAGATACTTAAGAAACTTGGTATGGAAGATTCCAAACCTATTGGAACACCCATGTGTATGGGACATAAATTTTCTAAGGATGATGATTCAAAAGAGGTAGATCAGACCAACTACAGATCCATGATTGGAAATTTGCAATATGTTGTTCACACAAGACCTGATATAGCATTGGCAGTTGGTATTGTTGCAAGATTTTCAGATAATTCTAGAGATAATCACCTAATGGAAATCAAAACAATTCTGAGATTTCTGAAGAGTACTAAAGACTATGGTTTATGGTATAAGAAAGGTGGAAACTTTTATTTTAAGGAATTCACTAATGTTGATTGGGATTAAAGTGTCGATGACAGGAAAAATGCCAGTTGTGGAGATTTCTTTCTTGGAAATAGGTTAGTGTCTTGGACTAGCAAGAAACAAAATTGTATCTCTTAGTCTACAGCAAAGGCAGAAGATGTTGTTGCAGTAGTGAACTGTTCAAACATCATATGGATCAAGCAATTGTTGTCAGGAATGAAGGAAGAAGTAAAAGAACTAGCTATTATCTACTGTGATAACACCAGTGCCATTAAAATTTTAAATAATCCTGTGACGCACACCAAAACTAAGAATATAGAAATAAAGTATCATTTTTGAGGGAATTGGTACAAAATAAATAAGGTTGGAATATATGAATACTAAAGAACAAGTTGCAGACATATTCACCAAACCTTTACCTAAGGATGCATTCTTGTATCTTAGAGGAAAGCTAGGGGTGCTTCCCCTAATTGAAGCTCACTAAAATATAGTTTAGTGATGCATCAACCCGAGCAATAGTGAAGATCCATCAAGTTCATGTAGGTACACTAGAGCATATTGCAGATGAATTAGTACATTCAGGTACATTGAAATTACAAAGTGAAATTGTATTGACTATTGCTATTTAGTATATGATAAGATGGAGTCTTGCATAATAAAGATAAAAAACTTATGGATTCTTTGGCATCTATTGGCAAAGAGGGAGAGTTTTCTATAATACATGAGAGAGAGAGAGAGAGAGAGAGAGTTTTCTACAACACAAAAGATAATACACTAAGAGGGATATTTTGATGTCAGAGGGAGTTTTTGGATGAGAATCAGAATGAAGCTAAGGAAATTAAAGAAATTTTTCTATTTCTCTACAATTCTTTGTATTATGACATGTTGTATTTCCATGAATGCCAAAGAGGGAGATTGCTGAAGACAATTATTCAATTGTGTAGTGTCATTGATGTTACACATGTATATACACTTATGTAGTGATGTTACACAAATGTATAAATTTAGACCAAGCATAGTTGGTGAACATAATGAGTTATTTTAGTGTTGACTAGGTTTAGTCGGGTATTGAATACGTTCAGTGTTGACTAAATGACTCAGGCAATTCATTCATGGTCTTGCATTTAGTGCCAGCCGACTAATAGTGATTTACATTCTATAATTAATTAATTATATGAGGCCGAGTGAATTGTAATTTATTATTTAGAAGTATATTCAAGTTGACTCAAGACAGGGCTCATCATATATATGAAAGGTCAGATTTGGATTGAATGTATAGAGGAGCAAGTACAAAAGAAGAAGTGACATGAAGAGTGAAGGTGAAATTCAAAAGGATTCTGATTGACTACAGATCACTCAGAGCTTCAAAAGAATATATGATCAACAAGGATCTAGTCATAATCATAATAGAGATCTAAATCAGCAAAGACAGTTGCTTACACATATAGGTCAATTCATTTTTAATTTCTAACAATTGTAGTAGTGATCTCAAATCTCTTAACAGTCTTTTTGTAAATCCTCTCACAAGGTAGCATTTCTTTGTTGAAGTGTTGAAGACCTCTAACAAGGCCACTACTCACACGGTGATTAAATTCTTTAACATGGTCTCACCTAATAGTGTGTTATTGTAACCTTTAACAGGGTTGGCTCCTAACAGGGCTCACTTGAGAAGAGTGAAAAACAATAACTATTTACATTGGTGGTTTTTCCCATATTGGGTTTCCACATTAAATCTTGGTGTCACCTGTGTATAAGTTATTTGTTTCATGATTTATGTTTATGCACTTAATCACTAAAGTACAATTTCATTGGATACTATAAAGACTGCTTTGACATCCGAGTTATAGAAGAATATTTTAATTGATGGAGTAATAGTGTTAAAGTATTTAAGACATCTAAGGGACAAAGGATTTGTTTTTAAGTAACTGATTCACCACTACCCTCTCAGTTACTTATCTCATTTCCAACAATACATACATACATACATACATACATACATACATACATATATACATATATATATATATATATGTATATATATATATATGTATATATATATATACATATA
>MU224422.1:4531837-4555508 GCA_018584345.1 Thuja plicata
TATATATATAGTGAGTGGTGACTTAGAGTTCTCTATTGCACTAGTGTGCACTTCTGGATGAAGACTGAAAGTAACTAAGGTGGAATTGGAAAAAGGTATTGAAACAAAGGTTTGAGGTTCCTACAGATGAGAATACTGTCAACGAGGAATCTATGAAACCATAATTAGTAAGATTTGGGTGATGTTGCTGACATTGAAGGAGGAAGGATTTGAGAACAGCTTTTCAGCTGCCTTCAAACATTACCTCTACAAGGAGGTGACGAATCTACCTAATTTTTTAGTGTTGATGAGTCAGTGATTTCAAATAAATATTTCTAGATATAAATTTATCACTTTGATGTATTTTGTTTCTCATTAAAAAGTTGTTAATTTTTTCTTTATTAAGTGACCAGTACTTTCTCAGAGAAAAGAGAAAAAATTTGTGACCCTATTATTTATTCTTTTTCAAAGATAAGTGTGAGAAGAAGTGTTTAGTGAATCTCTGAAGCTTTATGTGCAAATGGAGGTAACCATGCCTACTAATATGTTTTAAACTATAATAGGAAGTATTTAAGCACTAATTTCTATGCCACTCTAAATTTTGAGGGCATCCATGGTTACCCAAATTATTTTCCACCAGAAATTAGAAAAAGTTTTCCTAGATTCAATAGAAGGAAAGAGGAATGTAGTGAAAAGCATATTAATTTTTTTTAAAGATTTATACTTGATGATTTTGATATAGAATATATGAATAATATTATGAAATTTTTTATCTATTCTTTAAGAGATGATGCTAGACAATGGTTCTCCTTTTTCCAAAGAGTTTTATATCTTCATGGGAAGAATTAGGTTCAACCTTTTTAGAGAAGTTTGATGAAAGGTTTAATCCTACTCAAATGATAAAAAATTTCATGAAAATAGAAATTGGGAATGGTGAGTTAATCCATCATTTCAATTTTAGATTTACAAGAACTTTGGGTCAGATCCCAATAAATTGTAGACCAAATAATGTTGTATGTTTGGTTGTTTACTTTGGAATATTTGATAAAAAGATGATTTTCTTGTTAAGAGACAAGGATCTTAAAACTTTGTAGTAAGCTTTTATAATAGCAATCGACATTGAAAATAATTTGAAGCTTTGATTCCCAAAAATATTTCTATCAGTTGGTGTTGATTGTCATAATGTCTAAAGAATTGTAGAAGGGTATGAGTTAAGAAGTGAAAATCAATATCAAAATGTCTTTACCCCTACTAACCATGTCTGAAATTGTGATCCAAAGGAAAACATGAATGAAGAATATTTTTCTGCAGGAAATAGTGGCCCCTCTCATTGATGTTAGCACAGTTAATGGAGAATGGTATAATGTGTTGGAAATTTGACACTCAGGGTGTATATAAATTATTTTTTGTTGTCAGTATGTAAACAAAGTCATATGAATTTTTGACAGTAAACTTTGAAGATCAAATTGGCTAACTACAGAAAACAAAACAATACAAAGATATGCAGTTGATTAGAGCACCAATGCACATGTGTACAATCTAATGAGACTATGCACCTCCATAATT
Organism: Thuja plicata; assembly: GCA_018584345.1. Taxonomy (NCBI): domain Eukaryota; kingdom Viridiplantae; phylum Streptophyta; class Pinopsida; order Cupressales; family Cupressaceae; genus Thuja; species Thuja plicata. Next base: position 4,533,383 of record MU224422.1, read on the forward strand.
AATCTTTATGATATGTTATTAATCTTAATTGTTAGTGAACAAATTTTTCCTTCTTGAAAAATAACTATTAAGGACTCTAAAAACCCGAAAGATGAAAGAAAGAAATGCACTAACAATTGAGTGGATTGTTTAAAACCACACTCTCTACATTCAAAGGCATAGCTACCTTAAACAAGAAGGATTTTCAATAAAATATTTAATTTAGAAACATCTAACTTGGAGTATACTTTTTACCAGAAAGCACGAAAGGCTGTGATTTACATCACCATAAACCATTAATTAACTATTTTGAGATTTTGTAGGATCAAAAAGATATACGAGCCAACTTACTCAAACCTTAAGTAGATGAATAACAAAAGAAAGGCCGATTCATAAAGATAATAAATCTTGAAAGATTACTGAGAAAATCCATAATATATTTCAACAGATTATAACAGCATGTTCATTCAATTCCAACTGAAATCAAAACCATGCACTTAAATAGACCAACTGATCCAAAATAATGATAAAATCTACTTAGATTACCAACTGATAATATATATCCATATATTCGAAAATATCCAGTTTCATCCCATAGAAATAACTTCAGAAAAACATAACCAAAAGTAGAATTAAGTTTTCTTTGTTCCGAAAAGAACCGACCCTCACTTGGTCGGCCAAAATATCACTTATAGCCATGCAGGGCTTAATTTAGTTTTAAAACTAACTGCCTCAAAAAAAAAGTAGGAACCTCAGAAACTAACTAAAACATAAAACTACTTAGAAAACTAATTGGTTGATTGGTCTATTGTAGCTCCATCATTAGTGTTCATGGTATTCTTCATCACTTTTCATTCTTTGAATGCCACAGAGAAATTTTGTCTCAGCTTCTAGTTTGGTTGGGCCGACTTACTAGAGCTACCCATGATAATCTTAGTGCTATTGACTCAGAAAAATATATGAAACAATAGAAATTTCCTTTCTTATAGTATGCAATTATTTTTTAAAAATCAGAAAGAAAAAAATGATAAAATGCTTTTGGACTCACTGATGCTAACACTTCTACTTGCAAAGATAAACCTTCAATCCAGTCAAGCTTTCCAACAAAATGCAAAAAATAGAAATGGCAAAGAAAGGAAAACTAAATGCATACATTTAAATTGCTCCTTTTTAGTAATTATGATTACTTGTCGTGAATCAATGATCTCTACCATCAATAGCTGGCCATGTCCCATCACATTTCCTACTTACTCAGGCAAACTGTACCTTTAATTGAGTTGACATCACTCCACATCTTTTCAGCAATCAATTTAATGAATGCGAGTGACATTTGACACGTGTTGAGTGTTGTCTGATCATTACTGCATTTCTGTATCTTGAACATTGAACTGTGATGTGCAAGTTCAAGGTTTGAGATCACACATGCCTTTAGTCATGAATTGACACAAATAATAAATATGATGAACTAACGTAGGACATGAGAGGTGAAAATGAATTATGAACACAAAAGGAAATGGTTCAGGATTCAAGATCTCAAAAAATGTGATGCTAAGAAAGACGCAAGCTAAAAAAAAAGGCATGACTAGTGTAAAATGGGAAATTGAACTTTGAACTTTGAACAAGAAAGTTCAAGGTTCATAGTTCAATATTACACTACACATCTGACATGGGTTAAAGAAATTACTAATTGTAGAAAAATGTGTGGGCATGCATGGCAGGAAAGGCAAACTTGAACTTTGAACAAATAGTTCAAGGTTCAAGCTTCAAGATACAACTTGACACTTTACACATTAATTGAAAAGAAGTTAATCAAAAACTTTTGACCTACAACAAGTGGCTCTGACTAGGGATAGGACTGTGAGGGATGAAACAATGAACTCAAAAAGCCTCTAGTTCCACACAAAACTAAGCCTACAAGAAAGCAGAAACTAACCTAAGACACAAAAAAACAATATGTACATGAGAGACAAGAAACTTATAGATCATAAAGCTTGAGATCTTGTCCATTAAGGGACAAGGGCAGTTTTGTTCCATCAGCATACTTCAATTTGAAAGAGTTAGGCCTAAGCTCTAGGCTAATCTCGAAGGGTCCTTTCCATAATGACTTGAACTTGCTATGTGATCCTCGGGGTTCTCGCCTTTTATCCCACATCAAAACTTTATCTCCTGTCATGAAATTCCTAGGTCGGGCTCTTCTATCAAATATCTTTTTCACCCTATCCTGGTGATTGGTAATATGATCTACAATATGTTCCCTTTCTTCTTCAATCTTGCACAGATACATAATTCTTTTCTCCAGACCAATATGAAAATGTTGGTCTTCAATCACCTTTTGCAGTTTAGCAGCGGCTAACTCTAATGGAAGAGAAAGCTAAGCTTCTACACCATATACCAGCTCAAAAGGTGATATTTGTATGGCTCTTTTCGGTGAAGTGTGATCTTCCCATAATGCTTCATGCAATCCTTTATGCCAATCCCTGGCATTATCATCAACTAACTTCTTCATTATGGAAATTAAATTCTTATTAGTTGATTTGGCCTAACCGTTACCCTGAGGAAAGTAGTTAGATGAATGTGAAAATTGAATTCCATTATCATAGAAAAAAAGTTGCATTTCAAATGAAGATAATTTATGTGCATTATCAGCTACTATCTTCGTTGGAATCCCAAATCTTACAAAAATATTTTCCTTTAGAAAGGAACAAACTATTTCTGAAGTGGTTTTTTTTATAGGAATGGCCTCTTCCCATTTAGTAAAGTAGTCTGTTGTGGTCAGAATATGAGTATGACCCACACTTGAAGGGGGATTTATAGGTCCTATGAAATCTATACCCCACTGTTTAAATGGTTCTTTAATAACCACAAGTCTTAATGGTAAAGCTGCTAAATGAGGCTTCCTAGAGAATAACTTACATTTTTCACACTGTGCTACTCACTTATAAGCGTCTTTAAACATTCCGGGCCAATAGTCACAATTTCTTAGAATCTTAAATGTTGTTATTGAGGAGGAGAAGTGGCCACCACAAGCTTCATTGTGAAAGGACTGGAGTATTTTCTTTTGGTGATCTTCATCAACACATCTAAGGAACATTCCATCTAAACCTCATTTTTATAGTATTTCATCAAAGATAACATAATTAACCGCTTTTAATTTCAAACTCCTTTTCTCTTTGGCAGTAAGGTGAGATGGAAATTATCCATAAGTCAAATAAAAGGCTATATTTGAGAACCATGCATCTTTCAATCCAATAAATAGAGACAAGGGAATATCATCGTTGGACTCCTCTTCATTTTCTACAATTAACTTTCAGTCCCTGACCTCTTACTAATTTGGTGGGTTTGATTTCTAAATCAAACTCTTGCACTTTGGCTACCCAAGTTGCCCTGTTATTCATAGATACCTCCTGCTGGGTTAAAATACTCTTGACAGCTAAATTCGGGACATAGATAGTAGAGTGTGAATGAAGGATGTAATATCAGAACTGCTTAATAGATTTTACTACTGAAAAAGCTTGCTTTTCTATGGGAGAGTACCTCAGTTCATGTTTCTTTAACAACACACTCATGAAGAAAATAGGGACAACCTCATCTGCATCGTTCTTTTGCAATAAGACATCGGACATAGTATGTTCTGAAGCATAGCAATGTATCAAAAAATCTTTTCAAAAATTTGGGTGAGACAGTACCGGAGCTTGAGCAATTGCCTTCTTCACTTCCTCAAAAGATTTCTTGGCCTCTTCAGACCATTTAAAACTTTTATTTGCACTTACCAGGTTTACCATAGGCCTATTCATTTATGAGAATTCAGGTACAAATCTTTTCAAGAAATTAATTTGCCCAAAGAAAGATCTTATCCCATTCCTGTTAGAAGGCAGACACAACTGTTGTATAGCTCAGACTCTTTCAAATTCAATCTTAATTCCTGCTCTTGAAACTATATGACCCAGTAACTTTCCCTCTGTTACACAGAAGATAGACTTCTTGGGATTTAGTGATATCCCTTGATTTCTACATTCTTGCAGAATGAGCTTCAAATCTTTTGCATGTTTCTTCCTCTTACGGGAGAAGACGGTCAAGTCATAAAGGTAAACCATGATTATCTTATTTAGCAGGTGACTGAAGGAAGAGTTCATGGCACACTGAAAGGTCACTCCTACATTAATCACACCAAAAGGCATTTGATTATATGTGAATGTGCCACGAGGAGTAGTAAACACTATTTTATGCTGATCACTAGGGTTTACATTGATTTGGTTGTATCCCCAAAAAACCATCTAGCATTGAGATCATTTTAGAATGTGCCACCATCTATAAAATGTGATTCATATTAGGGAGAGTGAAGTTATCCTTTAGACTGGATTGATTCAAGTTTCTGAAATCTATGCAGATTATGATTTTGCCATTTTTCTTGCAAACTGGCACTATGTTCGCAACCCAGGTAGAGTGGTGAATTGGGTAGATTATTCTTGCATTAAAAATTTTGTCCACTTCTCTAAATATGGAATATGAGACCCTTGGATTATAGTTTCTCAATTTTTGTCTGAACGGCTTAGCACCGGGCTTCAATGGAATGTGATGTTGGAACTGTCCATTTTTAAAATCCTTTAAGTATTTGTAAGACCAGGAAAACACATCTTTGAATTCCCTTAATAACTTCATGAATATAACCTTTTCATCTAGGCTACAACAAGTGCCTAGATGAACATATTTGGGAATTTCATCACTACCTATATTTATTTTCTCAAAATCACTGGATTGCTTATCACTAGTATGTTTAGTTTGACCGATGAAACAATCACCACAATCAAATAGGTTCTCCATTTTCATGAGACCCTTAGGGATATGGTTTCCCTTTAGTTGTACAATATCTACCTTTTCATTGGACTGCTCGTCTGCACAAAATTCTTGACACTCAAATTCTGAACCTTCAAAAAAAAATTGAGAACTTTTTTATGCCCTGTAAAAATGTCAACACATGGGCATCATTACTGAAAACTTGCCAAGAGTTAACATTATCTGGTATGCTAGGTCAGTGAACTAGCTCTATAGTATATTTATTACTATCAAAATCAGGGTGAGGAATGAGTAATTCTGTAGAACCTCCAAGTATGTCTGCTCTAGAATTTAATTCTCTAGGGATTGCCTCAATTGCAAATGCCTCAAAACCCTCAATTTCATCCCAAACCCTATTTCTATAATGCTTCATTCACTCATTTTTAACTACATATATGCCTCTCACCTATTTCACAATTAGCTTAGCATCCCTTTTGGCTCTCAAGATTTTAATACTCTTCCTCTTTGCTTCTTGAATACCAAGTAACAATGCTTCCTATTTTGCGGTGTTATTTGTATTCTCAAATTCCAGTTTAAAGGAAAAAGGAAACTTCTGACCAATAGGAGATATCAAAACTACCCCTATGCCTAAACCTGTAGAGGAGAAACTTCCGTCGAACTCAATAATCCAAGCTCCTTCATTCCTGGGAGGTTTCAAATCAGCAACATCTTCTTCAGGCAAGATCACGTAATTAGCAAAATCTGTTTCTTGGTATAAAATTTGGGCTCTAGGATCTTTAGATGGAAAGATAGTGTATATTGACTTGGTATCAGGTTGTAACACTACTTTTTGATTACCAATGGGAATTATTTCTTGTGACCAATCTAGTTTAATTTCTCCTCCTAAGTCCTGATAGAAGGTTTGACTTAAAAGCATACCATAGCTAGCAGGTATATCTGCCACAAGGATGGTTAATTTTAGCCTTTTATTGGGATAATATGCCAATGAGACTTGAGCATCTTTGATTTGACCAAGCAATGGGACTTGCTTATAATCCATTGAGTAACATTTGCCGAAGGTTTTTGTTAAAGGTAAATCTAAGGCTTTTGCTATAGATGAAGGCATTATATTGTCCGACGCCCCTAAGTCTATAATACAATTAATAAGCTTATGACCATGCATGAATAGAGACACATAAAAAGGTTCTAATTTACCAAAAATTTGAGCAAGTTTAGAGGATTCCTGACTAAGGATATTTTGAATATTTTCAGGAATAATGGGATTCTGATTTACCAAAATTTCATGAGTAGGAACAACATCTGTTTGATTTGTTACAACCTCAGGAGATGATCCTTTTACAAAATTCACCAATTTTTCTAACTCATTAGGTTTCAACTTCAAATATTTGACAGGAGAAATTTGAATCTTGGAAGTGTTACAAAAATCAACAAAATTGAAGGGAAATTCAGGGTCTACTTTTTTAAGAGTTTTTACCTCTTGTCCCGCCTTTTCATCCATCCTTGAACTGCTACTTGTATTCACATGTTATTTTTCTCTTTTAGTTTGGAATGGATGTGAGACTCGATTGGTATTCATGTTTCCTTGTTGACCTCTAGTGAGCACAGAGAAAGAAGGTTCCTCTAGAGTAATAAAAACATCACCACTATGATCAGAGTCAGACTCGTATTCTAAGTAGTAACTTACGGAGTCACCAGGTCCTCCAGAGTTTCCTTCATCAGCAGGGATCTCCTAAATACTTTCTTTATTATTCTCTAGCTATTTGTATCTCACCATTTCAGGATAGGAATCTCCATCGTGTTCGTCAGTCAAATGAAAAATACACATGTTTCCTTTAATAGGAGGGGGTTCAATTTTTAATATTTCCTGGGCTAGCAAGGCATTCCATGATTTCTCATAATTTCCTGTCCCCTGACTTAGATATCTATGAGGAACATCTTGATATGGAGTAGGAGGAGATTTTGGCATCTTTCTCTTAAGGGCAATCATATCATTTACTAATCTTTGTACTACTGGATCACCAGAGCCAAAATTAGAGGCTTGATTTGTTGATGTTTGTATATCTCTTCTCCATTTTCCTACCTTTATGAGGTCATGCTCAAGTTCTACTGCAAGATTTTGTGTTGTGGCTATATCACCTACCCTATCCCATCTCAATTGATAGCTTATGTCAGGGGGCATTGCATTGACAAAGAAGCCTTTTTTATTTTCTCCATTTGGTCTCTTAGTGTTAGGGATCTGATATAAAATTTTATTGAATTTGGCTACAAATTCCCTCAAAGGCTCATGCATCTCTTTCTTCAATTGGGAAAATTGGAGCAAGAGGGAGTGTTCATCTTCGGTAGATTTGAAACGAGCTTCAAAAGCTATTTTTATTAAGTTCCAATCGGTAATATGACCATTAGGAAAATGGTAAAACCAATCAGTAGTAGACTCAACAAGTGTTTGTACAATTAATCTAATTGCAACATCTTCATGTTGTACAACTAGAACCCGTAAGAAGTGTTAAAGGCATTCCAATGGTCATCTACGAACACTTTACCATTTCCATAAAATTTAGGCAATACATCCCTAGCCCCTTTTGGTAAGGGGTGATTTCCTCCTACATTTAAGGGACCTGCTACTGCTCCCCAAGGTTGGGCCATGATTGATGTCAGGAAGATGGTTACAATGGGGGCAATTCGGGTTCCACATAAGGTTAAAGCCTACCAATTGGATTGACTTGAAGATGCTTCAGGAGAAACTTTAGGAGGTGAGGAAGGCCTACTTTTTTCTTTCTTCTTAGGTGTAATAGTAATAGGAAAGTGAAAGTTTTGCAAATCTTGATAAAACCTATCAAAGTTCCCTTCTCTCCTCTGAGACCTAGTATAAGGACGAGAATCTAGGTTTAAGGTCTTTGTGGGCCTTGAGCTGCTCTCTCCACCACTGCAGCTTCTTGTGCTATGGGAAGTCCTCTTAACCACTCCCCAATCTCTTCTTCTTCCTCTATCACCAATCTAACCTGCTGATATTGCTAATTACTTTCTCTTACTTTCCAGGCCAAGATAGCCAGATCAGAAATAATATCTTCTTGGGTATCTAAAAAGTGAAAATCAGGCTAAAGGACTGGGGGAATTTCTTCTTCACCAGGTATCACATCAATAGGAAATACCATGATCTTTTCGCACTTGGAAACACAAATGCATACTGATCTTTTTTAATGCGTTCCCCAGTAGAGTCACCAAAAATCTGTTAGTGAACAAATTTTTCCTTCTTGAAAAATAACTATTAAGGACTCTAAAAACCCAAAATCTGAAGGAAAGAAATGCACTAACAATTGAGTGGATTGTTTACAACCACACTCTCTGCATTCAAAGGTGTAGCTACCTTAAAAAAGAAGGATTTTCAATAAAATCTTTAATTTAGAAACATATAAATTACAGTATACTTTTTACCAGAAAGCACGAAAGGCTGTGATTTACATCACCATAAACCATTAATTAACTATTCTAAGATTTTGCAGGATCAAAAAGATATATGAGCCAACTGACTCGAACCTTAAATAGATGAATAACAAAAGAAAGGTCGATTCATAAAGATAATAAATCTTGAAAGATTACTGAGCAAATCCATAATATATTTCAATAGATTATAATATCATGTTCATTCAATTCCAACTGAAATCAAAACCATGCACTTAAATAGACCAACTGCTCCAAAATAATGATAAAATCTTCTTAGATTACCAACTGATAATATATATCCATATATTTGAAAATATCCAATTTCATCCCATAGAAAGAACTTCAGAAAATCAAAACCAAAAGTAGAATTAAGTTTTCTTTGTTCCAAAAAGAACCGACCCTCACCTGGTCGACCAAAATATCACTTATAGACACATAGGCCTTATTTCAGTTTTAAAACTAACTGCCTCAAAAAAAAAGTAGGAACCTCAAAAACTAACTAAAACAGAAAACTACTTAGAAAACTAATTGGCTGATTGGCCTATTGTAGCTCCATCATTAGTGTTCATGGTATTCTTCATCACTCTCCATTCTTTGAATGCCAAAGAGAAATTTTGTCTCAGCTTCTGGTTTGGTTGGGATGACTTACTAGAGCTACCCATGATAATCTTAGCGCTATTGACTCAGAAAAAGATATGAAACAATAGAAATTTCCTTTCTTACAGTATGCAATTCTTTTTTAAAAATCAGAAAGGAAAATGAGAAAATTCTTTTGGACTCACTGATGCCAACACTTCCACTTGCAGAGATAAACCTTCAATCCAGTCAAGCTTTCCAACAAAATGCAAAAACAGAAATGGCAAAGAAAGGAAAATTGAATGCATACATTTAAATCATTCCTTTTTAGTTATTATGATTACTTGTCATGAATCAATGATCTTTGTCATCAATAGCTAGCCATGTCCCATTACATTTCCTACTTACTCATGCAAACTATACCTTTAATTGATTTTACATCACTCCACATCTTTTCAGCAATCAATTTAATGAATGCGAGTGACATTTGACTTGTGTTGAGTGTTGTCCAATCATTATTGCTTTTCTGTATCTTGAACATTGAACTGTGATGTGCAAGTTCAAGGTTTGATATCACACATTGCTTTAGTCATGAATTGACACAAATAATAAATATGACAAACTAACGTAGGACGCGAGAGGTGAAAATGAATTATGAACACAAAAGGCAATGGTTCAGTATTCAAGATCTTGAAAAATGCGACACTGAGAAAGACGCAAGCTAAAAAAAAAAGACATGACCAATGTAAAATGGGAAATTGAACTTTGAACTTTGAACAAGAGAGTTCAAGGTTCATAGTTCAATATTACACTACACATCTGACATGGGTTAAAGAAATTACTGATCACAGAAAAACGTGTGGGCATGCACACTGGGAAAGGAAAACTTGAACTTTGAAAAAATAGTTCAAGGTTCAAGGTTCAAGATACAACTTGACACTTTACACATTAATTGAAAAGAATTTAATCAAAAACTTTTGACCTGCAACATTAGTCTATACACACATGGTATGATATGTCAGTACGGTGAAGTTATAGCAGGATCAAGTGCCACTAGTAGTTCAGAAAATAGAGTATGAAGCCGACTTTAGATTTTTGATTAGCATATAATATTTTATTTTGTACTGGCCATGTGCCTATTGTAATATGTTTGTAAATTTGTCTTTAACACTCATGTAAACATGCTTAAGCCAATTTGTTTGGAAGCGTTGTGTATGTTGTTTTTGGGCCGACTAAGGTCTTATTTTTGGTAGCGTCTATTTAGGCATGTATATATACTAGACATGTAGTTTTGTATTAAGTGTGTGAGATGAAAATAAGCAGAGAAGATATTCAAAAGAGAAATATGAGAAAATCAGAATGAAGTAGAAGTCTTCAAGAGATTAAAGCATCACCGCATAAATGAAAATGATCAGACAACAGTGTCATTACAATAGTTTATTTTTTGATATAGTGTATATCTATCATCTGAAGGTTGTTGCTTTCATCCTATTGAGCAGTGAGCTTTGGAAATGAGCCAACCACCTTTAATAGGGTTTTGTAAAAACTCCTAATAGGGTCATTGTACTTGCATTGTAAAGACTGATCCTTAAAGGGCAAAGGAACTTTAATAGGTTCATAAGACTAGTACAATCATTTGTGGGTACTAATTCCCACCAGGGTTTTCATCTGATCAAGGTTTCCCCATAATCATATCATTTATTAAGTGTTATTATGTTATGCTTCATTTTTTATCTATTTGATTTAAGTTTTAATTTGCTGATAAAGATATAATTAACAAACATTGATTCACCCCCCCCTCTCAGTGTTTCTAAAAATTGGTATTAGTGGTCTGGCCCTCAGAAAGAAAGTTTAACCACTTGAGGAGATCATGGATTCAGCAGAAGAGAAACATCTAAAAAAGAATCTTGAAGCATCTCTTGATGATCTTGATAGGTCTAAAAAAGAATATGAATAACTTAAACTAAAAGTGGATGGCTCCCAAATGCTTATCAAAAAATTAAGAAAAGATCTGAAAGATTCCTCTACAAATGATTTGGGAAAAATGGTCATAAAGATGAATAAAGAAAACATGTCTCTAAAAGACAAGATTGAAGATTTGAATGAACAACTTTTAGATAGCCTAACATCTATTGAAGAAAAGACCAAAGAAAGCAAACAATTAGATGAAGAACTTATGCAAGCAAATATGAAGATCTTGGAGTTGGAAAACATCAAGAAAAAAGATAGAATCTGAACTAACAGAAGAAAAAGTTAAAATTGAGAAACTACACATGAGTTCTGATCTAATTCAATCACAACTTTATGCATAGAAGCTAAGAGGTGATACTACTAGTGTTGGATATAGTGTAGCTCAAATTGAAATCAATAAAATGAAAGAAAGAAATAAAGAACAAGAAGAATCGACAAAAACAAAGAAAAGTGAGAATCTTGTAGAGGGTAATACAAAACCTCCTAAAGATGAACACAAGCTAGTTAACCAAACTTGTTATGCTTGTAACAAGCATGGACACTTGGCAAGAGATTGTAAAGAGGTAAGACCTTTCAATGGCTATTGTTACTCCTGTAATAAATTTGGCCATAGGGCTATACATTGCGGAACAAGTCAAAGAAATAAGTCACAACAGAACCAAAGAAATATGACTCAATACAATCAGAGAAATCAACCTCAGAGAAACTATTAGAAAATTACATGTCAGATATGTAATTATAATGGACACATAGCCAAGCAGTGCAGCATGATAAAAAAATATCAATAGACCTCCAATCATTTGTCACTCATGTAACAAAGCAAGACACATCTCAAGGTTTTGTAGGTCAAGAACTCAAAAAAAATAAAAGCCTAAAGAATCATTGATTGAAGAATTTGGAGAAGTCAAGTTTGTAAAAGCTACAAAAGATTCAGGTAAAATATGGGTTGAAGTAAAGAAAGATGATGGTGAGAACAAAGTAGTAGATGCATCCATAGTGGACGCACCTTCTACTTCTAGTTAATTGACCCTCATGGTCTTAGTGGGATCTATTCTCGCTCTAAACCCCTATGTGGCTGGTATACTCACCTCTGAGTATGTGCCTATAGATTTATGTAATTGCTGATGAAATGAGGAAGTATAAATAAACACATTGCTTGAACTTGGAAAGAAGAAAAGATTGAAATTCTCAATGTAAACCGCATAACAACAATGAATGTTAAATGAAATAACATTTTATATAAGTTAGTAAAAGATCTTTTATCCTCACTTTACATTTGAGATTGAGCATTCAAAAAGAATAGTAGAAGTTTGCATCGAAGTGTTGAAGGATAAATAGTTGGTTGGTTAGCAAGATGAATCGAAGTTGAAATGAAACCGTAGTGGATGCGTTATTTCAAAATCTCATGAAACCCTACTTAAGAAAGTTACAAGTAAGTAATGGCTGCTCCTACATTGTTTGACATCTCTAGGAAAAAGAGATATTTGTTTAAGAAGCATCCATTCAAGTCTGTGCTAGATGATGTAGAAGGGGCATTCTCTAAGACTCTGCTAGGAGTCATGCATGTAGAGGACATTTGCACTTACATCTATTGTAAGAAGGATTCTATTGGTGACAATAGTGTAACAATGCTCATGGCATCAATGATGAAACCAGATTACTCATTGAAGGATGAATACTCGAATCTAACAAATAACCCTATTTTTTGAGTACAAAAATGCACATGAGTTCTATGAACTAGAATGGGTTAAAATTATACTTAGTAGGATACATGATGATCTATATTAGATTGGTGAAGTTCCTATCTACATTACCACTGACCTCATTCATGAAATGACTGGACTCTCCAAGGTTGGACCCGTTCTTCCTATTGGAAAGGATATAAAGAAACAGGTTGTATAGGCTTTCTTATCTAGAAGTGATAGGCACGGGATGACTATTGATCTCATTGTGGAAGAAGACATCAAATTCCTCACCGTGATACTTGGTTACAAGTTTCAGCATGCAGGAAGAATAAATAGTGTATCTACATCTACAGTTCTAGTAGCAATAAGGATGGCTAGAGATAACACACAATATAATCTCTGTGAGATATTGCGTGCACAACTGATTGAGAACATTAGAGCTATCAAGCATGACAAGAGAAAAATATTCATATTTGGCTCATTTAATATCTACCTATACTTCCACATTGTTGGTAAAGTCTCTAATCTTTACGTAGACAGGACCAAACCCACTATGTCACAAATTTCATTAAAGGCTACATCAGAGAGAAGTGTAAAGGACTCTATGGATATGGAGATCAAAAGATTTAGGATCAAAATGAAGAAGAGGTTCAGATTACTAGAGAAGATAGTTGAAAAGTACAAAGACACCATATGGTTCATGGTGGAAACTAACTGTACTTGCATGGAAGGAGTTAAGCCAAGAACCAAATAAATCCACCTAGTTGGTTATGAAGTTGAAGAACATGTGTTGGAAGGATATGCATAGGTTCTTTTTTCTATGCCTAAATATCCAAATGAGCCAAGATGGGGCACATATAGAGAGAAGACCAATCAAGTTGATTCTATCTTATACAGTGCAAATAATAAGATGAAGGCATCAAGGATTCCATAAAACATCTTGAAAGTTCATGGTGTCACACAAGAAGACCTAGATAAAGCTAGGGAAGCTAAGATTTCAAAAGAACTTAAGCAAACTCCTGTAGAAGTGAAAATAGAAAAATATGATGATATCCCTAAGAAGAAAAAGAATAAATCTGATGAGAATACATCTGCGCCTTCTACCACCATTGATCTAGAATCCCCTCCACCTTCGATACCAAGCAAGATGACTAGGAGAAGGAAGAAAGTTCCCACAGGTCACCCATCCTCAAGGACAATAAGGAGAAAATTAAAGAACACTCAAGCCCCTCTTGAGGTAGGATTTAGACCTAGTTTGGTAGTCTTAAGGAATAGAATCATTAATGAAGGAAGACTATCTACTCAATTACAAATTTCTATGACAAGTACCAAGAGATAGATAAATTAGAGATACATTCTATGATTATCTCTCATATGATCAAGTTTAAAAAGTCAGTACTAGAACTCAAGGTAGTCATTCCAGAAAAAGTATGGAACATACTAGACTTATTGAAAAGGAAAGCAATTGAAGAAGATATGAGGATTATAGAAGAAACATTAGATATTCTCCTCCCTATTTGTTCACATGATGAAAAGGCAATACTGTTAGATTTGGTAAAACCTCATCTAAGAACCAACACAAGAACTCTTCACATCATGAACAAAGAGTATGAATTGGTTGGAAACGAGACTGAAAAAGAATTTGAGCATGTGTTTTTTGATAGACACATGTATCCATCAAAGACACCTACAGTTAAAGTGACTCTATTCCCCACCAAATAAGATAAAGAACCAGAGATTCTTAATGTGCCTATGACAGGTCCATAGGATTCAGCACCCAAAGTTGCATCACCCTCTGATACACTCAAGGATTTAGATGAAACCATTGTGATAAATGATGTTAAGATCACCATGTCAGCCTTAGAAAATGACATAAATAAGTTTGAGGAAGTATTTGTGAGTAATGAAGAAACTGAGAAGGTATGCACTGATAATACTTCTTTGCAGCAAGAACAAGTTCCTATAAGAGAAACAACATGTCAAGATGAAGAGAGTAAGGATGAACTTAGTGATCCACCATCTATGGAGATCCCAGTCAAAATTGAATGAATGGATGCCAGTCAAAATGTTATGTTCACTCCATCTTCCAAACCATCAGTATCATTATTGTTAAGCTTGACCCCTAACTCAACAAACCTAGATGCATGGGGAGAAGAGGACCTAATTAAAATCAGTGTATTAGCCATGGAGAAAGACAAAGAGATACAAGTTATGAGAAAGCCTCTCTTTCTGGAGTCAGTGAACATTTTGAATGACTTAGTACCAACAGATAAGAAATTGGAAAATATCCAGTCAGTAGATGATGTTGACAACATATTGACTTGCTTCAAAGAAAACTTCACAAGTTTAGTAAAACAAGCTACTAAAATTGTAGAGGATGAGTAAAAAATGGGAAGATTAGATGAATTGGTAAAGAAATTCTCATTAGATCTGAACTCATTGAAGGTTGGTCAAACAATTCTGAAAGCGTTAGCTAAAAAAGGCAAGAAGGTGATAGTAAATTGTATGGACATAGGAAAATTCACTTTTGAGCACATTAAGAAGATTGAAGAAGAAGACATCTAGGTTGAAAACATCAGGAAATCAGTTTAAACATCCTCCCAAGACATCAACATCTTCAAAAACATCTATCAAGGGCAGATAGACAAGATTGAAAAGGCCAAGATAGAGATCAACAAGATAAGGACCAAGCAAACCCCACTAAGAAATGCACTTGCGCCCTCCTTAGTTGTCCTTAATGAGAAAATAAAATAGATAGATGAAACAATTTTCACATATGATCAAGGACCATACATGGATCTGACAAAGATGGAGAAACTTACATATTCCTTATGTGCCCATCTTCAGATTGTTGATGTACTGGAGGCATTCTGGCAGCAAGAGATCAAGAATCTTCAGATTTCTTACCCAGATATGTACTCAGAGTAAGTACTTAGACCTTTCATTTTTGGCACCTTTGTAACTAATTTCAAAGGGGGATTAATGTATATAAGGATTATGATATATATAGCCAAAGTTATGATGTACAATTTTTGGTTGTTAAGTCAAAGTTTAAGCAACTTGGCCACTTTCCCTTGTTTCCATTAATGACAAAGGGTGAGATTGTTGGAAAGTTGAAACTTAGGGTTTATATGAATTATTTTGTTTTTTCATTATGGAAACAAAGTCATATGAAGTTTTGATAGTAAACTTTGAAGATCAAATTGGCTAAGTACAAAAAATAGAACAATATAGATATATGTAGTTGATCAGAGCACCAACACATGTGTGTACGATCGAATCAAACTATGTGCCTCCATACTTAAGCTTTATGATATGTTATTAATCTTAGTCTATACACACATGGTACGGTATGTTAGTATGGTGAAGCTATAACAAGATCAAGTGCCACTAGCAGTTCAGAAAAGAGAGTATGAAGCCAACTTCAGATTTTGGAATAGCGTATAATATTTTATTTTTTAATGGCCATGATCCTATTCTAATATGTTTGTAAATGTTTCTTTAACACATATAAACACGCTTAAGCCAATTTTATTGGAAGCATTGTGTATGTTATTTTTGGGCTGACTAAGGTCTTATTTTTGGTCATGTCTATTCAGGCATGTATATATACTAGACATGCAATTTTGTATTGAGGGTGTGAGATTTAAAATAAGAAGAGAATATATTCAGAAGAGAAATATGAGAAAATCAAAATGAAGTATAAGTCTTCAAGAGATTAAAGCATCAACGCATAAATGGAACTGATCAGACAACAGTGTCATTACAACAAGTCATTTTTTGATATAGTGTATATCTATTATCTGAAGGTTGTAGCCTTCATCCTATTGAGTAGTGAGCTCTGGAAGTGAGCCAACCACCTTTAACAGGGTTTTGTAAAGAATCCTAAAATGGTCATTATACTTGCATTGACAAGACTACTCCTAACAGGGAAAATGAACTTTAACAGGTTCATAAGACTAGTACAATCATTTGTGGGTACTAATTCCCTCTAGGGTTTTCCTCTGATCAAGGTTTCCCTATAATAATATCATGTGTTAAGTGTTATTGTATTATTCTTCATTTTCTCTCTATTTGATTTAAGTTTTAAGTTGCTGAAAAAGAGATAATTGACAAACACTGATTCACCCCCCCCCCCCCTCTCAGTGTTTCTNAAACACTGATTCCCCCCCCCCCCCCCTCTCAGTGTTTCTAACATAATGTTCCTAATGCAGAAATAGACATATATAGGGGTTACACACTAAATAATATGGAGATTAGATACTTTGTCTGTAAGGATCTAGAAATAAATTGTCTACAGTCAAAAGTGGGAAATGGAGAAGCAGATGTTGCATTGGATGGTGATGATATTAAAGTTCTAGATGGTGATGTTCCCTCAAATTTTTTTGAGGTTAATAGTGAAGGTGAGAAAGATATCCAATAGCCCATTTTTAAGTTGCATAAGAATGTCTAGGAACATATGTGTGAGGAACTTGTTGAGAAAGAGGAATTTTGGTACCATAATGAACATGATGTTTGCGAAGAAAAGATGATGGTTTCTATGCATCTCTGTGAAGATATTGGTGACTTGTCAATTATGAGTGAGGAGGGTGAGAATGATGATTCCTTTGAGACAATGATGAACCTTTTTATCCTAGATGATGATGATTATGTTAACATAGAGATTTTAGAGTAAGAATTTATACCAAAGAAGGGTCAGTGGTAACCTTGTAGTGATTATAATCCAATCAAATGGTCTAGATGTGCTAATGCAGATACCCATACATTTTAGTTAGAGAAACAATGTGATGTAGCAGATCACACTTTTGTACCTAAGATGCATAAGGGTTCTTATGCAACATAATGTGAGACAGTGACCACTCATGATGTTTTTGAAAGGTTTTCAGTGGGTGAGTTTTCAGTTGTAGACAAGAGTGAGAAACATCACCAAATGGATACTGATTCTTATTATGAGGGTTCCATAAATGAACTGGAAAATTTACAACATGATTTCAGTTTTAATTGTGAAATTTTTGGTCTTTTGGATCATGAAAGTGTATGTGATGTGGCTGGTGATGGGCCATTATTTGACCTGCATGAAATGGTTTATGAAAGTTTCCAATAGAGTAATTATGTAATATAGAGATAAGAGAGGACTACATCCTCAAATAAAAATTGGATGCATTTAGGGTTGATGTGAATACCGACTATTGTGACATGATTAATACACATATAGATATAATATCTTGTAATGAATATATGGATAATGTTGATGGTGTTTCATACATCACTATATTGGTTCAAGAAAAGGATATGGATAATGTGCCTCATGCTGATTTACTAAGACCACAATTTGACTTGTTTCCTATGGAGATAGATCAGAGTTGGGATGATACGCCACAAAATTTTCTTCCACCAGATGTATATTTGTTTGTTCAAGATATAGGTATGAAGGATATGGAAAATTTTAAATTATTAAATGTTGAAAGGATTAGTTTTATCAAAGGGTACATTCATTACACTATGTTTCTTCAATTGCCTCAGTTGATCAGGAGAGATCTTTTTTTTCTTTTCCAAATATTTATGCTTCTAGGGTTGATGGTGTCAACTTTCAAGTTAAAAATGAGTATTTCTTCTTTCAAGTTTAGAAGGGTGATCTTTTGAAAAAGAATTTTAAGGGGTTTGAAATTAACTTTCCATATAATTTGGAGTTTTCATATCTATGTGCTAAAGCCCCTTGTAATGATTATATTTTCATTGATCTTAATAGCTTGCAAGAAGATTCATTATTCTTTGTAGAGTATTTTGTAGTTCATTGTCCTAGGTTTGGTGATATCATTATGTGATCCATATGATTTTGATGGTAAGAGTGGAAGAATGTTGAATTATTCCATATATTTTGTCATGCCCAAAACTAGGGCAAAACACACATATAATTTTTTTTTAAATACGCAAGTGTAATCCTCTAACAGGAATGTATTTGGGGTAATGTGTTATCACAGTAAGGGTTGTCCTCAAATTGCAAGGTATATGCATAAGTTGAATTAGGGATACATCACCTACAGATGCAAATTAGAGCATCAACTAGTCATACAGGTTATGTGAATAGCTGGGACTGGTTGATTTAACTCTAGTTCCAAGTTTTAATCTACATATAATATCATGATGTTATTCTGTTGTTACGAGTCATACATTGAAATAGATTGTTCTGGTAATCACTTAATCTCTAACCTTAGTTACAACTTATACATTAAATTCTAGCCCCAACTTACTTTCAACCATTAACCACTAGATTAAAATTCAATAATCGAAACCTAATCTAACCCTTATCCTCCTAACAACAATTAAACTCTGTTATACAATTTTCCATAAAACTATAGTCCTTAAATTTTCTTGATAGAATATTAAATTGATCTCAATTAAAAATTTACATTGACCTCTAGCCTTTCAAAATTCATAGGCAACATACTTTAATCTATCGAAATTAACATCTATTTATAATTTTTTTTTTACATAAAGCTACATCCATTGATCAGAATTACACAATTAAACAAACTATATCTAAATGAAATTACATTACTAAAATTAACCAAAGAAGAATTTACATCCTTAACGTTTAGTCATTCTATATATTTTTCACATATACTAAGGTTTCAAATCTAATATTTAAATAACACAATTTAAGTGAAAATACATCTATTCGGTGGGGCCACTTAATTTAAATAATCATAAATCAACAAATAAATCTATATAATAATCCTTTTATAATAAAGTGCACAATGGAGAGAATATAATTTTATTAAATAAAAAAGTAGGATACTAAACTAAATTAACTATGTAAATAAATCTATAATCATCAATAAACTACCTATAACTATAACACTTAAACCTACCTATCAACTAGCATCCTATCACCTATTCCCAAAGGTCACATCCTACCCTATTCCCAAAGGTCACATCCTTCCTATCCCCATTTCCCCATGGCCCACTTTCCAAGTGGGTGGGGAAGGGGTGTGAATTCCCAAACATTTCAAAGCCTACGAAATGCATAAGGGAAAAAAAAACCTCTTCCAAAACTCACGCATAGTTTAAGATGGTGGGGACCACAACAAGCACTTTTCCAAAGTGCAGAACAAAGTTAAGGGGAAAATATTGCATGGGAATTTGCATGGGGAGGGAGACTATGGGGCAGCAATTCCAAGACATAAAACATGCAAAATTCTCCATGAAGAGGTGGGTCCCTATGCCATTTGCTATCTATGTTTTAAAACTATGATGTTGACCACTGTCCTAGGGGGATGTACATGTCAGAAGCATTAAGCAAACAAATGGGGAAGGTCAAAACATGATAAGGGAATTAAATTCATGCCTCCTTAAATTTCACATGGAATAGTAAGATGGGAGGGAAAATATATGGTGGGGCCTACGAGGATGGGAGAAGGCATTACTTTTTTTTTTTTAAAATGTGAATGATGTATTAGCATAAGGGTTAGTTTAGAGGGGTGTTTAGGGGATTTATAAAGGGACACTAGGGAGAGGGATCTTTTGAAGAATATTCTCTATGTAAGGGGAGTGAATTAAATCCCTCCCCATACATTTTCCAGAGATTTTTATGCTCTATTTTCTGGGAATGTATGGTAGTGTGTTTGTATACTTGTTTTTTTTTTGAAGATACATGCAATTTGTTTTATTTTTATTTTTGTTGCCCAAACCTTATACAATTAAAATTGGTCACTAATAATAGGTAATTGTTCTCATTATTACATCAATTTCTATAATTTACTATGTTTACTAGTTTAATCACTTCTTTTCAAGGGATGGAAATGCAATGATTTTGAGAATGAAATATTGATCTAATTGAGCTAAAATTTCAGAATTACAAGGGGAACATGAAGTGTTCTTAACCTGGAAATTTAAAATTACATGTCATGACATTATTACAACAAGAATAAGAGCTTGATACATTTTTCTCAACAAGCCTACAATGACTTTACAACATTTAATGAAAATGATCCTCAAACACAAGGGGGTAACATGCAACTACAAATTTGTTCTTTCTCCACAATACCAAAAGAAGGCTTCTTTAAAAATCTTCCACCTCCAACTTGATTTCAAAAACCTGAAATAAAACTTGAAGGGAACCATGGGAGCTCACCTCCCAACCAAGGCCTCAATAGAGGCCACCCCTGAGCTTGGAGAATCAAGACTAAACAAGGTAGCACATTTCAAAATTTCACATCTAACACAATGCACAACAAATTACTCCCCACCAAGGTTTTCACAAATGGGCTTTCAAACCCATTGAAGCAGGGTGAAGGTGGGCTTTTCCAAGGAGGAGAATTCCATTGCATTCAAATCTCTAAACAAGAGTTTTCTCCCATGCCTTTCCAAGGCTAAAATTGGAATTCTTTCCATATACACAATTTGGTCCTTTCTATACCAAAACAATTTTTTTACAACATGGTTTCATGGAGCCCATACTCCATGAATTTATCCCTCTTCTCAAAGAGAAGAGACTCTCACTACAATGGAGAGCCCAACTAACCCCTTCACCCAAGGCCACTTCTTCCCTTCCCAAAGGGTGAGTAATGCCTTAGCTCCCATCAACAATACTCCCAAATCTAAAAGAGCAAAGAGATGAAACCAAATTCAAAAGCTTCCCAAACCAATACATAACATCAACATCTACATATAACAACACCTCACAAGATTACATATATGAAACAAACAAGATCTACATATTCATTCCAACATTTAACATGCAAAGCATAAGTGAAAGACCATTCCTCCATGGCAAGAATTCCACCAACCTTGGTCCAAGAAAATGGCAATAGTGTGGTTGAGAAGAGCCCTTATCCTTTTTCCTTTTCTTCCTCCAAACCTAATTGTCTCCAAAATTGGAGAGTGGGTGAACACTCACTAAGTTTCTCCAAATACTCTAAACAGGACCCTAAAGTGTACTCAAGACTTTGCAATTAATGAGACATGCCCTCTAGTCCTTTTTCCTTACCTCTTGTCTCCTCTCTTAATTAATTGTGAGTTTAGTAAGAGGTGTGGGACAAGTCAATGCATGTGACCATCTTCATTTTCGCCACTTTTGAAAGGTAGACATTTTGGAAGGCCATAATGGTGATATAGGTTTACTCCATAGGTAAAAACTAGCCCTAACCCAAAGTACCCCCTTAGGGTTAACTAATTTTGGCCAAAAATACACTCTAGGGTTACTTTTGACCCTTTCAAAGTACCCCTAAAGTTCAAATTCGAGGTCCAACTTGATGTGATCCCTACAAGACATCTATATGCAAGTGGAATTAATATTGCATCCTATTAGGTTTTGTGATTCTTTCCCAAGCCCTAATTTGACATGTCATCATCCACATAGACAACACAAGTGTCAAGTGACACCAAGACAGAATACACATCACATTCACAATAAAAAGTCCAAACAACAACAACATGAGTATTAAAATGTTAACACACATTTAGATTACATTTACAACAAGGATCACTTTACAATGAGGTTTCAATCCCTTATTGGATTAAACTTTGGTTTACTCAATTCACATGTGTTTACCCCTGATTCTCTGAATAATTCCATGGTTCTCTTTCCTGCACACTAAACTCGAGCATCAGTAGTCCAAGATAATAAAATCACATGCAATATATATATATATATATATATATATATATATATATATATA
>MU224422.1:4559714-4582806 GCA_018584345.1 Thuja plicata
GATGATGCTTTCGATTCGCGGCTTCAAAAATCTTCAAACCAGACAGCAGCAGGGCGGCTCTGATACCATGTAGGAATTGCAAACATGCAAATCCACAGACCCCGAATACACCTGCATGCAAGATCCTAATACAAAGTAGAAGCAAGAAATGAAAAAGCTGAAGAACTCAGAAGTTGCTCAGAAAGAGAGAGCGAAATTATAATCTGAATTAATGAAGAGAATTACAAAGTTCGACCTTATAAAGGTGAACAAACCCTAAAACCTAAAAGCTAGGATGCGCAATATAATTAATATAAAGTATTAATTATATGCACTTAAGTGAAAGCATAAGCCAAAAAAAGAGTAAACTGATTACTCTAACAGTACTCTCATTTCTGAGAGTACCTTTTTTTCTTTAGTTTTGTCTTATCTTTATTCAAAATTTTTAGTGTTGCAGAGTACTAGCGTATTTTTGAATCAAATTCAGAGGGGACAAAGTTTAGAAATGAGATAACTCAATCTTTTAAGGAGTTAATGACACGATCAAACTGGGTTCAATTGCACCAGTATTTAAATGGCGTCATTGTTTGGAATTCTGCTATGGAAAAGGCTAGCACTATTTATCCCACATTTGTAATGTTGAAGATAAGCTTCATATTTTTATAGCCAAGCGTAAACATGTTAAGTGCCTAATATGCATGCGGATTTGGCCCCGCATGGCTAACTGTGTACTGGTTAGTGGTGGAGAGCTAGCGGTTAGGAGGATAATATTGGTGGACCTTGTGGTTGGGTAAAAAACCATGAGGTGATAATGTGTGGTAGTTGAAACAGGTCATAAAATGATCCAAGTAAGAAGACACCTGGTAGATGGAGAGCTCTCACTTGATAGCATGATCCTAGTAACCAAAAAGAAAGGCCTTCGTGCGACTGCACTATCTGAATCATCAATAGGAAAGGGCTTCACGCAATCATGCTAGAGTGACAAGTGGATGGAGTGTGCCAAGTAGATGGGTGACATGGAGAAATATTGGATGAATAGGGGTGTGCCACCTGGAAGACTTGATGAAATACAGAGTGACAGGTGCAAAATTAATGTAGATGGAAAATCTATGCTGGCTCTAGGTTAAACCATAGTTAAAAGATTATTAATTAACCATGGTAACATGCAATATGTTTGTGTTTGTAAGGATAGGAAAGAGAAGGTTGTAACCTTATGCTGAGATGGTTAACAGATGGAACTATTGTCTTATTAGATCATGTTGTGTGGTAGGAGTTGTAGTATGAATAGTCAAAGAAGTGTTGACTATGGTCACTTTTCTTTTGGCCTTTTCCTCTGTGATTGTTTTTCTATTTAAAGAGCAGGTTGCGAAAAATCATTTTATTTGTAAATCACCATAAATGGATAGGCATGACAGTGGAATCTTGTTATAGGGACTAATATGACATGAACCACACAAGAAATAGATAATATTCAACAAATTTGAACTTGTAGATAATCTAGAAGTTTCAGTAAAATAATAAGAAGAAAATGACATGTCTCTGATTGCTTATTCTCTTACATTTGCAGTTGCAAGTAGTATGAGGTGATTGATCAGATGCACTTTAAGAATGTGGAAAATAGTGTGGGAGTTATAAGTACAACTATTTCATGAACTATTTTTTCTCAAACATAAATAAAAATGGTTTTTTCTAATGATAAGAAACATTTGTCGATATAGATGCAGAAAGAGTATTGGGATTAATTATATGGGAATAGTATATTGTTTCTAAAGAGGCATTAAAATGGGATTTGGTTTCTAAAGAGTTATTAAATGAAGGACTGACTTACAAACTCGTAGACCATTCGAGCTTGACATTTTGTTATACCCTTTGATTCAACTACCCTGGTTTGTGGGCTGGAGAAGAGGAAGAGGATGTGTCAAGTCCTTGGATTGCTCTTTCTGAAATGCTTTTAGAGCATTTGGAAGTTCTTGAAAGAGTTCTCATGAGAATATTACATCTTGGTTTCTCTTGTATTGCACCCATGTTTTGTGTGTTTTTGGCTTGGCTCTGGTGTTTGTTTTGTCCTGACAGTATCATTCTTTTTTCCAACATACTCAATTGACACGTACTTGAATGGGTAAGGAGAAACATAACCCATTTACAAATATTGGTTTTCCCTAATCAAGCATATTCCACTTTTTGACTATGTAGGTAAAAGGTGTGAAGGATCAGTTATGCTGGAGGGCTGAAATATCTTGTTCCTTTTAGTCTAGGAGTCATAAGGTTCTATTTTTTATTGATGGATTTTGTCTTGTTTGGCCTGAAGCTTGTTTCCCCCTTGTCTTATAAAAGGGGATTTCAAGGCCTTTTAGAGAGGATTCAAGTTATAGGAATCAAAAAACATGTCTTTGTTGGAATAACTAATGTAAAGTTGGGATTGAGAGGGGAGGAGTGAATCAATATCAATAAAAAATTTTAACCACAATTACAGATTATACCATATACTTCTTCTTGTTGATTAACAAGTTCACAACTTTGAAATAAAAGTAATGTAATGCTTATAAAACCATAAAATCAAAACATTAAACAATTGAACTCATAACACAATGATTTTGGTAAGGCAAAAATCCTTGGTTAGAGGATAAAAATTGTGGTGGGGATGACACCCACAACCTTTACTAACTACCGTATAAAGGGTGCTTGGTTAGAGCTACAAAGTTTTTCTATTTCTGATAGCTTACTCGATTAAGAGTATTTATAAGACTTGTTAGGTCTACCTAGTTAAAGGATTTTAAAAAATATCCACTTAGAGATGTACCTTGTTAAAGGATTTAAAAATATAAGATCGGTTAAGATCTACCCAATATTGGGATTTAAAGCTCTCAATACATTAGTATCAAAAACTTAACAATGTCTATAAAAATGTATCAAATGTAAATGATTTCCAGACTCTATGTGGTCTAATATGTGTTACCTAAATTCCTAAATTGTAACATTGTTCTGTTCTACTCTGTTGTAGTTGAATTTCTACTCAGTGCTCTCTGTTATTCTCTCTGCTCTCCAATAACTCTTATAACAACAATAAAAATAATAGCCCTATGTATTCCTTCATTGTATATCCTCTTGTGTCTCTTCTTGTATATCTTACACATACAATGTTCATCCAAGATATAGATGATTTTTTCTTCTTAATCTTATGTGTTAGGTATGCTATAAATTTCTCTTGACTTTTTGATGTAACACTAGCCTTGCTTCTCCCTAGTTTCCTCTAGGGACTCCTAGGTCACTCTACTAACCTAATAGGATTCTTCCAGTAATCCTATTCTCCTTAGGATTCTTCTCACAAGATCCTATTCCTTTCAACTAGTGAACAACAACAATTTAGAACACAAACTCACCATAGCTCTTCCAAGGCTTTTGCTAGCCTTTCTTGCTCCATCTTCCCAAAATGCTCAAACTTACCCAAGTTGATCAGTAATCACTCTAGAGATAGAAATAGGGCTTCCAATATGTTACTAGGATCCTTTCCACTACTTGCAACCACACTTTACATTGGAACCCTAATCGAGTTCCAAGAATTACAACAATTGCTTCCCAAATAGGGCTACAAGCAATTAGGCCTATTTAGGCTCTTTTTCTGCAACAACTCACAAAAATTATTAAAAAGTAAGAAAATAGGAATAGGATATAGATACCCTTTAGAAAGAAACTAAATATTTTCTAGGTTTAGGGTTCCTAACCTATCCGTACAGTCCTACTTATAAATGAGGCTAAAATTTAGGGTTTCAAGGCTTTCAAAGCCAGTCTGACAGAAACCTTGTTCTTGCCACCAAGAACAATTCAAAAAACCTTCCCATGTAAATTAGGACTTAAAAACACATAAACCTGTCCCTCTCCAAGCTTTTATTGAAGCAATGAATTCTTTCAATCCAACAAACTAGCTCTGCAATTGTTGGTGATCCCTAGCCATGCATCTCTAGCTCTCCTAGGGCATCACCTTATAAATAGATTTCATGCTTCCTTGGGCCCCTCCTTTACTTTAAATAATGTTTATGGAGTCACCTTCCATATTCCAAGAGCTCATGTAAGTTCCACGGTGGAAAATGGATCTATGACCCCATTTGCACACACTGCCTTATTCAGGCCAGCGACTGGACAAATAATAAAATATTTTACAAAACCAACTAAAGCTATAAAAAATAGAAATGTAAATCCATGAAAATTCTAAGAAAAACTACATTAACAAAAAAATGATTATAGAATTTGATTCAATCCATTAAAATGAAAATTGCTCACAAATTACTCAAACTGTAAATGTTCTTAAATTCCACAGTTTGTACATACTCTGACACAAACTTTCCAACCCATGAAAATGATCAAGGATAGCCTTATGTAGTTAACCAAGGCACTAAAACATCAGTTTTAGATAGTTATGGAACTAATTCCATTGAAGTTGCATTCTTGCAACAAATGTTATCAATGTTGTCAATGACAACATTGACAATTTTTGCAACTTTTTGGATATGCTATCCAAACTTGTTCAAAAGTTGTCCAATCTTCCCCAAATCACTAATTAGGATGTAAAAACATGAAATGGGACCTTTAGTCCCTTTCTTGGCCACATTTGGCTCTAAAATCACAAAACACCCTAATTCAACTAGATTGGACTCAAAGGCCACTAAGGACCTAATTAGGCATCCTCTCACTTAACACACTACACACTAGGACCTACATGTCCATTTGTTAATCTAGTGGTCCAGATAGAACCACTACAAGCCAAAATAACAAAAGAAGCCCTAGATTACATTGCATCATTAGCCCTACCTAGGTGCTCCTGTACCATACCCCCCTACAAGGGAAAGCCATGTCACTCCTGTGGATAGTAGATCCTCTGAAATTCCCACCTTCTTGTAGTCTTCCTCAGCAATCCATGAGGCTTTTGACTCTGGTCTATTCTTCCACTGAATTAGGTGTTCCATTTACAATTTATGCCTTGTATTCTTCTTAATCCTGGAGTCCATAACTTTGTCAACTACACTCTGTGGGTTGGGAGGTAATATAGTAGCCTCAACATCCCCAATAATTCCTTGACTTCCCTGACTGATCTCATCTACCTTCCCTCTGAACTAGATTAAGTCTTGGACATTGAACACCAGAGATATGCTCAAGTCTAATGGTAAGTCTATGTTATACGCATTAGCCCCATATTTTGCCAAAATCTTTTAGGGTCCCACCATTTTCATCTGAAGCTTGGTAGGGACACCTTTTTGTAGGCTTGACTTGTTCAAATGGACCATCACATAGTCACCCACTTCAAATTGAAGATCTCTCCTCTTTTCATCAACTTTTGCTTTCAAATTTTGTTGACTCTCTTGGATTTGATTTTTGAGTTGTTCTTGTATCTTCTTCATAGTATGGGTAAAGTATTCATCATGTCCACTTTTATACTCCATACCTCCAAGATCCTTGAGTTCACAAATACCTCTAGAATTCATTCCATAAACAACCTCAAATGGGCTTCTTCCTGTCATTTTGTTCTTACTATCATTGTAAGCATATTCTGCTTGGGGGATAACCACATCCCAAGTTTTCCCATACTCCTTAGTTAGGCACCTCAATAGGTTACCTAACACCTTGTTCACCACCTTAGTTTTTCCATCATTCTGAGTGTGGTGGGCTGAACCAAAAGATAGATTGGTACGCAATCTAGTCCATAATGTCCTCCAAAAATGGCTAATAAATTTTACATCCCTATCTAATAGTATGCTCAAAGGAAGACCATAGATCCTTACAATCTCCTTAAAGAACAAATAGGCTATGTGGCTAACATCATTAGTAGTCTTACATGGAATGAAATGTCCCATGTTACTAAATCTATCAACAACTACATAAATGCTATCATACCCCTACTTGGTTTTGGGTAGTCCTACAATAAAATCCATACTCATACACTCTCATAGCCAGTTAGGGATTTATAAAGGCTGATACAACCCTACATCACTCATTCATCCTTTTTCCTTCATGCAAACAACACACTACTCCACATATTTGGTGACATCATTGACCACCTTTGGCCAATGGTAGAATCTTTGCACAAGATCTAAGGTCTTGTTCATACCAAAGTTACCACTTAAAGATCCATTATGTTTCTCCTGTATGAGATTCATCCTCATAGAGCCTCTTGGTACACATAACTGATTACACCTGAATAATAGTCCATTTTGTAAAGTAAACTCTAATAACTTGCTATGGAAATGGTTTTGAAAGTCCACACATACCTTGTATGTTTTGCCAAAGTCCTCATCTACCTTATAAAGGTCTCTAAAATTATCAATTCCAATGCTATTCAATTGGACTTCTTGGACTCTCAATAACCTCCAGCTTAAAGCATCTGAAACTTTATTGAGTTGTCCCTTCTTGTGCTTTATACTAAAGGTAAATTCTTTTAAATACTCCATCCATTTCAAATGTCTACTATTTAGTTTCTCCCAAGTATTTATGTAGCTAAGAGCTTGATTGTCAGTAAATACCACAAAATCTTTAGTCAATAGATAATGCCTCCATTTTCTAAGGGACTAAACTAAAGCATATAGTTCTAGGTTATACAAAGAGTATTTCTTCTTGGCCTCATTTAATTTCTCACTAAAGAAGGCAATTGTTCTACCTTCTTGACTCAATAAACCCCCTACTGCTATTCCGCTAGCATCACACTCAATAGTGAACAATTTCTCAAAGCTTGGTAATTGGAGGATGGGTTGAGTAGCTACTTGTTTATTTAACAACTCAAAGGATTTCTCTACTTCTACAGTCCATCTAAACTTTTCTTTGACCTCCCCTTTGATAGAATCTAATAAAGGAGCATAAATCCCACTAAATTTTCTGATAAATATTCTATAAAACTATGATAGGCCATGGAAACTTCTTACCTCAGTGGCTATGGTAGGTGGAGGCCAATTTAGGATAGCAACAACCTTGTCTTGGTCCATCTTCAAGGACCCTTTAGATAGTACAAAGCCCAAATACACTAGTTCTTGTTTGAAGAACTCACACTTTTCAAGGTTGATAGCCAATTTCTCTTCATGCAAGCTCTTCAATACTGCTTCTACATGTCTTATATGCTCCTCCTTTGTCTTGCTAAATATTAGTATATCATCAAGACATACAACTACAAAATTTCATGTGAAGTCCTTGAGCACTTCATTCACTAGCCTCATGAATGTGCTCAAAGCGTTTGGGAGACCAAATGGAATCACAAGCCATTCATATAACCCATCCATTGTCTTGAATGTCATTTTCCATTCATCCCCTTCTTTCACCCTGATTTGGTGATACCCACTCTTCAAGTCCAACTTGGTAAAGTACATTTCCCCTCTAAGGAAATCCATGAGATCCTCTATCATAGGTATAGGGAACCTATACCTTATTGCTATCATGTTTATGGCCCTTGAATCTGTACAAAGTTTCCATTTTCCTCCCTTCTTGGATGCCAACACAATCGGGACTGCACAAGGGCTTATACTCTTCTTGATCAAGCCCTGATCCAAGATTTCTTGCACTTGTCTTGCTACCTCCAAGTTTTGATCATGAGTAATCTTGTATTCTTCCTTACTGGGTAGAGACTCCCCTGGCACAAATTCTATTTGGTGACTTATTACCCTCTTAGGTGGTAGGATTGCAGGAGTGCCATCACTCACTATGTCTTTATACTTCACAAGCAGTTCTTGTACCTTTGGTGGTAATGCCTCATTAACTTGTTTTTCTTCCTCCTTAGGTTTGGTCACAATAGCATACCCTTCACTCTCATCCTCTTTGATACCCTTCACTAACTCCTTCCCACTACACAACATGACATTAGGAGTCTTTGACTGTGGTTCTTCATATTCTAGCAAAAACTGAATCTTGAAATTTTTTCGTCCTTTCTTGAAGGTGATGGAATTATCCTTCCCATCATATACTACCCCATTATCAAATTTCCAAGGCCTTCCTAATATAAAATGGCAAGCATCTATTGGTAGGATGTCACAAAGTAGCTTATCCTTATATCCTACTATTGAAAACTCAACCCATGTTTTCTCATTGACCAATACACTTTGGCCTTTGTTGAGCCAAGTTACCTTATAGGGATTTACATGGGGTATTTTAGCTAACTTGAGTCTCACTACTGCCTCCTCTAAGATGATATTATCTATGGATCTAGAGTCCACAATTACTTTACAAACCCTACCAAGGATTTTACATATGATCCTAAACAATTCCCTTCTATGTTTGGGCTCATCCTTGATTGGATTCCTTATCAATACTCTCTTGAATATCAAGTTCTCACCCATCTCTGAATCTATATGGTCAATCTCAGGTGCCTTGACACTTGAAGTGTCCTCATGTGCATATGCAACCCTTTTATCACTATTTGCTGCAGAAGGTTTGTTAGGACATCTGTAGGCTAGATGACCTAATTGCCCACAGTAATAACACTTCATGGTTGCAAAGTAAGAACTATTCCTACCTTCTCTTCCTCTGATAGGACCATCATGATTACCCCTACCTCTTTTATAGCCTCCTCTTGAACTAATTTCAGTCTGTTGCTATGTCAACTTGTTCTCACCTTGTGACCTTTGCTCACTACCTCTACCTTGGTAGCCTCCTCTTTGAGCCCTTTGGTCTCTTCCTCTACCTCTGTTATTCTTGAAACTAGAGTCACCCTTCTTCTTTTTCTTTGCCTCCACTCTTATGACTAACTGATGACACTTATCTATTAGAGCTGGTGTCCATAGGCTAATCTCCTCTTGGATGTTCCACTTCAATCCACCCAAGTATCTAGCCACATTGATTGACTCCTCTTCTTGCAATTTAGACCTTAAACATAATCTTTGGAATTCCTTAGTATATGAGGCCAAATCTAGGTCTTTTTGTTTCAAGTTTTTCCTCTTTCTATGAAGTTGGATTTCATAATCCTCTGGGAGATAATTCTCCTTCAACTTGGTCACCATGGCTTTCCAATTTTCTATGGGTTGCTTCCCCATTCTTACCCTCTCATCCTGAAGGTATTTCCACCAAGTCAAAGCTGACCCTCTGAGTCTATACTTGGCCACCTTAAGATTTTGTGCTTCAGTCACACCCTCACATTCGAAATGGTTCTCCATCCACTCTATCCAATCCATTACTAATTCAATATCCATCTTTCCATTAAACAAACAGATTCCTTCTAATGCTTTTCCACCTAATTCTTTGATGGCTTTCAAGAATGGCTCTTCATTCAAGACAGGGTCTGCTTCAGGAATGATGTCTTCCTCAACAACCTTCTTGCCCCTATCACTACTTTCCACTCCTCTACTTCTACCTGCTTCATTATAAAATTCCTCTAGCCTCAATCTCATAACTTCTAAGGCTTCTTTAAGGAACCGGTTCTTCTCCTTTTTCTTATCAACTTCCTTAGCTAACTCTACATTTGTCACCATCTTTGACTCTCCTACTGATTCACCAGTAGTTGCACACATACACTAACTTCCCAAGTTTCTCAACTTGCTCTGATACCACTCTTATGTAACACTAGCCTTGCTTCTCCCTAGGATCCTCTAGGGGCTCCTAGGTCACTATACTGACCTAATAGGGTTCTTCCACTAACCCTATTCTCCTAAGTATTATTCTCACAAGATCCTATTCCTTTCAACTAGTGAACACCAACAATGTAGAATACAAACTCACCATAGCTCTTCCAAGGCTCTTGCTAGCCTTTCATGCTCCATCTTCCCAAAATGATCAAACTGACCCAAGTTTATTAGTAATCACTCTAGAGAGAGAAATAAGGCTTCCAAGATGTTACTAGGATCCTTTCCACTACTTGTAACCACACTTTGCATTGGAACCCTAATCGAGTTCCAAGAATTACAAAAATTGCTTCCGAAATAGGGCTATAAGCAATTAGACCTATTTAGGCCCTTTTTCTACAATAACTCACAATAATCCTTAAGAAGTAAGAAAATAGGCATAGTATCCAGATACCCTTTAGCAACACACTAGAGATTTTCTAGGTCTAGGGTTCCTAAACAATCCGTACAGCCCTGCCTATAAATGAGGCTAAAATTCAGGGTTTCAAGGATTTCAAATCCAATCTGATAGAAACCTTGTTCTTTCCACAAAGAAACATTCACCAAACCTTTTCATATAAATTGGGACTCCATAACACATAACCCTATCCCTCTCCAAGATTTGAATGAAGTAATGAATGCTTTTAATCCACCGAACTAGCTCTACAACTGTTGGTGATCCCTAGCCATGCATCTCTAGCTCACCTACGACATCACCTTATAAATAACTTTCTTTCTTCCCTGGGCCCCTACTTCACTATAAATAATTTACATGGAGTCACCTTCCATAATCCAAGAGCCCATGCAAGTTCCACAGTAGAAAATGGATCTATGACCCTATTTCCACACACTGCCTTATTCAGGCCAACGATTGGACAAAACCTAAAAGATTTTAGAAAACCAACTAAAGATATACAAAATAGAAATATAGCTCCACACAAAGTCTAATAACAAACTACATTAACAAAAAAATGACTACATAAGTCGATTCAATCCATTAAAATGCAAATTGCTCACAAATTACTCAAACTGTAACAGTTCTTCAATTCCACAGTCTGTACATACTCTAACCCAAACTTGAAAACCCTTGAAAATGATAAAGGATAGCCTTTTGTAGTTGAGAAAGGAAGTAAAATAGTGGTTTTAGACAGCTATGGAACTAATTCCATTGAATTTTCATTCTTGCAACAAATGTTGTCAATGTTGTCAATGATAACATTGACAACTTTTGCAACTTTTTGGATATGCTATCCAAACTTGGTCAAAAGTAATCCAAACTTACCCAAATCCCTAATTAGGATGTAAAAATGTGAAATAGGACCTTTAGTCCCATTATTGGCCACATTTGGTACTAAAATCACAAACAACCCTAATTCACCTAGATTGGACTCAAAGGCCACTAAGGGCCTAATTAAGCATCCTCTCACTTAACACACTACACACTAGGACCTACATGTCCATTTATTAACCTAGTGCTCTGGCTAGAACCACTACAAGAAAAAACATAAAAATAAGCCCTAGGTTACATTTCTTCAATAGCCCTACCTAGGTTCTCCTACATGATGCCCCTGCCTGATGCTAAAACTAAGAAAGAACCTATTGTTATCACCATAGGTGAAAAGGAAATGTTGCAAGTATTGAAAGAACCTAATACTTAAGGTATTGTACTGATCTCTAAACCCAAGGATAGCATAAGATCTGATGATAATGATCCCATACCAAATCAATTTAAGGAACTGTTAAGCAAATATAATGATGTCACTACTAGTGACTTTCCCACAAGACTCCCTTCCTTAAGAGAAACCAGTCATCAAATAGACCTAATACCTGGTTCTTCCTTACCTAATAAGGATCCATATAATATGACACCTCCTCAGCATGCAGAGATTACAAAATAGGTAAATGAACTATTAGAGAAAGGACTAATTCAAAAGATCCTTAGCCCATGTGTTGTCCCATTAGTCCTAGCACCCAAGAAGGATGGAAAGTGGAGGTTATGTACATACAGTAGGTCCATAAACAAAATCACCATAAGATACATATTTCCCATTCCAATAATGGAAGACTTACTTGATCAATTAGGCACTGCTTGTTACTTCACCAAGATAGACTTGAAATTAGGATATCACCAAATAAGAATAAAGCTAGGTGATGAATTGAAGATTTTATTTAAAACAACTGAGGGTGTTTTTGAATGGCTTGTCATGCCATTTGGGTTAAGAAATGCCCCAAGCACATTCACGAGGCTCATGAATGAGATTTTAATTGATTTTATTGGAAAGTTTGCAGTAATCTATCTTGATGACATACCAATTTACAATCATAGCAGAGAAGAACATCTTGGATATCTGGAACAAGTTTTTAGGAGACTTCATCATCACAAGTTAGTTATTAACTTAGAGAAATGTATGTTTATGAAGAAGGAACTTGTGTTCCTAGGGTTTGTCATCTCACTAGGCACCCTAAAAATGGACCCTGAAAAGGTTGAAGCAATTATCAACTGCCCTCCACCCAAGAACCAAGGTGATGTTAGAAGTTTTCATGGTCTTCCAACTTTCTATAGGAAAATTGTTAAGAACTTTAGTCATGTGTGTGCTCCTATGTTGGACACTATCAAGGGTGGTAAAAAAATCAGATTTGAATAGACTAAAGAGGTTGGAGATGCATTCCAATACCTAAAGAATATAGTGTCCCAATATCTAATCCTAGTGCTTCCTGACTTCACTAAGGTATTTACTATTGAAACTGATGCAATTAACTTGGCAATTGGTGTAGTTTTGAGCCAAGAAGGTAAGGCTATAGAATTATTTTCTGAAAAACTAAATGATGCCAAGAAAAGATACTCTGCATATGATTTAGAAATCTATGCAATGGTGCAAGCACTAAAAAATGGAGGCATTACTTACTTCTGAAAGAGTTTATTTTTTATATTGACAACCATGCATTGTGTTTCTTAAATACTCAGGAAAAAATTGGATTCAAGCACATCAAATGGATGGAACAATTGTAGGCATATACATTCAACATTAAGCACAAAAGGGGGTAGCAAACAAGGTGGCTGATGCCCTAAGCAGAAGGGTTGGTTTGGTTGAAGAAGTACAACTTCAGAGTGTGGGGATTGACTCATTAAAACATTTGTATGCTGATGATCCAGATATTTGAGAAATTTTTGAGGTATGCACCAAAATGATAGGTAAATATCATACTGATTTTTCTATTTTCAAATCTAATTTGGACTCTTGTTCAGAGGAGCTCAACTATACATACCTAGATGTTCCATGAGAATAAATATCATAAAAGAAAAACATTTTTGTGGCTTAGGAGGTCATTTTGGAATAGAAAAAACAACAGACCTAGTAAAAAGGAGTTACTTTTGGCCAAAAATGGGAAATGAAGTCAAAAAGTTCATAGAAACTTGTACTATTTGTTAGCAAGCCAAAGGTGTATCTACTAACCAAGGACTATACCAGCCTCTACCAATTCCCACTAGGCCATGGGAATCAATTTCAATGGATTTGGTGATGGCCTTACCTAGAACCAAAAAGGGTTTTGACAGTGTGTTTGTCACAGTCGATAGATTTAGCAAGATGGTCCACTTTGTTCCCTCTAAAACCAAAAATGACGCATCTCACATGGAACATCTCTTCTTTAAAGAACTAGTTAGAATTCATGGCTTACCTCAAACAATGTTCTCGGATAGAGATGTTAAATTCCAAGGACATTTTTGGAGGACTCTTTTCAAAAATCTTGGTACAAATTTGACCTATAGCTCTGCCTATCACCCACAAACTGATGGGAAAACTAAAGTGGTCAATAGATCACTTGGAAACCTCCTAAGATGTCAGACTAAACATCATTCCCAAAGTGGGGACATGATCTTACCTCAAGAAAAGTTTGCATTCAATGATTTAATGAAGAGATCTACTGGAAAAATACCTTTTCAAACTGTTTATGGACCTCACACAAAAGGTCCATTAGATTGGTGGAATTACCTTTTGATTTTAGAGTTAGTGCACAAGGTGAAGAATTGGAAAAACTAATTACTAAAGTGTAGACAAAGGTGAAAGAAACATTGAAAAAATTGACCATGAAATACAAAACACAAGCAGATAAGAAGAGGAGAGAAATCCATTTCCAAATTGGAGATAAAGTATGGGCTTACCTATGAAAGGAACGACTACCCAAGGGAAGATATTCAAAGTTACATATGAAGAAAGTTGGGCCATGCACAATTATCAACAAGATGGGTGAAAATGCTTATGAAATATCTCTTCCTTCTATATTATAAATCTCTCCTATATTTAATGTTTCAGATCTTACCCCTTACAAATGTGTTTCAGACATGACCAATGTGCAGGATCTACAAAATGAGGAGGATGGAGACTATGTCACAAATCTTCTACAAAGAAAACTAGTGGAGTTGGAATCAATTCTTGAGTCTGAGGTGCTAAAGAAAACAAGGAAAAGAAAGTATATGTAGTACTTGGTAAAATGGAAAGGACCCCCTGACATTGGTGCTACCTGGATGATAGAGGAACAAATAAAACAACATGGCATCACTCTTGATCAGTTAACCTCAAGTGGGAACTTGAGTTCAAAATCTCATGGGGAGTATGGTGCAGGAGCACCCTAGTTAACATAAGTGTTTTTTTTGGAACTTATGGATTCCTTGAAGGCCCTAGTGGCCTTCAGGTTAAGTTATAAATAAAGGTTTCATATTGGACACCCTTCGTAAGACCTAGTTCCAAGATTGGCATTTTATAAGCCCTTAGTCAACTAATGTCCAAAAAATTAAGAATAGGTTATTTTCTCATATTTCCATGTTTTATCATGTTTAGATCCATGTTGGATCATAAATAATAGGTTTGGACCAAGTTTGGTCACTTAGATTGAAAAGTTGCAAAATATTGCAAAATTGCTAAAAAGTTGTCAAGCAACTTTTAAGCAACTTTAGCAAGTTTTACAAATATTGTAAAATCCATTCCTAAATGGATAATTAGATTAAATATTGGATGTAACCATTGGGATTGCCTACAAAATACCTTATAGACAGGTGGTAGAATAACTTTTTGTAATTTGGCATTAAAAATCAGTAAAAATCACCATTTTCTTACAAATTTGAGAAACAATCAATTGTTACAGACATGTACGGAAGGTTAGGAATGAAAGTATAAAAAAAAAAGTATCCCTATGAAGTATCTTTCATTTTCATTTGGTCTCATGTCCTAATCTTCTATACATTGAAAGTTATTGCATTTTTACTTTTGCTTCTTGGTTTTTAGGCCCTAAATCAGGGTTTCACAAAAAAATGTACATATTTCATGTTTCCACCATGGGAATCTAATAACCCTTGGTGGAAATCATGTATTGACAATGATATTTAAGAATATGTAGGTTGGGTTTGGTAAAATGCAGGGAGATGGGTTTTCCATGATGCCCTAGGTGTACATGTCCATGTGTGCATCAATCAAGCGATTGAGTACAGTCCGCATAACTCACCATGGGAGATTTATCAAGACCTAAATTTGACTTTGATAAGTCCTTGTGCATCCTTTCACATTATCCAAGAGTTGGATTGGGTCCTTTTTTATGGAAGGGGTACTTGTAGTGTAATTGGAGGCCTAATTAGCCCTATTTGTTCAGGCAAAATAGTGTGTCTTTATGTTTTCCTTTTACTTCCAAAGAATGGTGCTTTGGTGTAATCCATTAGGCCATAAAGGGTACCTAGATCAGTGTTTTTTTTAGGGGGTTATGTATAATAATTTCAACCTAAGCCCAATTTTCCATTTGAAAAGGTTACAAGCCTAGGAGGGCTTATCATAGCAACCATGACCAAATTAGTGTACATGGTGAGTAGGATCATTGGATTCTTGCCTTAGGGACCTAATTAGACCAAATACTTGAGCATAGGTCACCCCTGGTCCTCAAAGTCATTTTATGGGTAATTGATGCCAAATTGGTGTAAGTGCCTAATAGCCAACCATTGAGAGTTGGTGTTGGAGACTTGATAGAACCTAGTGATTAGGTTGCCCTATTGGGAATAGGTTGTGATATAATAGAAACACATCATTTCTGCACTTGTGAAAAGTGTAGAGGCAGTTTACCTCTTGGTGTTTGAAGGTTTAAAGGATACCTAGTCCTTTTAGGGATTTTGACTATCCACTTTCAATCAATATTTAAGTAT
The DNA here is from genome assembly GCA_018584345.1 of Thuja plicata. Taxonomy (NCBI): domain Eukaryota; kingdom Viridiplantae; phylum Streptophyta; class Pinopsida; order Cupressales; family Cupressaceae; genus Thuja; species Thuja plicata. The sequence goes on from MU224422.1 coordinate 4,575,444, forward strand.
CAATAAAGAGTCTAATGGGAGTGTGTATAAGGAAAGTCATAGGAAAGATGAAGAATGTTGGAGCATATGATGCATTGCATTTGGTTGTGGGTGAAGGTGAGTGGATCCAATTCAAAGACCTTGAAGGTGTTACAAATAAGAGTCTGTGGAGTGTGGATACAAGTTGGATAAGGAAGGTTGAAGACCCTAGAAGTTATTAGAGTGGGAAGTTGGAGTCTAGTAAAGAATAAAATGCTAGTATGCCTTGAAGAGAAGATTGATCTTATGATGTGTGGGATGGTGGACTTCCAAGTGATAAGAAGTCATGCTTTGGGGTAAGATTTGAATGAAAATATGGAATTCAAACTAAAGAGATCTTGTTCAAAAGTGTGTCCTATGGGTTACCTTAAGTCAGACCTTTGTATAAAGCCTTAAGTTGATTCTAATTTCTTAAGAGGGTTCCAAGCTTTGGTGAATTCCTGGGGTGAGTTGGACTCGTGAGAGGATTATAAGAAGGCTCTGCATCACACACATTGTTGGCCACTGAAATCAAGAGATAGGAAATGAGTGAAAACTCATTCTCAAACCCTGCTACAAAATCATCCACTTCTGCAGTAGTTGCAACCTGTTTCTCTTGGTTGCCCTTTTTTCCCTTACTCGGGCACTAACCAACATACTGATCCAATTGATGGAAGAGAAAACACTTCACTTTACTCACATATTTATTTTTCTCACTCTTGGAAGAAGACTCTTCACTTGGCCCTTTCTTGGCCTTCTTCTTTCCTTTCTTACTAGTGCAACATTCTCTTCATCTTGAACCTTCTTTTTTTAATTTTCTCACTAAGAAGCTTCAAGTATATCCTCTTGGACAAAATCATCACAAAGCCTCACCCAATTAGGTAGGTTATCTCGGCCAACAACTATCCAAAACTCTTTATGGAAATGTAGCTTCTCATAAAAACTAACTATCAATTATTTATACTAAATCTCTAAACTAACTTATTTAATATAATAACACAAGATATATATTATTGGTTTTGGTTGGAGGATTTGAGTCACTAGATTAAGTGGGTTTTTAATTAAGTTGTCTTTCTTACCATGATATTCTAACTCTTATTTTTAATAATTAAAGTTGGGTTCCAATAACAAAAGTATGGACCAAACTTGGCATAAGAGGACAATGGACTTCATTTTTGGATTTAGAGATTATCCCCTAAAAGATATTGGTTTAATCGATAACTACTACATTATGCTACATTCAGTTATGAAAATTATGTAATTTGTTGATAGTTATGCAACTACAACTACCTATATTTAATTAAGTTCTCACCAATATTGCCTTCATATGGTATTAGACCATTGACTACTCTCATGTCTGCAATCTATGATGGAAGGGGAATTGGTGGAATTTGAGCTTGTGACTAGATAAGCAGCTAGAGATGTGTTGGAAATGTGTAGAGTGTAGACTTCTACTTCTTACACCCTTCCATTCATCTTCATAACAATTTATAGTAGTGCAATGATGGAACAAGGTCTATTTGATGTATCTGTAGATGTTTTATGCTTTAAAGATTATTCATGAAAAAATTGGAGTTTTTTAGTTTTATTTTAGCTTTAACTTATTTAATTTTATTTAGATAGTAGTTTAAATTTCTAAAAATAAAGTATGACTCTCATGTAAGGTTGGAATTTTGGATAAGTCTACTTTATCAAATAAAACATCTATTTATCTTTTTTTTTTAATTTTTATTAGTTGTAATTTTTTTATTAGATCTTTAACACCAAGATGGAATATTGTAGAAATCATTAGTATCATCAGTACCATGTTCTCTCATTTGAATGTTTGTAATCCTCCATTAACACCTTCATTTAGAAAAACCAAAAATAGGGAAAAACCGTAATTTGGTTCCTCTCCTCTATTTCGATTATAGTTTTATTCTAGTTTTGAGGGCAATTTTCAAGTTGGGGATCACTTTAGTATTGTTTAGATTGTTAGAATATCTATTGGAAAATTGCACATTCCTATGCATGTCTTGGGAGGGACACAACCATGAGTGGTGATCAACCACACTCTTCTTGACCTGAGTCGACATCCATTCTAAGAGCTTGCAACTCTACCTCTATCTTTCTTCAAAAGGGTATATGCCCAATCTACATGGGAATTTGATTAAGGGAGTTAGATGGAAGGACATACAGTTGCACATATTGTTGGTTTGAGTTGGTATTCTTTAAAGAGCTAATATATCAAATTATTTCCACTGCAAAAATAGGAGGGCCAGCCTATCTTTGAAAGACTATTGTTAATGTATTTGTTGCGCTTCTAAAAGACAAAATGATGACAACCAGAATGCATATAGGGCTGGGCTTAGTCATCACACTCTAAGCACTGACCGCACTTATGTGGCTAGTGTGGGCCCACTCAATCTATTTAGCTTTCTGTCTCTATAATTGTTCGTTTGATCTTCCGTTAGCGGATCTTTGTCATTTCTCCAAACAGCCAAACAATGACATTGTGAAGTTTCAATTAAAATTTTATTCCAACACAGAATTTGGGTGCTTGAATGCATTAAAAATAAGCAACCCAAATCTGATCATTTTCTCTACCAGTTTACTTCCATCCTGTGCCAAAATGGTATCTTTGAACATGGTATGGACATCGATCAAATCAAAGTGGAGAGGGAAATGTATGATCACATAGCACAGTTTGAAATGCTCTAGTAGACATGCATACTTGATGTGGAAGTGAAAAAAATGTATGGGAAATGTGTGACTGGTTGCGTCAAAGAAATGAGGTCTCATTCATCGCAATAGGTTTCTCAACTGCTTAAGCCCAGCGTACAAAATATGGAAGCACAGACAGACAAGTGAACTATTTTGGATAATGCCTTAAAGAAATGCATCCTCATGCAAATCCATGATTGCAGGCTATGCGCATAAGGGATTAGTTGAAAAGGCTCAAAAAAAACTTTAAAGCAAATGTAATTGGCAGGGGTGAATCCAGACACTACAACATTTTCTAGCATCCACTCTGCATGTGCCAATATCACAGATTTCGGAATAGGTTATGGACTTCTATCAGACCATAAATCCTATGAAGGTATTTTAATCAGATTTTTAGTTGCAACTACTTTGGAAGATATGTGCGGAAAAGTTTGACAAAATGCCTCAAATAAATACGATATCAAGAAATGCAATGTTTGTGGAATATGCACATAATCTACTTTGGAAGGATGCACTCAAAACATTTGAATTAATGCAGCACTTTGGAACATGTTCTGACATTATAAAATTTTATTATATTATACCTGCATGCAACAATGTTAGTTTAGTGCATGTCAGTTGTACCTACTTTATTGACATGGATAAACCTGTTAGTAATAACTGAGGGAGGGGGGTGAATCAATGGCCTCAAAAATATTTCAATAATCAACCCTTAAAACTTAGTACCACAATATTAAGCCTCTAGTCATCTTTAGTCCTATAATATGAATGCCTTCAAATACTATTATCAAATTACTACTGCTGAGAATGCTTTGTAAAACCTCTTACTGCATGTTTACTGAAAAGCAGTCTGTTAATTTACTGAAAGAAAGTAATTTATCTAGAGTATACCGATCAATCATGTTAAGTTATGTGTAATGCAAAACACTAAAGTAATGACTCATAAACACATTGACACATGGATTTTTAATGTGGAAACCCTGTTATGGGAAAAAACACTTGGGACCGGTAACCCAAAAATTTCACTCTTATTAAGTGAGCTCGGTGAAGAGCCAACCCTATTAAAGGTTACAAACACACTGTTAGGTGTGACCTTGTTAGAGGATTTAAAAGTTTAGTCTGTCACTTGATATTGGGCATCTCTATGCTACCTTCGTTGTCCAACCTCTTATGGTTTGTCAAATGGTATCTGACATCTCTATGCTATCTTTATTATCAAACTTTTTGATACTCCTTGGGATGTATCTCAATATAGAAAGGATCTTTAAATCGTGCTTAGTTAAGGGACTTTCTGAATCAATCGTTAAACTAAAACTGTATGATCTCTTCACATATACAACTTATACTTGCAGATTTTTAGATCTATTATAATCTCACAAAACTTATTTAGTCAATATATCTATGTTAATACCTTTTCTCCACTTTGATTCTGCTCGGTGATGTTATTCTTTGTTGCTTGGTGTGCATAGAAAAATTTAGCTCTTTCCTCAGCTTGATTGATCAGCACTATATGAAGTTTCTCTTCATCAGTTTCTCTTTAGCATCCTATTTTTCATTCACTCCCCTTGATCCGTAATGAATCAAGTTTTTCTCTTAAATAGACATGATATCACTGATGTTAGGTTCTTGATTTTCTTGATCTTGGCATGATCCACAATCTTAGCTAATTATATTTAAAGAAAAACTCCTACTTTATCTTGCTGAGGTCTTCTTGCCAACTGGACAAAATAACTTTAAATCCTTTACTTATCTCTGGGTTATCTTTTCGATGAAAATACTGATAACTAGCAGTTAAGTCAATATTTAGCTCTACCAGCTAGATATTTTGTCATTTTTGATCTTCAGTTATTTTTGGTGTTCTAATTCTTTGATAGTGTCGGTTAATATTACAGTTCTCCTCGGGCCTCTCCGTTGGTTTACACTATGTTTCTAGTCATCAGGTATGTTTGATTCTTCTTTTGAGTAATGCTTGTTGATGTTATTTCTTGGGCATCAATGTGACTTTACTTTTGGTGATCTTTGTCCATCGGGTTCCACTGAGCGTCGATGTTTGTAGTCACATTGTGAATGCTTGTCTTTTAGACATTACTCAAAGCATAATATTTTACTATATGATCCTCTAAAGTCTTTGACACTTGGCATATAACCGGTTAGATTATATCAAGTTGACATCAATGACAATACAATTCATTAACTGATTTAATGTCTTGCATTATCTTTCTACATTTTAGTGATCAACTTAACATCTTCAAACATTTAATTAGTTACATGTCATCAATCTCTTCCTTTGACATTGATGGCAACATACTACATTATCATACTATACTATCACTAATACAAAATGCAACATAGAATTTCATCAAATTTTCCTAATGTAACTATTACAAAAGTATGGCTTTCAGTAAGCTCAAATTGCTTAGATTTGTTTCTTACAGAGTGGTTGTCTTCAACCTTTAATCCCTTCACTGGATAGATGTAGCATCTTCTGTCTTTGTTCTGATATGTACTCTGCCTTGATTGTTCCTCTTTTTGATAATCTCTTTTTCCATTGACAACATTGAGTCATCTCTTTGTATGAACCCTCTCCCTTTGTTACTTGTCTCCCTTAGATGGATATTTCATATGTAATTAATTTCTCTCCCTCAGAAAATTGATTAACTCTTCCTTCTGATTCTCAGGAACTTTATATTCTGGATAATGATAAAATCTTTTCTGATCAGTGAGATAATCTCTCCCTTTATTATATCTATCCTTTTATATCATCTCTCCCTTTGTGTGATATGATAATGGAATTATCTCTCCCTTTGAAAACAATTCCAAACAAAATAATCATCTATACCATGTTCCATCCCTTACATAATATATTTCTTTAATTTCCTTATCCATCAACATTACAATTTCTCTGGTGTTCGATGTAGATGTACCTTTCTTTGTACATATGTATCTGTTGCTTTCCATCTCATTGTTTGCATCAACATGAATGATCTTCATGTTATGTGTAGGCTGATGCAACCTTCTAGTCAGTTTATTGATTGATATGCAAGGGTTGAACCCCTAGTTTCTATCTCAGGTACTCAAAAGTATCCTTTGGTAATGACTTGGTGAATATATTAGCTAAATGTTCCTTTGATTGAACATATTCCAGTGTCACTTTCTTTTCTTTCACTTGTTCTCTAAGATAGTGATACTGGTGCAGAGCACCCTAGGGTTTAGCTCAAAACCCTAGCCCCAGAAATTTTGAACAAGTTTTGATACAAGTCTTTCAACGAGCAAGTCATATTTTGCCTAGTCGCTCAGTCGTGCAGCCAGTAGAGAGAAGTAAAATCATGCATCGCACACTCGCGAGCTAGGAAAATACTTCACTTATTAGTGCGCGACGAGGAACTAGTCGCTCAGTCACAGATGGCTAGCAGGAAAAACAGTGCGCGACAATGCGACAAGGAGCTCATCGCCCAGTCGCGAGTCAATTCACAGTCAGAGAGAACATGGTGCGACAGCGCGATGGGTGATCAATCACTCAGTCGCGTAGATAAACAGTTCAGTCATGGTGTGCGAGTGAGCGACACATTGTGCATCGCAAGGTCGCAGGTGACTTGACGGTTAAGTGAAAAATATGATGAGTGCGCGACGAGCATTGTATCGCTCAGTTGCAAGGCAAAGAATAGCTCGAGGAAACACCTAGCGAGTACGCGACACGAGCTCATCGCTCGGTCGCACAGCAAGAGGTAGCTCGAGTTGAAGCAGCGCGAATGTGCGACCACGGTTATTGCTCAATCGCAAAGACATCATCAACGCATCTTGAAGCAGTGCGGGTACGCGACGAGTGATCATCACTCGGTCGCTGAAGAAAAGTCAGCTCGAGGCAGAATAGTGCGAGTATGCGACTTGAGCTCATCGCTCAGTCGCAGCCTAAAACGTAGCTCGGGAAAAGGTAATGCGGGTGCGCGACATGAGCTCATCGCTCAGTCGCAAAGGAAAAGACAGAACAGGTAAATGCATTGCGGGTGCGCGACATGAGCTCGTCGCTCAGTCGCAAGGTAAAAGCCAAGTCAGGAAAAGACATTGCGGGAGCGTGACGAGCAGGTCATCGCTCAGTCGCCGAACAAAATGTAAAAGGTTCATTTCACTCGTGACTACGCGATAGAAAATAGAACAGTCAAATAATCAATGTGCTGACATGTCAATAGGAGAAAGTGTTGAAAAGGTCTTAACCGCCAGACAGAAAAAGAGAATGACACGGATGAAAAGAGCATCCATAGTGTCGACCATGCAGAGCAACTGAAGACAGATTGCAGATGAAGATGGAGGATAGAGAACAGTTGAAGAACTGAGATCGACAGGTAACCACCAGGGTTACAGAATCAAGGAGAAGCCAGAGATAAACAGAGAGGAAGAATCTAAGAAAAAGGTTCAGAAGTTTAGACAGTTTAGAGTTGGAGTTAGTTAGTTGCAGAGAAGAGTAGGAATTTCAGAGAGTTAGGTGACCTCCCCATCAGATTGGTATTAGAGCCAAGTGAAAGATTTGGGTTTGAAATCTGTAAATGTTTCAACATACTGAGGAATCAGTGGAACAATTAGCCATGGTGACAAATGTAGAATTGGCTAAAGAAGTGAATGAACAAAAGGAGAGAAATAGACTCCTTGAAGAAACTCTAGAAGTAAT
>MU224422.1:4586967-4601730 GCA_018584345.1 Thuja plicata
AGAATGCCTATAAAATTGATTTACCTAACCATTTGGATATATCACCTATTTTTAATGTGCAGGATTTGATTCCATACAAAGGACCAATGATACCTGAGAACATTCAACAGAGGGAGATAGGAAAAGACGTTCAAGACATAAAGATCCAGCCTAAGTCTAAGTTGCAGGCAGAGAAAATTCTGGATTCCAAAATTTAGAAGACAACCAGGCGTCAGGTATACAGAAAATACCTAGTGAAATGGTCAGGGTTACCAGAGGCAGAAGCTACCTGGTTGGACGAAGCAGAATGCAGAAGACATGGAATTGGTTTGGCATTGTTGATGACCAGTTCAAGATGAAATTTTTTCCGTCTCAGAGAGGGGGGGAGTATGGTGCAGAGCACCCTAGAGTTTAGCTCAAAACCCTAGCCCCATAAATTTTGAACAAGTTTTGATACAAGTCTTTCAATGAGAAAGTCATATTTTTCCTAGTCACTCAGTCGCGCAGCCAGTAGAGAGCAGTAAAATCATGCATGGCACACTCGCGAGCTAGGAAAATAGTTCAGTTATTAGTGCGCGAGTGCGCGACGAGGAACTAGTCGCTCAGTCACAGACGGCTAGCAGGAAAAATAGTGCGCAACAATGCGACGAGGAGCTCATCGCCTAGTCGCGAGTCAATTCACAGTCAGAGAGAACATGGTGTGACAGCGCGATGGGTGATCAATCGCTCAGTCGCGTAGATAAATAGTTCAGTCTTGGTGTGTGAGTGAGTGACACATTGTGCATCGCAAGGTCACAGGTGACTTGACGGTTAAGTGAAAAACATGACGAGTGTGCGACGAGCATTGTATCGCTCAGTCGCAAGGCAAAGAATAGCTCGGGGAAACACCTAGTGAGTACGCGACACGAGCTCATCGCTCGGTCACACAGCAAGAGGCAGCTCGAGTTGAAGCAGCGCGAATGTGCGACCACGGTTATCGCTCAATCACAAAGACATCATCAATGCATCTTGAAGCAGTGCAGGTATGCGATGAGTGATCATCGCTTGGTCGCTAAAGAAAAGTCAGCTCGAGGCAGAACAGTGCGAGTATGTGACTTGAGCTCATCGCTCAGTCGCAGCCTAAAACGTAGCTCAGGAAAAGGTAATGCGGGTGCGCGACATGAGCTCATCGCTCAGTCGCAAAGGAAAAGACAGAACAGGTAAATGCATTGCGGGTGCGCGACATGAGCTTGTTGCTCAGTCGTGAGGTAAAAGCCAAGTCAGGAAAAGACATTGCGGGAGCGCGACAAGAAGGTCATCGCTCAGTCGCCGAGCAAAATGTAAAAGGTTCATTTCACTCGCGACTACGCGATAGAAAATAGAACAGTCAAATAATCAATGTGCTGACATGTCAATAGGAGAAAGCGTTGAAAAGGTCTTAACCGCCAGACAGAAAAAGAGAATGATACGGATGAAAAGAGCATCCATAGTGTCGACCATGCAGAGCAACTGAAGACAGATTGCAGACGAAGATGGAGGATAGAGAACAATTGGAGAACTGAGATCGACAGGTAACCACCAGGGTTACAGAATCGAGGAGAAGCCAGAGATAAATAGAGAGGAAGAATCTGAGAAAAAGGTTCAGAAGTTTAGACAGTTCAGAGTTGGAGTTAGTTAGTTGCAGAGAAGAGTAGGAATTTCAGAGAGTTAGGTGACCTCCCCATCAGATACTTGATAGCAATATGCTTAGTCTTAGCATGCATGACTAGATTCTTAGAAATGTTAATTACGCTGGTATTATCACAGTAAATAATTATTGGTTCTATAATGTTCATATTCATACACTCTAGCAGTTGTTTGATCCATGCAATATTGGAGCAATTTGTAGAAGCAGACACATACTGTGCTTCTACAGTAGACTGAGAGATGCATCCTTGCTTCTTTCTTATCCATGTGACAAGTATGTCACCCATGAAGAATTCTCATCTAGTTGTGCTCTTTCAGTCATCAATGTTTCCAGCCCAATCAACATCTATATAGACTTGTAGCTCAATATTTCCTTCTCTTTTGTACCATAAGCCATAGTCCTTGGCATTCTTCAGATATCTTAGAATTCTCTTGACAGTAGTGATATGTGATTCTTTGGGATTAGAAGAGAATCTCGCAGCTATACCCACTGCATGGGCTATATCTGGTCTAGTATGAACAACATACATTATTTTTCCAATCATGGATTTATACAAGGTTTGGTTTACCTCATTGGATTTGTCTTCTTTTGTCAACTTGCATCCAGTATCCATAAGTTTTCCAACTAGTTTGGAATCTTCCATCTTGAATATCATTAGCACTTCCTTGATATATTTGGATTTAGTGATATAAATGCATGCATCTTGTTGAAGAATCTGTAGACCAAGAAATGATTTGATCTCCCCAAACATAGACATTTCAAATTATTTTCTCATTTCATTAGCAAAGGATTTGCATAAAAATTCATTTCCCCCAAAAATGATATCATCAACAAAAATTTCAGCAATTAGAATATTACCATCAGTATCTTCTTTTAAGTATCGATTGCTATTTTCACTTGTTCTAACAAATGCAATGCTAATGAGATATGAGTGAAGTATTTCATACCAGGCTCTAGGTGCTTGTTTTAATCCATACAAGGCTTTATGTAGTCTACATACCATGTTTCTCTTGTCTAGATCAACAAACCCTTATGGTTGTTTAATGTATACCTCTTCTTCAAGTATTCCATTAAGGAATGTAGATTTGACATCCATCTAGTATACCTTGAATCCTTTGTATGCAGCATAAGCAAGTAAGATTATAACTCCTTGTAGTCTAGAAATGGGTGCAAAGGTTTGACCATAATCAATACCTTATTCTTTTTCATATCCCTTGCATAATAATCTTACTTTGTTTCTTGTGACTTCTCTATTCTCATTCAGCTCATTTCTAATTATCCATTTGGTACCAATTACATTCTTGTCATCTGGTCTCAGTACTAGTGTCCATGTACTGTTCTATATCTGTTCTATTTCTTCATTTATAGCACTGAACCATTCCTCATTTTCAAGTGCATTATAAACTGTTTTAGGCTCAAAATCACAAAGTAAACATCTTGTGTTTAGTGACTTACTTCTTGTTCTTTTTCCAGCCTACTTATCTCCTATGATTTGATTCTGTGGATGATTTCTCCTGACATACTTGGCAATTTTTGGTTCAACTCTATGTTCATCATTTTGATCAGCTTCATTACCTTCATTTTGATCTCCATCCCTCAGAACATTATCTTGAGAAATTTCCTAATTTTTGGTGATTGTAGCTTGATGCTCAGTTTCAATGTTTTGATGCTCAGGAGTGACATACTATTGCTCGGGTAGAGTGTCAAGTTCTATATAAACAAACCTTTTGTAGTCTTTTGGTTCCTTTTTGCTTTCCTTATCATTCTTTTCTGCAAAATTCATCTATTTTCATTTTCAATGATTTTGTTAGATGACTTGTTAAGATATTTATAAGACTTACTTTTGGTTGAATAGCCTAGAAAGATACCTTCATCACTTTTGTAGTGAAGTTTTCCATTTCTATTATCCTTCAAAATATAATATTGACTACCAAAGATTCTGAAGTAACTTACATTGGGTGTATAACCATACCAAAGCTCATAGGGTGTCTTCTTGGTGTCCTTCAATTGTACTTTGTTTAATGTGTATATAGCAGTACTGACATCTTACCTCATGAAATTTTGAGTGATTCTTTTCTTAATCATCAATGTTCTTGCAAAGTCAACAATTGATATGTTTCTCCTCTTAGTAATTCCATTTTTCTATCGTGTTCTTGGTGCAGAAACCTGTCTTTTAATTCCATGCTCATTGAAATATTTTGTGAATTCATCTAAAGTAAATTCCCCTCCTCTATCTGACCTTAAGTATTTCAATTTCTTCTCACTTTGTTTTTCTACCATAGCCTTATACCATTTAAACATCTTGAATGCTTCTGATTTATCTTTTAAAAATATTACTATCATCATTCTAGTATAATCATCAATAAAGAGAATAAAATACCTATCTCCATAGTAGCTCTTGTCCTCATGGGTCCACATAGATCTATATGAACTAATTCTAGAATCACATTAGATGTATAGGTTTTACTATTAAAACTAGACTTTGTCATCTTACCTTTTTGAAAATTCTAGCACGTGATATGCTAGGGCTTAGTCATTATCAATAAACCTCTGACATTCCTTTTGTTTCTTATCTTTATCATATTTTCAAAGTTCACATGACAAAATATTTTGTGCCACAACCATATGTCCTCATTTCTAGCCATCAAAAAAGAGGTGTTAATTTCATCAAGATAGAAAAGGTTACCTTTTGTCTGCTCACCGGTACCAATCAACCTTCCTAATTTATTGAAGATCTTTTCCTTCTTATTTTCAAATGCTACTCTATGACCTAAATTGTTCAACTGAGAAACACTTAATAGATTTTAATTCAGTCCTTTTACCCAATAAGCATTTTCACATTTTATCAAGTTGTTTAACATTATAGTTCCTTTACCTTCAACTAGACAAGGTGTATCATTTCCCATTCTTATTGAACCACCATTATAGTATTCAAAAGTATAGAAAATTTTGTTTATCACTGGTTATGTGGTGAGTGCAGCCACTATCTATGATCTAGACATCATTTTTACTAAATTTAGATATGAGTGCAGTTTCTACATACCTTTCTTCATCTTCATCTGAATCATATTTCATAGCTACAAATACCATCTTGATATCTTCTTCTAATTCAGAGTCAGTGTCATTAGCTCTGTTCTCAGCTAGGTAACAAGATTTCTTCCATTTTTCCTTGTAGTCTCAGGTATCTCTCTTGTCAGATTATCGATTGCTTCAGTAATCCTTGTTATCACCTTTATCAAAATTCTTCTCATATGATCTGTCATTTCCTTTGTCATCTTTTCTTTTGTTTGGACATCTTGCAGCAAAGTGTCCAACCTCTTTATAATTGAAACATACAAGTGGTAATTTACCTTTGTATTTATCTTTTCCTCTCTGCAATGTTCTTGCCATTATTGCTTCAGTCTCATCAAGTCCTTGTTCCTCATTATCACTTTCACTATCATTTCTAATAGCATGTCTATGACTTGAATTGCTTATTTTTAAAGAAGATTTGAATGCAGATTCTACTGATGGTAAGACACTATTATCAAAGTTATTCATTCCAAATGAAATTGGTCTTCCAATTAGATTATCTAGAGTAACTGTATTCTTTGAAACTGTTCTCATTTTTTGAATAGTAGAAACTCTAATATCATATACAAGCAGTAAGGTTCTTAAGATTTTACTTACCACTATCTCCTCTTCAAGCGTTCTTCCAACTCCTCGGATAGCATTGACTACCTCTTTGATTCTGTAGCTATGCTAAGTGATATTTTCTCCTTCTTTCATTCTTAGGTAATCAAACCTCCCTCTTAGGATTTCTACCTTGGCTCTTAGTACATTAGCATCTCCTCCATGTACCAACTGCAACTTGTCCCACATTTTCTTTGCAGAGGTGCAGGTTTTTACATCTTCAAACTCAACATTAGAGAGTGATGATGCAAGTTTTATCATCATGCATTTATGCTCATGCTTTATTCTTAATTTCTCAATAGTGTGAGGTCCTGTAGGCAACACGTATTCAGTATCTAAGTATTGAACAATATCATTTCCAATACCTAATAAGTGGAGTCTTATTCTTCTTTGCCATGATGCAAAGTTGTCTTTATTCAACTTGGGCACATCTTGTGTATTCATCTTTTGATCTTTTGCTTGAGTTGTTAAACTCCCTTTCTAATAACACAAGCTCTGATACCAATTGTTAGTAATAACTAAGAGGGGGGTGAATCCGTGGACTCAAAAATATTCCAATAATCAACCCATAAAACTTAGTACTACAATATTAAGCCTCTAGTTATCTTTAGTCCTATAAGATGAATGCCTTCAAATACTATTATAAAATCACTACTGCTCTGAATGCTTTGTAAAACCTCTTACTGTATGTTTACCTAAACGCAGTCTATTAATTTATCGAAAGATAGTAAATTATCTAGAGTATACGGATCAATCTAGTTAAGTTATGTGTAATGAAAAATAGTAAAGTAATGACTCATAAACACATTGACACGTGGATTTTTAATGTGGAGACCCTGTTAAGGTAAAAAACACTTGGGACCGGTAACCCAAAATTTTCACTCTTCTGAAGTGAGCTCGATGAAGGGCCAACCCTGTTAAAGGTTATAAACACATTTTTAGGTGTGACCTTGTTAGAGGATTTAAAATTTTAGTCTATCACTTGATATCGGGCATCTCTATAGTACATTCCTTGTCCAAAATCTTTTGGTTTGTCAAATGGTATCTATCATCTCTATGCTATTTTTATGATCAAAATTTTTGATACTCCTTGGGATGTATCTCAATATAGAAAGGATCTTTAGATCCTACTTGGTTAAGAGACTTTCTAAATCAATGGTTAAACTTAAATAGTATGATTTGTTCACATATACAACTTATACTTGTAGATTTTCATATCTATTGTAATCTCACAAAATGCATATGATCAATATATCTTTGTTAATACCTTTGATCGACTTTGAATTTGCTTGGTGATGTTGTGCTCTATTGCTCAGTGTCCGTAGAAAACTTTAGCTCTTTCCTTAGCTTGATTGATCAACACTGTATGAAGTTTCTCTTCATCAGTTTCTCTTTAGCATCCTCTTTTTCATTCACTCCCATTGATCTGTATTGAATCAAGTTTGTCTCTTAAATAGACATGATATCACCATTATTAGGTTCCTGATTTTCTTGATCTTGGTGTGATCCATAATCTTAGCTAATTATATTGAAATCAAAACTCTTGTTTTATCTCACTGAGGTCTTCTTTCCAACTGGACAAAACAACTTTAAATCCTTTACTTATCTCTAGCTTATCTTGTTGATAAAAATAATGATAACTACCAGTTAAGTCTATATTTAGCTCTACTAGCTAGATATTTTGTCAGTTTTGATCTTCAGTTATTTTTGGTGTTCTAACTCTTTGATAGGATTAGTCAACATTCCAGTTCTCCTTGGGCTTGTCCATCAATTTATACTATGTTTCTGGTCGTCGGGTATGCTTGATTCTATTGTCTGGTAGTACTTGTTGGTGTTATTGCTTGGGCATCACTGTGAATTGACTTTTGGTGATCTCTGTCCCTCGGGTTCCACTGACTGTCTATGTTTGTAATCACATTGTGAATGCTTGTCTTTTATAAATTACTGAAATCATAATATTTTAATATCTGATTCTTAGAATTCTTTGACACTTTGATTATTACTAATTAGATTATATTAAGTTGACATCAATGACAATACAATCTATTAACTAATTTAATGTCTTGCATTATCTTTCTGCATTTTGGTGATCAACTTAACATCTTCAAACATTTAATGAGTTACATGTCATCAAGCCCTTAATGCCTTACATCTGCAATTGATCATTTATGTTTGCATGGTTAACCTAGTTTCCCATTTTGGCTATCTTGAGGACACCCTTAGGATTAACATCAAGATGATATTTAAATGTGAGGTGGATATGTAGATTTATTTTCTTGTTTCCAAAAAGTTATATATGAATATAGGCGTAGGAGTATTTCTAGCAATGTTTCATTTTTATTTAGATCTAGAGAAGATGTAACTTGATGTCCTCTCAAACTTCCATGCAAAAGTGGGTAGGTCTTGTGAGAAAATAGTAAGAATGTTGGTGAAAGTTTAGGAATTAAAAATATCCTCGGATGTAGTTTGACTGAAGGTCATAAAATGGTCTACTTCTTCTCAATGATAGAGATGACATTCATAGACAACGATCTATGCAAAGTTTGAAAAATTGTCTTGGGAGAGGAAGGCAAAACATTACTTCTCTGCTACCATAGTAAAAAAATTTCAAGTGCTTTTGGTTTTATAGATATGCTCCCTAGATTAATTTAGACTTGTGAAGAACTTTAGAGTGTGTTATTTGCTATATTGTAATGAAATTTATCTTCAAGATTTTTGTAAGCCTTCTTTTTAATGATTAGTTTAGTTTATTTCATGAAGACGAAATGAATTCACTTATATGTGAACTCACTTCCATTCACATTTTGCAATGGATTAGTATAAGACCTTGTTAATTCATGAGGATTAATCTCTTGTATGAAGTTAATTTGAAAAAAATATGATAAATCTTAACATATGAGAAATCTAATATTGGTTTGATTATTCTAGAATTTTTATTAGTATGTGCAAATCTATTTAAGTCAAGCAATTCCTTTCTTAATAGAAATCTATTTTGGCCACCATCTATTGCCAATATTGAGCCATGTCTTTCATATTTCTATGTTTTATAGGTGATAGTGTTTACTTGTAGCCTTTATTAGGTTTATAGGTCTCCTCTTTGTAGGATTCTTTCCTTATATTCCTTGAAACCCAACATTTACATTTTTTGAGGCCTTAGACTATTTTATTCTCTTAGACTTCTTGCTCCCTAGGAATTTTCCCATGGCTTTGCTCATGTTGTCACCACCTAGTTTATCTTGCATTTGGCCAAAAGACTTTAGGTCTCTATGTAATCATTTGATCATTAAACTAGAAGACTAATCCATGAACAAAAATAATTCTCCTTTAGTATTTAGTATTCACCATCTATAATTCCTAATTTATGAATTCACTTTTTTGTAATGTCTCAAAATATTGGGCTTTTATTATTTTTCCTACTAATTTCCCTCACTCCACTTCCCATCTTCCACCTTGTTTCCCTTGTTATTTTTTCTTCTAGAATTAGGCAAATCACATTGATGATCCCTAACTCATTCATCTAGTCATAGAATTTTGGGCTTTTATATTTTCCTTTCCTAGAAAGTGCAGTTGGCACTCTATATCCCTAATCCCTAATCCCTTTCCTTGACCTTTTAACCATATTATATAGCAGTATTAGATTTTCCCTCATCACAATCTCATGTCTTCTGCCATTAGTATTTGGTATCATTTCCTTGATCCTCACTTCTCTTTGCATATTTTCCTTTCAAACTCATAAGGTTCATTATACAAACTTCCCTAAAAGAATGTCAACATATTGCAAGCCTAAGCCCTAGTTCTTACTTTGTCAATGCAACCTAGACTGTTATATAATTTACCAACCAATTGAGTAAAATACAATATAATCCTTTGATGACCAAGTTAATGCATATGTGGATATGAATATTTCCTTATGTGTGACAAAAACAAGATACATTAAATTTGATAGTTTACTTATCCAAGGAATAATTTATCTATGAATGCCTTTCTAAAATTTAGAGTGATCAATCAAATGGTCTCCATATATAAGTAACCTCTATTCCTATTAAAGAAACCTTTGTCCATATCAAAAAAACTGATATTCCTTTTCACACCCCCAAAAAACAAATAACTTAAGGGTTAGCCTTATATAGATAAAAATCTACCCTATGTTCTTAGAGATTGTCTTGTAGGAACCACCCTTAATAACAAATTGGATTTCTACCAATAATTCCACATTTTTTGTCCTATGGAACACATTATCCCTTGAAAAATTATTTTAGACCAATCCATGATGTCTATATGAATGCCTTTCTAACATTTCTAAAGGGTAGTCATTGGAAATAAAAAGAGTGACCTAATGGAATAAGTTGATGAAAACCCATAAGTGCACCTAAAGAAAAGTCTTGTAAAATCACCCTAATAGAATTAAAACCAAGATAGAGAGTATTTTGCATATTAAAAACCAATTTTTGTGTAACTATTAGATGTCTTGTACCAACCCCTAAAAATTAACATATTAAAAAGAAAGGAGTTAAGCGTGGATACATTAAATCAAAAAAATATCTACCCAAATTTTGATAAAAAGAGAGTAAAAGAATTTATTGGTGAGATTATGATAGGTTTAGTATATAATTCAATGATCATGACAAAAAAGAAGGAAGATGGAAGAACATTGAAATAATTCTTTGATTGAGAAGAAAGATAATGGAAAAGGTTAGAAAAGTGTGAGAAAAGTCAAGAGAGTATATCTAGAGGGATACAATTGAAAAAAAAATATTATTGAGATATGTAGATCATTAATGGACATGGAATCCATGAATATTGAATAAATAGAGTGGTTTAAAACAAATTATATCTATCTAGAATGAAATCCAACTAAAATGATAAGACAATGAAAATAATATAATGAAACAATGAACATAGAAAAGTTTGACTTTATTTGTAGGGATACAATTGATGTAGTTGCTATGGTGAAGAAGAGAGTGTAAATAAGGAAGAAAGAGGAGATAAATCTAGCAATGAAGTGATCTTAATTATGAATCAGATTAAAATACCTAGTGTGATACCCATGGTATTGTCAAGTTTAATATATAGAACCAGAAGATTAAAAATATAATTGCAAGCCAAAAAGTGATCCATTCTATTCAAAATTGGAGTTTGTACAAATATGATGGATCCCAAGGGTCACTATCTCCTCTTGAAAATGAAATGAAGAGTCCTCATAATATTTATTATATACAAACTATTAAATTTTTTTTAAAAATATCAAAAACTATATATAAAATTAGGCCCACTTAGAGAAGGAATAACTTTCTATTCCTAGCTCTAAATTGCAAACCATTTACTCCATTGGAAAGGTCTTCAATAAATATAAAAATAGGCCCCAAAATGCTCCAAAGATCTTCAAAAATGCAGTTTACTGAAACATAGAAAATACTAATAAATTGGATTTCACTATTTTCCCAATTCTATCATGATCATTCCTCCCTCCTTGAGAGGCAATGGGACCCATTGCACTAATCTAATACAATAGATGAGGCAATTTTTCTTCAATTTGTTCATTATTTAACCACTGTCCTTGATGAGAGTGTTGAATGGCTCAAACCACTCGATACAGAGGAACATTCTGATTTCTCAAAGTCTTTAAAATGACTTCAATAACCTTGTCACACTTGACTAGAGTAGTAGTATATGGATTTAATTATGTAGCTTGAATGTGTTCACTGGCTTTGGAAATGTCCAACAAAGGAGGAAAATAGGGTCTCAACAATTTCACATTGAAAACTTGATGCAGTCCCAAAAATGATGGCAAATTGAGTTAAATTCTCACCAACTTGTTTCACAATAGTATACAGGCCATAAAGAAGAGGAAAAAGCTATTTTTTTGGTCTATGAAGGTTCTCTTTCTGAAGATGTAACCATACCTTGTCACCAATGTAAAACTTATCAGGATTTCTATGTTTATCATGCCTTTCCTTATACTATGATTAATCTGCTCCACAATCCCATGAACATGTTGTTGTAGGTGTCTAATGTTATCAATGATTTTTTCTTCTTTATCTACCTTCTTGTTAGCATTCAATAGAATATTAGATTGTAGAACCGGTAATGCTACATCCATAGGTGCCAATGGCTGATAACCAAGACAAACCTCAAATCGACTATGCCCTGTAGTACTATGGAATGCATGGTTGTAGCTTTGTTGCACATAAGGTAATATTTCATCCCATGCACAAGGATGTTTTGAATGATACATCTATAAGATATGAATGATCATTCGATTCACCACCTTTGTCTGCCTATCTATTTGGGGATGTAATGTTGTGGACTTTATCAACTTTGTGTCCATTTTAGCCCATAGTAAAGACCAAAAATTGTTGATTAACCTGCTATCCCTATCATAAATAATGCTTTTTGGAAAACCAAAATGAACCTAAACATGTTCAAAAAATAACTTGGAAGTCTCTTTTGACAAAATCTTCTTTTTATAGGCCATAATGATATCCATTTTAGAAAACCTATCTACCACAACATATACACAATCATAACCCTGCTTGGTAGTTGGAAGCCCAGACATATAATCTATTGAAACATTCTTCTATGGATTTTTAGGGGTAGGTAATGGTACATATAGACCCAACTTATGGTTTTTTGGATTTGCAATTGAACAGGCTACACAAGCTTGTATATGAAATGATATCCTGCTTCATTTTTGGTCAATAAAAATACTTTTGAAGGATAGCATTAGTCTTATCAACACCAAATTGTCCTCCAACACAATTGTAGTGAGCTTCCCATATCATTTTATTTTTTTCCTTGGTGGGTACACATATATGACTAACACAACAAAGCAATCTATCCTGCAAGTTAAAATTAGAGACAGACTTTCCTTCTACCAAATTACTATAGATGTTAGCTGCAAAATCAGGGTCAATATCATATAGCTATTTCTAAGTGGATGATTGATGACCACATGAATCCAACACCATTGTCAAACATGCAATTAGAGGCCTTCTCAAACAATCTGCCACTTTGTTACTATTCCTTTTTATGATGAATGTTCAAGTGAAATTGTTGTAGATAAGTTGACCACCTTTGGTGTCTATCATTCTGCAACTTCCCTTGAGTTTGCAAGAATTGAAGAGGTTTGTGTTCTATATGTATGATAGTTTCCTTTCACAGTATATAACATTTCCATTGTTTTTTCCTAAAAAATAGCATACAACTCCATGTCATAGGTGGGGTACCTACGTACTATATCAAAAAAACTTTCACTATGATAGGCAATAACATGCCCGTGTTGCATGAGTACTGCACCAAGGGCATAATCAGATGCATATGTTTCTATCTTGAACAATTTTTGCAGCTCTGGGAGGACTAGTAATAGTGCTAAAAATAATATTTTCTTTAATTCCTCAAATGCTTGTTTCTTTTCCTATGTCCACTAAAAATTTTCTTGTGTGCAACCCCTTAGTGATTGATTAAGAGGCCATTATATCTGTGAAAAACCAAACACAAATCTGTGATAGAAGTTAGGTAAGCTGAAGAAGCAGCAAAGATCTGTGAAATTTTTAGGAGATGGCCAATCTCTAATTATTTGAATCTTTTTTGGGTCAACATGAAAACCCTCAGTATCAATGATACACCCTAATTATTGAATACTATGCATACCAAAAGAGCACTTGTCAATGTTGGCATAAAGTTTGTGTTTTTGTAGAGTTGAAAGAACATTTTCAACATGTTGCAAATTATCAAACCAAGTCTTGAAAAATATGAGTATCTCATCCATATAAACAACCACAAAAGAATTAATGAAAGGTCTAAGCACATCATTCATAAACCTCATAAATGTTGCTAGGGCATTTGTTAAGCCAAAAGCCATAACTAACTATTCAAACAAACCTTCCTTAGATTTAAATGCAGTCTTCCACACATCTGTTGGATCAATTGTTACTTGGTGATATCTAAACTTCAAGTCAATTTTTGTAAATACCTTAGCCCCCCTAATTTGGTCACACAAATCATAAATTCTCAGGATTGTATATCTATTTTTTATAGATATTTTGTTCAATGCCCTATAATCAATACAAAGTCTCCATGTCCCATCTTTCTTTTTAGAAAGGACAATTGAACTACCATAGGGTGAAGCAATTGGAAAAATGTGTCCTTTATGAATCAACTATTGAATTTGTCTCTTGATTTAATCATTTTCCAAAATTGACCTCCTATATATTGGCTCATGTGGTAGTGGTGTTGGAGATTTGATTCTGAGAGTTGATTGTTTGTATGTTTGTCATTGATGACAACATATAATACACTACAGTAATTATGTATGAACTTATCTGAATGATGACATGAAGACTTGCATGGATAGATACATGTTTTTGACATGTTTATTATGTTATGTTCATACATGTAGACCCAAATATGATGTTTAAGTAAAGTTATGCAATTTTGTTATTGGTAGTTACAGTTCTGGAAGTATAACTGTTTAGGGCCAACATATATAACATGTTTCATGAGTTTCACCAATCTTTAGGATATGCACATGTATATTCATGGTCAGTTATGATTTAACTATCTTTGGTTAAACACACTTATCATATTAGATCAAGATCATTTTGTTTGAGTTGATTTGGCGAAGCCGACTCAGTGAAGCATCGCGTATGTTCAACATTGACTTGCATAGACTTAATATTGTTTGTGTGCTTAGTTAAGCTAAATAAGATATTTATGAAGTGTTCCTAAGAGCTGACATGACCTTCTAATTTGGAGAAGATACTTATAGTAGTTCAATTGTGATACGCTAAGTGCGAATGATACGAAAAGTGAAGAAAGATGTTCAAAGCAAATTATTAGAGTTGGTTCATTCATCAAGGGTCTATGTGAAGAAGAAGTGAAATATTGTAATACAATGGAACTGATCAAGATAGTAGGTCTACTCTATAGTTCATCATCAGATATAGTGCATATCTATTATTCAGAAGGTTGTAGCCTTCACCATCAAGTAGTGAGCTTTTGGACAGTGAGTCCACCACCCCTAACAGGGTTATTTGTAAAAGACTTCTAACAGGGTCCAACCCTTAACCAAGTCACTATACTTACTGCATTGTAATGTACAACTCCTAACAGGGTTGAAATATCTTCTAATAGGGATTATTACAAACAAGTATAGTTTAATGTGGGTGCTAATTCCCACCAGGGTTTTTACCATGTGGTTTCCCCATAATAAAATTGTGTGTTGAGTACTATGTTGTCTGATTATGCATTTACTTTGTTTTATACTAAAGTTAAAGGAGTGAAAAAAGATTGAAGTAACTGATAACTGATTCACCCCCCGCTCTTAGTTATCCTTTGGGACTATTCTAACAATTGGTATTAGAGCCAAGTGCCTTGGAGAAGAAGCCTAATAGCTTAAGGTAGATCAGATGTCTTACTTCAGAAAAGAAAGCCCTAAGTTTGATGGA
>MU224422.1:4625007-4643153 GCA_018584345.1 Thuja plicata
AACTTACTAAAAATAGTAAGTTTCCAAAAATAGTAGCTTTGTACAAAATAGCCCTTATTGAATAGAAAAACACATATTTTTGGGTGATGCAAGATTGCCCTTACACCCAGGATGCTCCTGCATTAGATGATGACGACGATGATGTTGATGATGATGACAATGATGATGATGATGATGATGATGATGATAGTTGTGGTGATGATGTCGTCAATGATGATGATCTTGATGATGAGATGGATGAAGAAGAATATCAATGACATGAATGAAATATATAATTATGCCAAATGTTGGGCATGTTTTAATGATTGTTTTGGGTTAAAATCTATAATTTTTCCACTAATATGCTTAGGGTTTCGTATTAATGGCATTTTTGGTTTATCATGAATATTTAACTACTCTTATTCACCTTGTTTTATATGTCCTACTTATATCTTTGATCTTTTGTTAAGAGAAATTTAATTCTAAAAGAGTGTATTTAATCTCTAAATACTATCTTATGGGATTTGCTTCTGATAATTTTCTATTTCCTTTCACATCAATGATGTTAAATCATAGGGGATTCTCTTTGTTCTCTGCAAGGGAGTGAGATAATTCTAAAAGTATAAATAGATAATTTTAACAATGTATAATGTCCTTCACAGTACGTAAAAAAAATGTATGGAGTGAACTATGTTTGTCTAATATATAACTATTATCTTTTTTCATGTATCCCACACAGTCTCATGGATTGTCAGGTATAAGTCAATACACACCATAGAGATTAATGTCTTTTACCATTTGTAAAATATATCTCTCATTACCACCTTTCTCTCTCATTTCATGAAGTGCAGGTACCAACAAATAGGTATTTGTCAGATTTGTCTTCCTTGAGCAAGGAAAATGTAGGAATGGAAGAAGAAAGTGAGACATTTAGTTTCTCTAAATCAAAGAGATCGACTCGAGGTCAAAAGATTAGAAAGAAAATAAATGGATGGAAATTTCCCTTTCTCAAGAGGGGTTGTTTTCTTATGATGATGAGAGCGAAGGCAACTCCAAGGTTCCCTTTAGGTACAAACATCTACAGAAACAATGGGTCCCCATTGAAAGGTCTTCAATAAACACTGATTTTTGTGTTAGAGAGAGGATATATCGCATAACACTATCTTCATTACATGGTTTGGGCCTATTTTCAATGGATGGCATAAAGGTCTCTTACAAAAAAATTGTCAAAGTGATGGAGTATGTTAGACCTTGTTATGATTACAATAGTTGGATGCAGATTGTTAGATATAAAAAAATTATGTGTAGGTATGGACTTGCAAAAAATTATATACAACAAAAAGTCAGTGAGCAAAGTAAAACAGTAACTATATATATTGATGGAAGGCCAAAAGCATCAGGGAATATTGCAAATTTTATAAACAGTACATGAATTGTGTCAACTAAGAAGAAACCCAATTGGATATTTGAGGCGTGCGATGGAAATTGTGTATTTCTATATACGATCAAATCAATACGTGGAGGCAAAGAGCTGCTTGTCAATTACAATTTGAATCTCATAGATACAAAAAACCCACTATCATAGATGAGGTGGTACACACTATGCACCATTTAAAATTGTTTAAAAAAATAAAAAATAAAACTCTCTTCTTTTAATAGAAGCATTCTGATAATTGTCTATTATTCAACGTAACTTAGCACAAGAACACGTGTTTTAACATGTCTCAATAATTTTTAATTTTTGAAATACAGGGCTATAGTATGGATCAACAACCACACAATACGCATGGTGATGATGGTTCTCATGGGACTTCTTCTTCCCGATAGGTAAAACTGATTGTTGTTGTACAAATGCACATACAATAAAAATATTAATGCATATTTTTTATTATGTTTTATTATTCAATACTATTGTGGATTTCTTTTAAATAAAGTTCTAATAATATTGTTCTCACAAATGAGTGCTAATCAGAAAAAGAGAAAGTAACAAGTAGTCCATAAGGAGCCGCAGGATGAGCAGGATCCATTCATTGTATATTTTTCATCAGACATTGATCCTATGATTGCACTAAATAAGGTCCTTCATGCAAGTTCAAGAGAGTTAACTTGATTGGTAGATATTCAATGTCAGACTCTTGAAATACTAATGAGAGAGGATGAGTTGGCTCACTGTGTTCAGACTTATACAGTAAGTATTAATGTATTTTTTAATTATAACAAAAGTTTAATAATGGTTTTTATAGTATACTCTTTTATTTATTTCATTAACTAAAATACATATGTGTAATTTTTATAGAGGACACTAAAAAAATTTAAGGTTCGTGCCCCAGATGCAGATACTTTAGGCGGTTCAAGTAGATTGCATGTTCTATCATCCACTTGTGTTTTGATCAAACAATATTCTTTTTAATATCTCTAACAATCTTGTCTATGGTTGTCCATATTCTTTTATGCTCTAACAATCTTATTTTTCATCACCTACTATTGATCCTATGTTCACTACGTCACCTCCTATGAGGATCAGGACCATAGAGGTATTGTCAGCTACAATGTCAGCAACACATAGCTTGGCCACAAATGTGATGGCAACGCCTACTATTGGTAAGTAGATTCATCTTTTTCTCTCTCATTTATTATGTGTTTATTTCACTTGAACTATTATTTCTTAGGGGGAATTTTGTAATATTATATTCATTTTATGTAGAAGGCGATGATGGAATTCCAAGATGTACTCATGTTACATGTACAAGAACATTAGAGAAGTGTGATCAATTACTTGTGAATATTGAAGATGGACTTCCTATGAGAGTAGCCTAGCTTCCAGGTACTTTAAAGATTGATCCTTTCTTTTACTATACAATATTATACTCATAATGTAATGCACTAACCCCTTGTACAGTCCCTTGCAATAACTAATAATCTCATTATTATTTTGCAGGGAATAAGCTATTTTATGAAAAACTTAATGATGAATGTTTGTGCATTTTTAGCATGACCATACACACATGGTATCATATTTTGATTTCATTTCTAGATGAGATTTCCTTTCATCCCTTTCTTCAAGTATATGAAAAATTAGCTTCATGTCATTTATGAATCTATCAGTTTTTTTTCTTAAAAGATGGCCATCACAAGATAAAGAGTTAAAGGATAAACTCATTGACTCTATGATAAAAAATTTTGGACCCAACGCCTTTCAAAGCCTTAGGCTCCTTGAGAAAGAAGGGAAAAATTTGAAGTATATTAGGGACAACTACATGACCAAAATAGAATGCAACCCTTATTATGAGTGACCCCCTATCTTCCTATTAATGAGTGGGAGAATCTTAAAAAGGATGAACTTGAGAGATGCACAAGATATGATGAAAAATAGTATCACCCGAGGAAAGAAGGTACATGATAATATTAATAATGAAATTATGTACTATTTACTCTTTGTACTTAGTGATCTAACATATTTCAAACATCACATAGGTATCCTGACACATCAAAGGCAACATAAGCAAGAAAACAAAATCACGGGCAACACAAGCTCAGCTCGGGTGGATATTCAAAACTTGTTGCACAAATTATAAGCAATAGTAAATGAAAAACCGTATGAAAATATTTATAAATTGTAATAAATTTACTTTTAATGAAATTCACTACATACAATAAAAATGTAGGCCTTGGAGTTCAAACAAAATATTTCATAAGAGGACAAGAAAGTAGGCTACGAACAAGGCTATACAGTTGTGGCTGAATGATTTTGATCAAAGAGTGTGCAAGGTTCTTCTAGTAGATCCATCGAGCATGTAAATAGGCCAATT
The DNA here is from genome assembly GCA_018584345.1 of Thuja plicata. Taxonomy (NCBI): domain Eukaryota; kingdom Viridiplantae; phylum Streptophyta; class Pinopsida; order Cupressales; family Cupressaceae; genus Thuja; species Thuja plicata. Next base: position 4,628,796 of record MU224422.1, read on the forward strand.
GATTTTTATTTCAAGTTGAATAATTTACCAATTACTCTATTTGATGTTAATTTCCAACATAAAGTGAATATATTTGTTTTTGATTAAGGTAAAAATAGGTTTTGAAAGGACCCTGAAACCTTTTACAATAAGCTACTAGATATAAGCATCAAAGGAACTTACAAACATAGAAAGCCTACAATGAAAAAAAGGTAGGAACCAAAAAGACACCCTAGACCAAAAATAGGAAATTAAAAGAACTATCATAAGAACACATACTTTCCAGCACAACTTCTAGCACAAAGTCTAGCACAAATTTCAGCAAAATTTCCAGAACTGAAGAAAAAACATTACATCATTTTTTGGTAGGCTTCCTCTACCTCCTTCTACATTTCTTCCATTTTTTAAATGGACTCCTTCAACTCTAGCATCTCTTTCAGGATCAGGGACTTTTCTTTTAATAGTACTTTAGGTTTGAGATCCTGGGCCCAAGCTTCCTACCTTATCATCAATGGTAATTGTTGTATTTTCTAGTAGACTTCTTTCTAGGTAAGCGTATAACTCTTTTAGGTTCTAAACCAAAACTTGAAGCCCTTCATTTTTGTGCTTAAGGATGACCCATATCATGTGCCCATTGTGGCTTATTTGTTCTTTCATATCTTTTATCTTTTCTTCCATAGTCTCATTAACTCCAGTAGTGAACTCCTCATCTCTATTACTATTATTTACCTTAATCATTAGATTTTTCCCCATTTCATCAACCTTATCATTGAAAGGCTCCATTGCCTCCTACGTCCTAGTCAATTGTTGCTTCACAATCTTCATCTCCTCACTAAGCCTGCCCTCCATAGTCGCCCCATAGTCCACTTTACTTTTTAGGATTCTGTCATCTTTATCAAAACCAACCTCTTCTGGGCCCATTCTCCATTTCTTATTGTTCCTTTTCTCAGCCTTTAAAGTCAACTACTTATTTTGACCCTCCTCACCTTCATCCTCATTCTTCCTCTCCTATTTTTCATCTCCCTCTTTTTCCTCTCCTTCAATTTCAATTTCTTTGTTACTAGCTTCAGTGCCCTTGCCCTCTTCATCAGTAATAGGTGTATCCTCCTCTTCCATATGAGAGTACTCCTTACTTAGCTGATCTTCTTTCTCCTTTTCTAGATTCTCATTATTAGTCTCACAAGCTTCATCATTCTAGTTCTCTTCATATTTTCCCTGATTCTCTAGGGTTTCAACATCTGTCTCCTCCTATATTTCTAGGTTTCCCCTCTTTTTGGTTCTAACCCTTTTCTTCAAACTCTATTTTTTACTTTCCTGCTTAACTTGCCTCTTTATCCCTTTAACACTCTTGGGGATAGGCTCCAGGATATGGTTGTGGGCATACTCAAAGATCAATAGAAGTAGCCCCATATGGAGCATCGAGTTACTTGATTTATTTCTATGCTCCATCATGTTGTTATGCAACGAGCTTAGGAGATAAAAAGGAAACAAAATATTTTTACCGTGCCTAAAATGGTTAGCCAAGACAAAGTGAAGATTGTAGATTTTAGAGTATCTACCATCCAAGGTAAAATACTTGATCATAACTATGAGAATGTTGGCCCAGTGGGATTTAATTTTTTGGATATCAATGTAATCCCCCATCCCTTTACTAAGAAGGGCCTCTTCTTCTTCAGTTTTTGGGAAATTCTTGAAAGCTTTAGTTCCTCCCCTCTTATTATCCCTATATAAGTTCATTCCCTCACAAGACAAGTTCATAATTTTAGAAATAACCCTCATGGAGAGAGTGAAATATTTCCCCCATAGGTACACTTTCCCATCCTTCCAACCCTCTGTGAATTTTTTTGTTATCTCCATATCCCAGCCATGGAGCTTCTCTAGATACTGTGAAACACCTCCCTTTTTTGACCTTCTCAAAACCTTCTTCTTCTATTTCCATTTGGTGTAGTCAATCATCTCCTCCCACTTCAGACCTCCCCCCATAGTTTTCTTTTCTTTCTAAAAATGCAACTACTTTGAAGATTTGAACGCAAAATTCTGGCAAGCTTTACTATAGTGATTGTTTTGATTCGAGTTTAACACCCAGAAAGTGTGCGGTGTCACAATTATCATTAATCCCATTTCCTTCAAATGAAAACACACATTACTTTTAATAATTAAAGATGACCTCATCATTAATTATGTTTATTTATAACTCCATCAATACTGTTCATCCTATCGTACCTGATAAGACTAACCATCTTCATTTTAAAATTTGCCTCACCTCACCATGATTGCATGACATTAGATAAAACTCCCACATTTGCAAGGCCATCTGTCATCATATTACCTTCCTTAAGAACATGGGAAATATGGTAATGTTCAAAATTGGACATTATGGATTTGATTTTTTCAATGATATGGCTGATTGTCCATGAAGCTTCATGAGTGCCATTTATACATTTAATTATATTCAGAGAATCTCCTTCCAACCATAGTTTAGATAAGCCCATTAGTTTGGCCAACATAACCATGTGAAGGGTAGTCATAGATTTGGTCATATGATTTGTTTGAACTCTCAGCAGAGCCGCTACTACTCCCAGACAATTTTCAGCAGAATCCCTTATTATACCTCCTACTCCAGTAATCCCCGAATTCCCTTTGGCAGCCCTGTGAAAATTCCCTTTGACCTAGCCACCAGGAGGGGCACTCCATCTAGTATTTTCCCTTGGGTTTAAGTTACTATGTTTCTGCACCTATGAGTTAATAAGTATATCTTTGATACAAAGATAATTCTTGTAGGGGGACTCACTAGATAGCTGATTTTTAAAATTTTCTGGAAGACTTATACACACACTATTAGCCACTATTTGATAGGAGGAGTTTTTTCTCTGAAGATATTATTATTTCTTTCCTTCTATATTCTCCATGTGAAGTGGGGTAGTATTAGCTTCCAAAGATCTTTGACTTCTTTACGCTTAAGGGCACAGCTCCATTGTTTAACCATATCCTAGAAATTATAAGGTTTGACGCACTCTAGGTTAAAGACAATGAGCACTGAATTCTAGGCTTTACAAGAGTAGGGACAATGAATCATTATATGATAATATTTTTTAGCTTTGAAATAATAGAGGATACATATGTTACACATGTTGAATCCCCTATTCCAAATATTGTCCACTGTAAGGATTTTATTCTGAACAAGGAGCTAGAAGAACATGTTTATTATAGGAATAAGATTATTGTTCCATACCTGACAGCTAGAAGAGTGGTTATCCTTCTAGAAAAGTAGAGAAAAGGTAGAAGAGATAGAGAACTTTCCATTAGCCTTCGGCCCCCAAATCAAAGAATCTTGTTTATTAGATCTAATAAACTAGGGAGAAACAAACTTACTGACCAAATTAAGAGAATCATCAAAGGAACTAATGTCTACCCATTTATCATTGATCCAATAATTAGAAACCTTCTCTCCAACAATTTCAATAAAATCTGCAATCACTGGCATCCATTCTCACTTGTCATTAAGGGATTCTTCCTTCAGCCATTTATCTATCCAAAAATTGATTTTCTTGCCATTTCCTAGCTTCCATCTAGTCCCTTTTATGATCAAAACCCTAATTTTCCTTATACTATTATAGATGAAAGAGCCATTGATCTCTGAAGGGTCCCTAAGCACTTCCTCCAAAGTAGATAAGTAGTACTTTTTCTTGATGATAGCATTCCATTCCTTCTCTTCTTCAAATATTCTCCAACACTATTTTTCTAGCAGAGAATTATTAGTATTTTTGATACTTCCGATGCCAAACCCACCCCATTTCTTAGGTTTACACACCACCTCCCAGGCCACAAGGCTTAACCTCTTCTTCTCTTCCCCTCTAGACAAAAGAAATCTTTTCTAAATTTTTTCAATCAAATTAGCATATTTCTGAGGAATTTTAAATAGACTTAGAGCATAGACTAGAAGATTTTGGAGGGTAGATTTCAGAAGTTGAACTTTTCCAGCTTGGCTAAGAGTAGAACCTTTCCATCCAGCCAACTTATTATGAAATCAGTCAACTATACCATTCCAGAAGGCCTCATCAGGTTTAAGGAAAAGAGGGAGACCCAAATAGGTAGATGGAAGAGTCCCTATCTTGCATCCCAAAATAGAAGAGATCTTCCTTTTTCTATCTTCAGGGGTGTTACAAAAAATAGGGAACTCTTCTACTAGTTAATAGATTGACCTAAAGCTTTAGTTTAATTGTTCAGGATCTTTTTCATGCTCCTGGCTTCCATTACAAAGGCCTCTCCCATAATAATATTATCATCAATAAATTTCTCATGAGAGAACTTATGCTGAACCGAAGAAGGTTGGAGACCACAAATCTGACCTGATAAGACCAGACTTTTAATGGATCTCCTAAGGCTTTCTTCCATTATAGAAAATAGAATAGGGGAAATCGGATCACCTTATCTAAGATCTCTAGTGAGGTGGAAGAAAATGGAGGAACCTCCATTTACCAGCACCGAGGAAGACACCATTGTTACCAATTGTATTATCATTCTTATGATATCTTGATCAAATCCAAAGGAGCTTAGAATTTTAGACAGGAAAGACCTGTCCACTCTGTCATAAGCTTTGGATAGGCCAGTTTCATCAAAAACCCCAGTTTTTTAGAGGCTTGAAGGGAATGAATATTCTCATGCACAACCATAAATGAATCAAGAATTTATCTTCTAGGGACAAACCCATTCTATTGAGGTGAGATAGGATTTGGCAGTAATCTCAAGATTCTAGATGTCATAACCTTCAAAATGATTTTATAAAGGGAATTGCACAGACTTATGGGTCTAAAGCCATCAACCATGTCTGCTCGATTTGTTGGGGATGAGAGAAATAAACATTGAATTTATTTCCTTGAGGATAGATTTAGTACCAAAAAATTCTTTAACATCTGAACATACATTTCTCCCAACAATACTCCAAAACTACTGGAAAAAGAACATCTGAAACCCATCTAGGCTAGGAGATTTCTCTCCCTCAAAGGAGAGGACAACCTTCTTAATTTCAGTCTCTAAAGGAATAGCTTTTAGGATAGCATTGGCTTCTGAGTCCAAAATGTGTGGAATAGAAACTAGAAGATTCCTTTGCTCAACCATGTTAAGGTTTTGATCATTAGAGAGTAAAGATGCAAAATAACTCACAATTTCTTCCCTTATTTCTTCTTCTTTGGTTATTTTTCCGTTTCCTATGGACAAAGAATGGATTCTATTTATAGCCTTATGTTTAAGAGAAGTGAGATGGAATAATCTGGTATTATTATCTCCTACTTTTAGCTAGAGGGATCTAGATCTCTGTCTCCAAAAAGTCTCTTCTTTAGCTATAATATTATGAAATTCAACAAGGGCTATATTCTCTTGAATTCTCAAATTTTCTGATAAACCATTCCTTTGGATTTCCTCTTGGATATCATTTAGTTCCGTTTTGGATTTAATTTTTTCTTGGAAGATATCACCATAGGTATGCTTATTCCAGCTTTTAACATTTATTTTGACATTAGCCAATTTCTTGACCACTTTGCATATCGTTGTTCGTTCCACCTCATTATTCCACCACTCCCTAATTTTATTTTCTAGATCAGGATGGTCTAGCTACATCTTCTCAAATATAAAAGGAGCATTTATTTTTCCAATGAATGGAGAAACATTGAGGTAAATAGGGAAATGGTCTGATCCAATTCTTGTAAGGGAAGTAAGGGCACAAGAGAACTTGGTGTACCATTTTAGATTTATAAGAGCCCTATCCAACTTAACTTGTATCAGGTCCTCTTCCACTCTACAAATTAGACCAAGTGTAGTTTATCCCTTCTAGATCAACATCCATCAGCCCTTCATTGATAATGAAATCTATAAAGTCAACTCTACTTTCCACTTGGGCTAAAATACCTCCTTTTTATCTTCCTGCTTAAGAGTGGTGTTGAAGTCTCCCATAAGGAGGAAATTGTTATCTCTTCTTCCTTCCATCTGCTCATGCAGATTCCCCCATAACTTAAGTCTTCTTGTCTTAGTGTTTGGAGCATAAACATTAATTAAAGTCCAATAAAAGTGTTCCTTTAAACTCCTAAGATCAGCAACAATGAAATTTTTATCTTCTTTAAGTTGCTTACAGTCAAAATAAGATTGGTTCCATAAAATAGCCAGATCTCCTGAGGCCCCTTCTGAACTACTACCAATGCATTTACCATGTTTAACCAACTTCATATTTTCTATCTTATCTTTTCTCATTTTAGTTTCTTGACTCAAGAGAATATCAAGTTTAGAGTGTCTAACTAGATTCCTAACTACATCTTGCTTATGAGGACTATTGAGTCCTCGAATATTCCATGAGATAATCTTCATTTAAGAATTGGGGTAAAAGCTTGATGGATAGTTAGTTTTTTTCCATCAGCAATGTTCTATTTTAATTCCTCCTCCCTTTGAGTTTTCTCTGACCTTCTTCCTTTTTCTTGTTTTGGAGTTCCTATATCTTCTTTTTGTTGTCTAGTTTTAACTCCTAGTTTTTGGCCTCCTGCCTTCTTGTTTGATTTCCCATAGGTGAACTCTCAGCTTTCTTTCTAGAGATTAAGTTTGATTCAAAGGTAAGGTGCTTTCCCTCAGGGGATTTTGGGCTTTTCTTATTTGATACCTTCTTTGAACCCACAGTTGACCACAACTTTTCCTCTGCTTCTTCCTCCTCTTTCTTATGTTTCTCTTTCTAGCTTAAATCTATTGGAGAGTCAAATTTACTTTCCCTAATTAATTCATTTGCCTTCTCCTATTTTTCTTTTGGCCATTTTTTTTTCTTTTACTGCCTTCTCCTTCTCTACTTCATGGTACCTCTCTTTCTCTTCTCCTTTTGACATAGTAACATTGTCTTCTTTTCTTTTAGCATTTTGTTTTGTTTCAGCTTTGATGATCTCCCTTCTTGCTTCTATTTTTTTTCATGAGGTTTCATGGGAGACTTTCTTATAATTTTCTTGGACATCTTCACCATTTTTCTCTTGGTGGGAGGATTCATTCTTTCCTTCCAGCAAGCTCGGGGTCACCTGCAATTCATCTATTTTTCTTTTCCACTCCATTCTCTGTCCTTTTGTTTGCTCCTGATCCTTCTTTTTTTCCTTTTGGATTTTATAAGGGTAGTGTTTAGCCCAATGACCAGATTTATTACAAGAAAAATAGGCAGAAGGCATCGATTCATATTATACCTCTTGATTTCATATCCCTAGTTTTGATTTCAGAGATATAACCTGAGGGAGGTCAACATTCTATTGGATGTTTACATAAATTCTTGGATAAACATGTCTAGTTATGGCTTTAGTAATTGGATCTATAGATAAGAGTTCTCCAAAAGAACCTACAATAATTATTAGGATATCTTCATGCCAATATTCCAAAGGCATCCCAGGAAGACGGATCCAAACTGGCACTGCTGTGAAAAATCTTTCATTAAAGTCTAGGCTCGTTGTCCATTTTTTCAGTGATAGAGATGGTTTTCCCATCTTCCAAGGTCCCCCAAAAATAAATTTTGAAAGATCTTCCCCATTTGAAAACACAAAGGAGAAGAAACCTTTTGGCATAGCCGCAACATCGACTTGACCTTTCAGCCTCCATTTTTTTTCCACAAAGGATCTAACTAGATCAATATTTGGTCTAGGGCCCAAAAATTTTCCTAGGGTAGAGGCCATGATAGAGACCGTGTGGTCAACTAACTGATCTGGTATTTGAATACCAATCTCATCTTTCAGTGGGTTAGATAATATATCCACTTTGGGGAAGATGGACTTACCCGATGGTTTTATTCCAAAGAGACCTGCCCACTTGCCTTTCCCCAAATTCACAGAGAGATCATGTGATTTATCTTGGGATGATTCTCCTCCATCATTCAATTTTTTTGGATTTTTCACCTCTGGTCCCATATTTGACCTATTGTCCCCACTGGAAAGAAGCATCATTGATTCTCCTACTTTTTCTGCTGATCTGACAACATTCTCTACACCTTTTTTTGAAGATCCAGTAGTAGGTCCCTCAGCTTCCAGCTTCCCCCTAGATTTAGAATTCAAAATTTGAATTCCCACCTCCTCTCTCTCTCCTCCTCCTCCTTCCCTCTCGCACTCCATAGTATGTTGAGTGAATATATTTTTTTAAAGTAAGGAAACAATGATTAGATATTCGTTTAAAACTTTAAAGTGATTATATTTATATGTATTTAATTGAATGATTAACATTTCTCAGTAGTTTTCTTGTATTTATATGTATATATTGTCAACAAATGCACTAATTATTTACGTTGGAATGCAGTTTTCCAATCGTGAAATACCATTCGAGCATGACAGAGGTGTCCATTCGGATGTGCATTGTAGAACTCAAGGATTACATTTTCTATTCAAATTTTGATTATTAATTTATTAATAGAAGTAAACATTTTAAATTGAATTTGGCGTAGCAATAAAAAATTTAATTATAATTGTAAATGCAGAGAATGTTGAGGTTCCCGATGAGCGTGTTGAGGTTCAAGCCACCAAGCAGGAAGATGTGGTTGCACAAGGTAAAGAGCATCACATTTATGTTTTCTAAAGTACTAAAATGCTTGTAACAATTATGATAATATGTTTTTTAATTAATCCCAATTATGATAATATTTTTTTAATTTAACCCATTTATTTGTTATTGCAGAGGGCCCACCTTTGCAAAGGACAATGAGATCACATCCACAAGAAAAAAAAAATGATGATGCCGAGATGGATATGCCTCTACAAGATTTTAGAGAATCAGAAAAAAAGAAAAAGTCAAAAAATAAATTATTCTCATTTAATATGCATCTTATTTGACTATGACTGATGTTTATGCCTCGATGTTGTAATAATAAAATTATTATAGTTACTCTTATTTTTAAAGATATATTTTGGTAGTTGAATTGTTAGTCAATTTGAGTAGTGAGGCTAGTATAATTGCACTTTTATAACTTGTCAAGTTGGGGTTTAATAGACATTGATATTAGTAGGTCAATGCATATGTTAGGAATGCATGATATGATTAAATTATATACATGGTATACTAATATGTTATATGTTAAGATAAGTGGTAATAGAATTAGGTAATATGTATCTCCTCTCATACACTTATGAATCTTGTAGGTTTGAGATCATGGATATTGTCTTAACATCTTACAAGAATTGGTTCTCCATCATAGTTATGAACCGTTGGCTAGGTAAGCTTATGAGGAGGTCTACATATAACTTATTTGTAGGTAGAATCTAATTAGGATCTCATCCTTATTCACCTAATTGGGTGGCATCCAATGGAGACACTGTCTGGGGAGTCTACCGTAGAAAGGGGTTGCATAACCAATTCTACCATCCTTTAAAAAACTAGTTTTAAAGTTAAACCCAAACTACGATGTCTCTGTGAGTTACGTAGGCAAGGCCATCTATTATGAGCCCTTGATGCATTAGATCTAGCCCTTAGGTCTTTTACTTTTGAGTTCTTCCTTGATCTTTCCACCCCTTACCAATATTTTACATAGTTTTCTTCTCTTTATGAAACTAGAGGGAACAATGCATCACTTTAGAAGTTTGGCCAGTTTGATGGTTGGGTAGAAACTTACATGACTTCAACCACTTTTCCTCGGAACTTGCAACTTAAAATATGATCATTACAGCCCAAGTCTATGCTCACCACACTTAAACCACTTTTTATGATAACTGATAGAGCTAATTAGTGGAAAATCCATCTTTGGTGGTCACTTTATTCACTTCTACTAGGTTGTAATGCATTGGCTAGAACTTACCAATGGTTTACTCATCTCATGTGTGCTCCTCAAATATTTATTTCAATATCTTTAAGATAGCTGGAGCTCATGATAATTTTTTCCACCTTCTCCAAGCCCTAGTGGAAATAACTAACAGTTAATTTGGGCCATGCATGTGCCATTTCTATTCAAGCCATAGTTTCATGAAGTTTCCAAGGGCTTAAATTTGGGAATGGCAGGGGGATGACAAAAAGGGGGTAGTGGGGGGAGCTTTGAAATGTATTTAGTACTTCAAAATAGTTATAAAATATTATAAGCATAAGAGTTACAAATGAAACTTTGGTGAACTAATGTCAAACATTTGAATTGTGAAAGTAAACATTAACTTGGATTCAATCATCTTCTTTCTCTTCTTATTTCCGCTCAACCCTCCTGGTTTTAACTCTCATTCTTTCACCTTATACTTGCATCTATTACTCACTCTATTAGCTTCTTGTTGATTTTCTTTTCATGTTGAGTGGAAATCTTGTTCATCCATGCCAAGGTATAGCTTTTAGTTATACTTGTCACCTTCATCAACTAATGCTCCTATTTTTTCCCCATGATGCCCTTGTCTACTACTTTTTCTTACTTTCTATTGCTTCTGATTTTCCTCATATTTTAGTTTTGGAAATCTTGCTTATCCATGCCAAGGAAAATCTTTTAGTTATACTTATCACCTTCATCAGTTGATCTAGCTTTGCTTTTTCCTATGATTGTCCTTGTCTTCTATTGATTCTACCTCTTGAAGCTTTTAATAATATTTACGAAGGTTATGTGTAGTTAAACTATTCTGGAAACAAAGCTCATTATATTTTTTTTTAATAATATAGAATACCGTCACACTTACGACATAAGCTAGAGAACGACTAACACCAGATCTAAACATGCAATGTCCAGATGTCAGAAATTGCCGATAGCTAGATGTCACATGTACAACATATCTATTAGACACCCATCCTACTTGCAACACTCCTAAAGTATAATGATGATAGGTTGGCAATCCTAAATGGTGCACACTGTAACAATTAATACCTAAATGCGATGTTCAAATGCCAAAATTGCAATAATAAAAATGGGTAACGATGACATGCTAAACATCGTAGCCAATGCATCTTGTGACTGTCATTGCCATTGCAATAATGATAGACATAACAACTATTGGTGATTCTGACACCAAAACTACAACACCGGCCTATGTCACTTTCCTGACGGGGTAGCGTCAGAATTGTGACACATAGCCATCGAAAAAAGGACTCAAATGTACTAGTGACCCATTCCATATGTCTCTAATTTAGTTTATTCTAACTATCTAAATACTATAAATCCTTATGATCAATATATAACACACATTTACTCAGTATTAAATAATGTCTCCATTTCTTCATAGCTTGAATTATAGCATATAATTATTGATCATAGATAGAATATTTATTTTTAGCATCATTCAAATTTTCACTAAATAAAGAAACATGTTTACCTTTTTGGGTCAACAAAGATCCTATTGCACTTTCACTTGCATCACATTAAACTTGAAATACCTTATTGAAATTAGGTAAGGTTAACACAAGTAATTCAATAACCTTCTGCTTCAAAGTCTCAAAACTCTTATCAGCTCCATGTGTCCATTTGAATTCTCTTTTGTATCCTCTCAATGTTTTAGTCATAACATTACAAATAGAGCTGAAATTTTGGGTAAACTTCCTATTAAAACTTGCTAATCTATGAAATGATCTTACCTCAATAACATTTTCTTATGTAGGCCAACTAAGTATATCTTCAACCTTCTCAAGATCCATCTTCAAACCATCAGCTGAAATCACAAAACCTAAATACAATAGTTATTCTTTCATGAAGGAACAAATTTTCAGATTTATTAGGAACTTTTCTTCTTTCAATCTTTGGAATACTTGTCTTATATGCAATAAATTCTCTTTTCTAGTCTTACTGAATATCAAAATATCATCAAATTATACAATCACACATTTATTAAAGAATTTCTTCAAAAATTCATCCATTAACCTCATGAATGTACTTGATGCATTAGCTAAACCAAAAAACATAACCAACCACTCATACAAACCTTCCTTTATCTTGAAAGAAATCTTCCACTCATCACCTTCTTTGATTCTAATATGATGATATCTACTCTTCAAATCAATTTTGGTAAAATATCTTGCTCCACTCAAACAATCCATTATATCATCCATCCTTGGTATAGGAAACCTATATTTAACTATGATCTTATTGATTTCTCTTGAATTAGTGTGCATTCACCATTCTCCATTCTTCTTAGGTGCCAATATAGTTGGTACTACGCATGGACTCAAAATTTCTCTAATCAAGCCCTTATCTCACAACTCATGAACTTGTCGGTTAAGCTCTTCATTCTCAGTCAGTGTCAACTTATGTAGTTCTTTTTTTGGTAAACTAGCTCTAGGAATCAGGTCCATACAATGACTAATATCTCTCATCAGTGACAAATCATTAGGTACATTATTTGAAATGATTTCCTTATACTCAGTAATAAATTTTTCAACTTCTGCAGGAATTTTATCTTTTGTATTCTTACTCGGCTTGTTAGGAATCAAAGCATAACAAACACGATTTCTTTTCAAATCCTTAACAAACTATCTACCTCCCATCAAACAAACTTTCATAGATGTACATATCTCACCAATTGATTCATCAACCAAAGGTAATAATATTTTTTTCTTACCATCAACCCAAATAGTATATCTATTCAATCTTCCATCATGTATAGCATGTTTATCATACTACCAAGGTCTACCCAACAAAATATGACAACAATCCATTGACATAATATCACTCAACACCTTATCATAATATTTTCCAATTTTCAAATTCAAAAAACATTGTTCACTCACCATTAATGTATGTTCATCCTTTATCCATGAAATCTGATAGGGCTTCAAGTGATTTATGCTTTCCAATTTCAACTTTGTAACCATTTCCTTAGATGCCATATTCTGTGAGCTTCCACTATCAACAAATACTATCCAAACCTTGTCTGCAACTCTACATCTTATCTTGAACAAACTTTTTCTGATAGGATGTTTCTTATCTTTTTCTCTCCAAAGTATCCTTCTGAACATTACATTTCCTTTCTTCTAATGTTCATTTGGTGATTCCTCTTGCACCAAAGCATTTATGCTACTACCAAATTTCTTTCTTCGATGTGTACACTCAAAATATCTATGTCCTTCTTCACCACAATTGTAACAAGTTCCTTGGAACCCTCTTCTTCTATAACCACCTCAAGAGTATTTTCCTCTTCCTCAGAATGAACTTCCACCTTTCCATTTGGTCTTCCCTTTGTCTTGATATGTGTCTAAAATTGTCTTGTCTTGTTTAGATCTACTATTTTCACCGTGAGATCTAGCTCTTCCTCTATGGAATCTACCACCTCTACCTGTTTGCCTCTGGTCATATCTTTTGTTCAATTTCTCCTTAGATTTTAAGGAAAAATGGTATGCCTCTTCAATGCTCTCCATCTTGTCCAAGATGATCTCATCTTGTATAGAACTTCTTAATCCATTCAAATATCTTTCTATTCTTCCCACTTCATCTTCAACATGTCCAGATCTGATATCCAATCTATAGAATTATTTAGTATAATCTTTCTGCTTTAAACTTAGCATTATCCTAATTAGGTTAATCTAGTAATCATAAGGTAGAAAATTTCTTTTCAACTTGTTTATCATCTTATCCCATACCTTGATCTTGTATATTCCTTTCTTGTTTCAATCTAATTGCAGATGCTCCACCACAAGGATGCATGGCCTTTCAACTGTGTGCTTGCAATCTTCACCTTCTTCTCCTCTAGTACATTCTCATACTCAATATTTTTCCATCTTAGTTATCCAGTCTATTAATTCATCATAATTTAATTTTCTAATATATTCATGAGGATTAAACTAAGGTGTGGAATTCAAACTTGTCAATGCTCACAGGAATCTCTCTTCTTCTTGATCCACAACAGGTGTAGGTGTAGCTTTCCATGTACTTCTTCCAATTCATCATCACTAACATATTCAAGATGTCTTCCTCTATGCTAGGTTGTCTCAATAGCTTCCAATCTTGCAGCCATCTATCTTAGCATATCAGCTAGACCTGGATCTTGATTTCCTCTCCCACAAACCATCTTGAAACACTATGCAATTGTAGTTTAGATCACAATATGCTACCCTGCAATAATATCAATGAAATGAGATTATAGATTACAATAAGGAACCTAGATCTCAAATTTCTCTGATACTACTTGATGAAACAAGGGAGAGGAGAATAGGGTCATAAGGCATTCTCAGCTATCCAAACCAACTTGCAGAACAACATTGAAGCAACAACAAAAGAAGAGAGAGAAGAAACAACAAATGTTTTCTATTAATTTATCAAATGCAACACATGACAAGTTGTAAGGCCTTCCTGGTTTTTGCCATATACATTTAGATGTTTATAGAATAATCTTATTACATGCAAGGTCATAGACCTTCCATCCAAATATGCTAACCCTTGATCTTCTATTGCCCCAACTGATATCCTATCTAAAAACATAAACCATATATATATATATA
>MU224422.1:4643282-4689800 GCA_018584345.1 Thuja plicata
TATATATATATATATATATATATATATATGAGTCCACCATAGAGGTTGACACTCAGACCCTAAAGATCCAACATAGGAAATAACAATGACCTAGATTTAGGTTCGACATTAATTATGCTATGAAAATTAAATACAAAAGTTGGCAAGATCAGGATAAACAACTTGGTAAGAAGTTGACCGAACAATAGGAACAACTTGGTAAGAAGGTAAGCGAGCATCAAAAACAACTCAGTGCAAATGCAATCAAGAAGCTAGAATGTTCACTTAGACCCACTGGTAAAGAATGAATGAACAAGTAACCAAGCAACAGTAGTTACCGAGCATTGTATCGAGCAGGCTCAAAACAAGACAAATAACAAAAGTAAACATATTTTTGGTTCATCAAGATTTCCAAAGAACCCAAGATGCTCCTACATCATGAATCCTTATTTGGGTTTTAAAAAATATCAAGAAACAATTATGTATGATATTTCTAATAGCTCTACAAGTTATTAGATGCTTAGTTTCTAAGAGATAAAGACAGACAAATAGCTTTGGCTAAGTAGAAAATGAGTGAAAGTAGGAAAACAAGTTATTATAAAAAGAGACAAAGAGAACAAATAGTAGAGAATATATTAGGAGAAAGGAAAATCACTCACCCTACAAAATAAATCAAGAATACCTTTTCCTCGTCTAAATATGAATACATAGAAAATTAATGTCTCTATTTTTTTATAAAGACACCAAAGATACTAGTGACCATCTCTTTACCTTAGAGTTCTAGTGGAGTGATGCTGACATGAATGATGTGTAAACCAATTATGTAATTTTGTGGAAACCCTCGATGATGAGGCAATAAGATGGTGCATTAAAGATTTCCCTAAGAATGATAAAAAAGTGAAAGAATTGAGTGAATTATTTTTTAAAATATTCATTTACCTAATGTATGAATAAAAAATTAATAAGGTATGAAACATAAGAATGCCTAAGAATGAGTTGGTAAAATATTATGAAAAAAAAATTAAAAGTGTCGTTAGAAAGATGGAAGAAATCTTAGCATAGAAGAAATAAAATGATTTTTATTTCAGGTTTAGTCTATCATATTATAGAAAAAGTAGAGGATGTGATTTCCTCTTCATATAGGGATGGATTATAATTGATCACTAGAATAGGACACTAGTAAAAAATATAGGAGAATGATTTTGTATGAAATTCAAATTATAGTTGGAAAATATAATCTTGAAGTAAAAAAATATAAAGAAGTCTGAAAAAGATAAGACTTTTCCCTTACCTAGAAGAAGAAAATTTTGGTTTAAAAATTATAGTAGAGAAGAGCATCTAGGGAATGAATTTTTGATAATCAAACGCACGAATCAGGCTACCAAATGTACAAAGTGGGACAAAAATGACACAAATTGGTGTCCAATATTACTTTATGAAGAAGATGAATGTGAACCGATAGTTCATGGATTGACTAGGTAAGTATTTTTGGGATGTGATTATATAGTACATAGGATTTACCTTTAAGAGTGTAAAAAATTTATTTGGCACATGGCTAGTGGGAAATTTAATTAAGAGAAAGTATAAGACCACTTAATTATATGCACTATATGGTTCTAAAAATTTGTTTCCCCATTTTTTTTCTACATATCTTTAGAGAAATATGGATGTTTTGTGCATAGTAATGGTCTTGAAATCATTGTGCAAGTTTTGAGTCTAAGTCTAGTTTTTCCTTTAGGCTAGGAGACCTTTTATTAGATTTTCCCAAATTAACTTCTCCTTTGTGGGTCGAAAGGGTTTTATCTGATTTCATGTCATATTGGGTAGGTTAAGCTCCCAAATCCGATAAAGGTCATTATTCGAAAGTTTATAGCATTGATTTTATGTGATCTCATAATCTTTAGCTTTAATACTTCATCTTTCCACCTTGGCGGGAAATTGTTTCTGAGCTTCTCTTTGGCGGGAAAATTTTTATGAGCTTCTCATTAGTGGATAACCACCTACAGAGTGCCTTTTTTGCATTCGACAATTTTTAAAAGCTTTAGTGGTCAGTGAAAGTTGAAAATAGATAATTTGAGGTCAAAAATACTATTGCATTCAAAATGAATCCTTACAAGGCATAGGAATGATTAAATGATAAGGAATCAGAGACCAAAGGTTATCAGTAGAAAAGAGGAAAGTGGCTTCTCCGCTACTCCAATAGGCGGGTTTTGACTTGTAAGATGAATTTTCTGCCAGATTGTCATATGAAAGATTTATGAAGAAAAATCAACCTATGAGGGGACTCAAGGCATAAATAAAGTAGAGGAAATTGTCACACATCATTTTAGTATTGTAGCATGCTAAAACTCCTCCTTGGCAGATTTATGAGTAGGGAGTGCTCCAAAAACATTTCTCTACCCAAAGGAGAAGCAAAAAAGTAATTAACCACTATCTCTAGAAAGTTACCATTACATTTATCTAAGGTAAAAATATGTTTCCTAATGGCCCATAGAGGTAAAGTAATTAATTCAAATAAAGCCATTTTGCTTCATAATGGAATTTTTCATAAATGCTTAAGTCTTTTCATTCATGTGGCATGGGAAGTAGGTTGTTAATGGTAAAAGTTGGGAGTTATAAAATCAGTGAAGTATTGCGAGCAAGAATTACCATCTGTATGTCAAATTGTCTGAACTAAAACCCCTAGTGATAAGTTGTTCTTTGCTTTCATATTCCTGAGATAGATTCCTAGCTCTCGAATCAAATCAATCAAAGCATGGCTAAAAGATTTATGGGATTTGATGGGATAAATGGTATCACTTCCGAATGGCACAAAATCATGGATACTTCCCTGTGGTTTTTTGACATGAAGAGCTTTCATAGTACATTGAATGCAGAAATAATACATTCCATCATAGATAAATTGAAGGAGAGTGGATTAGTCAAATCCGTTGACTTTCCTATTGTGATTCAAGCTCTAGAACTTATTTGAGAATGCATAGCTTGCTATAACCCAGACACCGAGAAAATTCTTTTGCCTAATGACACAGTGCTACTCTTTATTGATAGAGATTCTATCTAGAACTCCCTTCATATTCTAGAGAAAGCTCAGTACTGAGAGATGACATACAACTAGGGGGTTACTGAGTATGGAGCAAAGAAGACTGTATGGAAGAAGGAAATCATGAAAAAATGGTTCCAAGAGTTGAGGAGCGCCAAGGGAAAGTTTCCTAAGAGACTATACAACACAAACCTGAATCTAGAAATTGTAGATATCTTGGTATTGCTTCACATGATCAGAGGTGAGAGTGATGCACTTAATTTCATTGAACACTATTTCTTCCTAGTTCAAGTGATTTGCTCCCAACACAATTTCATTGATTGGGCTCATATGGTAAGCGAGAATCTTTCCAATGCCCTAAATAGAGATAAACATTAGAATGTGTTCTATATGTCCTCATTTTTATCATATATTTTAGCTATAATCCAAATTTGGCAAGGGCTTCCTATATTAGAATAATTCTCAGATGATGTAAAGAGTTATGATTTTTTCATAGTTTGCAGTTGCATATAGTTATACCAAGTATATCAAATTTAATGATGCATTCACAATGAGACTATGAAAGGAGATAAAAGGTTGCCCAGAAAAGAGGTTTTCTCTAGAAGCCATGGCATTTATCAGCCAATTTGGAGGCTACTTTATCCAATTTGTGAATTTCTCATATATTCATCTTGCTGGATTTGATGATTTCCCCTTGAAGCTGCCCAGGTATCCCGATGACATGATCATGCTAGTTGAAGTGATGAGGCAAGTAGTCCAAGTGAACCTGATCTGTGTAGGTTCCAGGAAGAGAGGCTATGACTTCCCAATGACTATTGGAGGCTACAGCTGTGTGTCTCGGTCTGATGCAAAGAATGTTTTAAAAGAATTCTCGAAGAAGTTTCTATTAGAAACATATGATGTCCTGAGGCCCTAGTATGATCCTATGAACTATGCTAGAGATTACTTGCAAATGGGTCACGTGACTCATCATGCCAATGACATATAATATTATTGGTCCAACTTCAGGGATGACCTAGAAAGAAGAGATAGATTCTATCCTAGATTAACTATTGAACAAATCAAAAGGTTCAAAGTTAAGTTTGCAGTTGAGGGCATAAAAGATGATGGCCAACATATGTATGTTGATACATACATGGATAATATTAAACCTCTCCCTATAAGCTCTGAACCCATTAATGACATGCAAACCTTGATGGGTGGGATCTACAAAAGGATAGAAAAATGGCTCCACTAGACAACAGGTAGAAGGAAGAGGTCAGAAAGGAAGCCTCCTTCTCAACAAACTCCTACAAGAGTAGCTAGGAGTACTCCCACATCATCCTCACTGACTATCCTGATCATAGCTAAGGACCTAGTTCAACCAATAGGTGGAGGTGATGAGCCTCCTGAAAATAAGATTCCATTGGAGAAGACATGTAGAGATGGATCACCCCCTATTATTGGTTCTACAGAAGATGTGGTTTCTAAAGACCTAGTCAAGCCTACGACTGAGCCTATCAAAAGTGTAGAAATAGAGAAACTAGTTAAACCTAGCACTTTAGGTACACAAGGTGACACCTCCATTAAAGATAATCAGAGGGGAGGGTCCCCTCTTATAGCAGAATTGGGTGACCACAACCACAAAAATAGATGAAATGGTTGGAAAGAAACATAAGGTCACTCAAGTTATTAAATTAGTTTCCTCCTCTCCTACCTTAGCTAATCCATTTTCTTCTAGACCTAAATATACTCGTCTGGTCATCAAGAAGTTGTTTATAGAAGAATTGGTCTCTACCACCAAAGTTACCACTAGATAGTTTTGGATAGAGAACACTCTAGAGTGCAAGAGGGAGAGGATAGAAGAAGGACCTCACAGCAAAGATTCTCTTTCTTGGCCTTATAGTCCAGTACCACCATGAGTAATGTGAAGAAAACAAAGACATTGTCTTCATTAGGCCAAGATCCAGAAACAAGGTACTTCACCATGGAGGTAGAAAATCCCACAAAAGAAGGTGGATTGAGGATTTAACTACCTCTGATTTAGAGCTATAGTCATTTGATATTGGATTGGCTTGTTATGATACCAAGGTGGATTGGTGGAAATCCACTAATATTACAATTGAAGAAGAACTTGAGGAGCTCAAGACTACTAAAGTTCAACTTAAAGAAGAAGACATTGAACTAACTAACTTTATCAAGTATTTAGTTACTCTAGTTGCAAGCATCCCTAGTGCCCAAACTACTTTTGACCCCAATGCTATAGAGAATCAAGCCATCATAGCCAAGTTGCAAGAAGATAGACACTTTGGGTAGATTGGTAGAAGATGGATTGAGAGGCTCAAATCTGAAGGGCTTTTAGATATTGAACAGATTGGTGATACTCTCCTAAAGTTGGAGAAGGAGAGAAACAACATTGATAAGAATTTCCAAGATCTCACATTAGAGAGAGTGAAGTGTCAAGGATGTATAGTAATTCTACATGTAGTATTCAAAATGAAGACCAAAGAGGCAATAAAGTCCAATATCTTGCAAAAAGGAGATGAGCCTTTAATTGAATGGCTTCAAAGTCTAGAATTTAAGATGGAGATGATCATCCAAGCCGAAGGAGGGTAGAAATAGATGAACATCAAAATCAAAGAAGAACATAACAGAGATTTTAAACTCCTTCATTGTCTTCACATAGAGTCACAGACAAGTGGTCAACGTAAAGAAATGATCAGAGTGACTAACATGCAAAAATCCTTATCTAATTATGTAGATAAGATGGCAGAACAATCTTCCTCTCACTTGGATAAGGTGTCGAAACTTCAATAGTTGAGTAGGTGCATCTATAAAGCCATGGAAGAACTGAAAGATTAAGTAGATGAAGCTAAGAGTGTGGAAAAATATCACTCCTAATTGCTCATCAGATATACAAATGTCCATATCAATAGGCATGAAGATCTTATCCCAATCATCATAGCTATCACCGCCTATAGGGAAAAATTAGATAAGGGGAAGAAAATAGAAGCATGAATATATTCCCTCTTATACTAAATTTTGATAGAGCTTGTAACGGATAAACATTTTTTTATCATTTCTAGTTAGGGAAGTTGAACCGTTTCGGTTAACCCTTTTTGTAATGGTCCAACTCTGGGATCTATATGTACTATTTTGAAAATCAATGAAAGGGTCGGCTAAATTGTTATGTGAAGAACTTCATTTTTCGTTGAGTCAAATTAGTCTATGTCTAAATACCAATGTTTTAACTGTTCCATTGCATTTTTCTTTTTGTCAATTTAAATGTTTCTTTAAATCAAATTTGCAGTTCTAGATTAAATTGAAGTTCTATATTATGACTTGATACAGTTAATTAAGGCAAAATTTAGGTGTCACTCATAGATTATGAGAAATGTTCTTATGAAATAGATTGATTCATCTTTGTTAACATTGATCTTTTAGATTTGCATTTGCATCTTCATTATTTTCCTCTGCATTACCAATTTTAGGATCTTGTATGATTTATGAAATCTTAAGATTGGCTAGATAGAAGGTAGAATCTTTTTTCCTAAGCTAGTTCCTTCCTAGACCTAGTTTGGTTTACCTCTTCTGTTCTCAAGTTAAGAACAAACCCCCATTAAATTAAGGAAGAAAAAAATTCATTGAAAATTAGTCACCTAAGGGAGCTATACCTTCTAATTCAAAGGGAAATTAGTTATTTAGTTACATTTCCCAAATATTTTATTCGATTGTTTCTTTAATATTTGGGCATTTTAGATTTGTAGTGAAAAAGAACAATTTGTTTACCAACAAATTTTTAGCGACTCTGCTGGCGAGTTGAATAGTCACTAGACTAGAAGAAATATCATGAGAAAAGATGGTGTTTACCCATGAAGACTTGTTTCTTGTGATTCATCCAAACCTTGGATTCCAACATGATCAAGAGGATATCATTTCCTCACTAAATAATTTTGCCTGGAAACATAGAAGAAATACTGAGAATTATAGAAACGCTAGTCAAGTGCTTAAACAAGAAGAAGTTAGAGAAGAAGCACTTGAATGAGCCATTCAAAGGAGGAATTTAAGAAGAACATAATTCCAAGCAGAGCGTGAAGGTAGACTACCAAATTAGTTGATACCCTAGAGTCTAAAAGATTTCTTAGAAATGTAAGGGAAGGTGGTATAGACCAAATCTTTGAGAGACTTGGAGAGATTGATATCTCCCTACTCAAAGTACCTCATCAAGAGAATAGAAATACTAAGAGAAAAAGTAGACCTCCTTCCCCTCCTAATAAATCATCCTCTTTGTCTACCACTTGTCAAGTGCTAACCTTGCATGAAGTAGTTTATCCTCCTATTGTAAACCTAGCACCTTATTTACCCCAAGTAGTTATGGTAGTCCCTTGGGCCACTGCAGTTGGTCCTCTACAATTAGCAGCATATAGCCCACTTCCCTTAGGGTCAAGGAAGAATTTTCCCAAATTCTCTGGAGATGGGAAAGTATCTATAGATGAGCACATTGTGTCTTTATTTGTAGTCATTAATATATTAGTAGTACAAGAGGAGGATGTTGCAGTCAAAGAATTTGTTGAGCCCTTGTTGACGGTGTAGTAGATTGGTTTCATCATTTGCATATCTCTTCTATTACGGATTGGGCTTCCATGAGAATGAATTTTGAAAGAAGGTTTAAAACTGCCGAAGATGAGCATGCTCTATTAATACAATTGACTTCTATCAAAAAAGAGCCTTCTATAAGCATGATAGATTTTGTTGCTAAATTAAACAAGCTAGTTAAATGTACTCCATCAAGAAATCAACCTATTGTAGGTAATTTGAAAAAAAAATTCATAAGTGTTATGCCACCTGATATCAGCTATGATCTAAGAAGGACAAAACCAACCAATTTGGATCTTGACTAGAGGACTTATATAGAGTTAGAAGACCACATGATCTTGGTAGGGAACTAGAAACAAGAGATACAAACTCAAGCTAGTACTAGGAATACCACATCATCAAATGAGATGATCTAGAAACTATCCAATGAGATTATTGCTTTCAAAAGAAAACTTCCCAGATCTAACAATCCTTACCATCAGAATTTTCAAGATCAACCTGGGAGAAATAGTGATATGAGAAATAATAATGGAAAAACATTACAACTGACTACTCCACAACAAAAGCTAGCCATAGAAGCCCATCCCAAAAGGGGAAACATGTCTGCTTTTCACCTAACAACAGATCATGATAGAGAAATTTGCCTTGATGTAGCTCTTTCTTATCAGATGAATCAAATAGATGAATGGAATGCTGGGGTATCTACAACTGAAATGGATTCATGCTCACGTGATGACTCTGAAAACTTATTTTTTGACTACGTATCTAATTTAGATTGCAATGTAGCATGCTATTCTACTATAGATGGGACATCTTATGTAGTATTAACCCAGAATCAGAAAGATAAAGATCCTATCTCCACATCTCCATCAAAAGGTAGTAAGGAATCTACTTCTTTCTCTCAAGATGCCAACCAAGGAGTAAAAACTTTGCAATTGAGTAAGGAACAAAATTATTTTGACATTATTCAATTCTGTAAAGATTCTAGAGTACAGATTTGTCCCATTGACTATCTTAAGTCTAATCCTATAGAATTGCAAAAATTAGTAGATTTTTATAAAGGAGGGACCCAAGATTTAAAACAAAATGTCATAGCTTCAGTAGAAGAAGATTTTGTTTTGATAGGTCTATTTTAACAGGGAGGGTCATCAGTCTTAGCTACTTCCCCTGGGCAAAAGCCTGACCCTTTCTATGTGTCATTGTTTATAAATGGTTGAAAATTGAGTAACTACATAATAGACTCTGGTGCCTCAGATAATGTGATGCCATCAACTATAGCTAAGGCTTTAGGTCTCACTCTCACTAAAGCCCATGGTAGATGCTATTCTATAGATGCTAAAGACGTCCCTTTGATTGGGAAAATAAAAGATTCCCAAGTTGCTTTAGCAACACACCCCAAGAAGAGAATGTTGTTAACTATATTGGTTGTTGATATACCTGCTAGTTATAGTTTTTTGTTAAGAAGGATTTTTTGTAGGGATCTAGGAGGAGAAATAAAGCTAGATTGGTCTCAAGCTTTGATCCCAATGGGTAAAAAAAAGATAAAACTAGTTCTTGAAGAGAAAGCAAAGTTCACAGTGCTAAAATTTGATGACATGAAAGCCCAAATTATGTACCAAGAATTGGATTTTGGCGACTACATGTTATTCACAGATAATCATGATGAGGAAGCCAAACCTAGAGAAGAAAAATATCAGCCTTCCACTAAAGAAATGTCACCACAAATTTGGACTCTTTAGTTTGACGGTAGTTGTATGTCGTTAGGATCTGGTGTGGGTGTAGTCCTAATATCACCAGATGGAGAATGTAAGCCCATGGCTTACAAATTGGAGTTTGGGAACACTAATAACACAACTGAATATGAGGCCCTACTTCTAGGAATTATTCTTGCAAAAGATAAAGGTCTGAAAGTCCTGAGAGCTTGTGGTGATGCCGAGTTAATTGTGTGCCAAGTTAAAAATCAATACTCTGTGAAGAATCATAGATTAAAAAACTATAGAAACATGGTATTGGACAAAATTGAAGCCTTAGACGTATTCTTAATTAAATCTATGTCAACATAGTTGAATTCTAAGGCAGACTCCTTAGCAGTATCAACCTCATTGCTCCTCCCTCACCCAGATTTCAAAGATAAGAAATATCAAATAGAGGTGGTGTATAGACTGTCTCTACCTGACAATGTAGAAGATTGGCAAGTTTTTGAAGATGATCAAAATCTCCTTCTCTTTTTGGAGAGCGGTAGTCATTTTCATAAGGATGCTTCAGGTGGTCATAAAGGAGATTTCCATAACAATCAAAGGAAAGATAACTCAAGTATCATTCAATTGCAAGGTAATATTATCCCACCTCATTTGGTCACACTTGAAAAAAATTTCAATAGGCATGATACCTTTTTTAAAAATAAGAGGATTGAGAGGGGTCCTACCACTCGCGAATATGAAGGAATAAAAATTGGGAGTGAGAAAGACACTAAGATGGTCAAAATTGGAAAATGTTTTACTAAGGAAGAGAGGGAAGTTCTATGCCCTGCCTCCCCGTCCCTACATTTTGTCTGAAAAATGTTGGGTCCCCCTTTTTTTGTTTTCTTCTTTTGGCTCTTGCCTTGTCTTTTTCCTTTGTTTCTTTGTTTTCCTTCTCCAGGTTTTCTTTCCAATGGTGTTTGTTTTGATTTTTTTTTTGTTCCTCATGTCTCTGGGACCCGGTTCTAGAGTTGGTCATTCCTTGTCTAGGAAATCGACTCTGGACTCTGGGATTCTTTGCCACGATGTCTTCTTTTTGTAAGATGGTATGGTCGCATAGAATCCCTAGGCTCAGAGTTTGGAGGTTGGCCTATTCTAGAGTTTGCAGAAGGAAAGGTAACTTGCTTTTCTTCTTGGGTATAAATACAAATCACCTATTATTTTCACAATTACCATGATTAAAACACTTAAGCAATTTGAGTGATATCACAGCGATCTTAGTGAGAATCTAGTGTGAGCTATTCCAAGCTATTCTAAACAATTGCAAGTGGTTTCTAGTGTTGGGTGGTGACCATTTGAAGGTAGAATCTATTGTAGAATGCTCAAAACACCTTTCCTTCCCTCCTTTCTCCATTTTTCAGGTTGGTGTCTAGTTTCTCTCCTTTGTTTTCTTGCTTTCTCATTGTGTTCTGTTGGCTTTTGTTTGTGTTCTCTGTCTTCTTTCCTCATTTTGTTTTTGTCTTTTTTGTCTGGCTCACCACCCGTTGGTGGGTTGGCTCTGCCAGAGGGTTGTCTTCCTCTATGTAGGTGTAGTATATTCTTTAGGTATTGTATATGCTTGAACATATTCAACATTGTTTTGTTAGGTTACCTGCTCTGTGTTTTGTATATATGTATATTTAGTGTATATTAATGTATATCCTTTCACTTTTTGTGTGTATACCTTTCAACTCTGTTGTAAATATGATGTATATTTTTTGTGTATTCACTTGGTGTTTTGTTGAGCTCATCATGCTCTATCAACTTTTCATCTATGTTGACGAGCTCATTCCAGGTAGAATATTGCTTGGTTGAAGCTTGGCTCTTGGCTGATTTTCAACCAGGTGGTTTTCTCTCTCCTCCATAAACTAGCCTTAATGATTCATTTATGTCCCATGTATGCATTCAAGACTGTCCAAGTGGCCTCTACTCTTTGCACATTTGGATAGTTGGCTCTACCACCATCGCCGTAACTCCCATTTATTGCATAGCCATGTGACATCCACATGGGCCTGACAACTCACTTTTCATGCACATCTCCCAATGGTTAGTTTCTTGGACCTTAGGTCTTTTGTCTTCACCAACCCACATCTTTCTTTCATCAAGTATACTAAAGCCCCATACCTAGATATTGGTTATTTCCCTTAAGTTTGCATTATATATATCTTTATAGGATTTTGGACCTAAACTAACTTTTTAGGAAGAGGACGTGCCACAGTGGTAAGATCTTTGGATCCCAAAGTATTGTTTATCTACAAATTCTAATGGTCATCTTGCCTTATAGGATTTTAAAAGCAACATACCTTCATCATGTTTGAGGCTTCCGCATCTTCACCACCCAGGAGTCCAGAACTTCCTTCCACGATGGTCACTAAGGCAGCCATCAGATCTAAGATGGACAGGGCCTTGGAAAAATTGCCTCTCAGCATTGAGTACTTGAAGGAAGGAATTATTATGGGATCAAAGATTGATTCCAAATTTCAATTAATTAGTGAGAGTAGTGTCAGAACATGGGCTGAGATGCAGGCCTTGGTCAAAATAATGTACATTTAGCAATAGTCTGGGGATCTATTGGCAATCAGTGTTGGGGATTCTGGGATGTTAAAGGCCACTTGTTTCCCATGCTTGGTGTAGGCACCGAAGCTCATTCTCATGCTTGCAGCACATTACAATTCTTCCATCTGGGCCATCATGCTCGCAGCCCCAGAACTGACCGAATACCCCACTCCCATGGTGTCTCTCAACGCTGCTACTTTTTTGGTGGGTTTGGGGATCCCTCAGTTTGACAACCCAACTGTCATTACTAGATCAGCTGACTTAGCACAATTTAAGCAGTTGGAGGTTGTAGCCTAACAATACATGAACACTCATTGGCACAAGACCCCGAAGAGGGATCCCAAGAAAATGAAGCTAGAGATCCCCCAGTCCGAGTTTAAACAAAGCATCCAGATGAGGATGATAGCACTATGTTGGGTCTTTGGGAAACCCCATGCCTAGGAATTCATAGGGTGGATGTACTACTTCTTGCTTGGAATCACCACCAGCAGGGAACACTTTGATTGTGCTGCCATTATTTCAAACTACATGGATTCTAAGTTCCTTCAGGTGGTCCAAAAGTGCAAGTTTTATATGACTTCTTATGTTCTCTGGGCCCTAGCACAACAATAACCCCACACCAATGGGTTACTCACATCAGGTGTACTCAGGATTGGCCCAGGTCAGAAGGCTTCCTGGGATTATTTCTCACAAATCCAATGGGAGGCTAGTTTCCCTAGTTTCTTCTCGGTGAAAGATGCCTTTATCTACTACAACCTACTCAAACCTACTCGGGATATAGGATACTGCCTCTCTATAGAGGCAATGGATCTGGTCAAAAGTTATGGTCATTATTCCATACAATTCTAGCAGCATACATATATAAGGGTTACCAGCTTCTCTGAGAAACCTTACTTGTTGCTAAAACATTGTCGGAACAAGACAATGCTCCTGGAGTATTGTAGGCAAATGATGGAATTACATGAATTTTATGCTTTAAAGAAGGTGAAAAATATTCCATTTCCAAACACTTGTGGGAATTACTCATGTAGTTTGGCTATAGCCAAAGAGGCAGACAATAAACTCAAGAGCTTGAACATGGCAGAATTTCATCTAGCGCAGAAGAAATTTGATCTGCATGGGAAAATTGTGTTGGCACTTCCCTGGGAATTAGAGCCCCACTAGTATCACATGGAGTACTTATGGGAAGATTTTCAAGATGATGTCAAATTCTAGAGCTAAAATTATGTCCGAATGACTATGGGGATGATGGAAAGGTTGAAGCTTTGGAAATTTTCAGATGACTTCTCGAATGGTGGATACATGATAGTCCCCTAGTACAAATAAAAGGGGATTGATAAGTTGGCCCTCCCACCAATAGACTAGAATTCCTAGGAGGGGCCCACTATTGAGGAATTTACTCACAACATGGTCGAGTGCAACCATGAATATTTCAAAAGAGTATGCCCCAAGAGTACCCATAGGGCTGCCCAATGGATACCAAAGCTGACCCCTGAGGCCAAAACTTCTTCATAGGGAGAAGATAGGGGAAAAATAATAATGGAGACTCCAACTCCATAGGATACCCACATAAAAGAACAACTGAAGCAATCAATAGCGGTCTCTTAGCAGATGAGGGAGAAATTAATTACACGGTTGGCTACTCGAGTGCTCATGGCTAGACCTATCCATCCTCCCTCTTCCCCTTCACTAGCATCACTAATGGTCAAGGTAACAGGAGTAGATCCAAAAGAGGAGTAGGTCCTAAGGGATGCGTGGCCTCCTTTGGTCACCAGGCAGAAGAAAAATCTTAATCCGAAGCCAAAGGCAGAACCGGAGCTAGGGATGCCTCAAATTCCACAAGTAGAAATCCTTTCTTCTGACTCTCCAGAGCTGGAGAGGGAACCAAAGCCCACTCATGAACCAAAAAATCCTATAGGTTAGGATGAATTCAATGATGTTTTTAGAACTGACAAGTTTGGGAATTTGTAGGGAGACATTGAACAGCCGGAGGCTGAAATCCCAGAGAAGGATGAAGCTCCCAAACAAGAACCTGCACAGGAGAAAGAGGAACATGTAGAAGAAGAGAAAGGGATAGAGAAAGAGATCACCTCCAAAGTCATGAAAGTATAGGATATGGGATTATTATACTAATAAAGGAAAAGTGAACAAATGGCATCAGCTTAGGAAAATGGATGCTCAGGAACAATCGTGACCCCAACTAATGTGTTCCAGACACTGCTCCTAAAGGCAACATTTGTGGAGGTAATCACTATGGCCCAAATGTTAAACCTTGGCTCATTGTCTCCTCCATTACCTAAGGATGTACCAATGGAAGAGGACACCCTAGAAACAAAGGCTAAGGAAGAATAGGAAAAGGAAGACGAAGAAAACCCCAACGTGGTCAATGAGGACCCAAATATTACTGAAGATATAGATGGCAGGGAAAAAGATATAGGTACCACTGAAGAAAATATTTCTGGTGAGCCAAAAGACATAGGGAAGGAGTCAAAGGAGGATCATCCTAATGAAGGGGCACAAAATAATATCAGGGAGAAGTCACAGGAATAGATTTTGGCTACAAAGCCACCTCACCCGCTACAGTGGTCGGTGGAATCTCAGAAGAGAAAGGCCCCTCCATCAACACCTAGAGCCCATCTTTTCTTGGCAAAGATGATGGCTCAGGCCCAGGACCCATCAAAGGTCAAGAAATCCCATAAAGTCCACACCCTTCCGACCGAGGTGGGCAGAGAAATAGTCACAGTGATAGCGACACCTTCCCTAGATGCAGACGAGGCAATGACAGAGGCTGGAGATTATAATCTCACACAGGTGTCATTGGGGAAGAGGGGAAAATAGGGTGAATTAAACCTATTGAAAGAAGCAGCCAAGGAAGTGGAGGCTTGCTATGAAAAGGAGGCTCAAAAGTACAAGGTAGAAAAGGATAAAAATGCAAACCTCATGGGGTTTCTGACTGAGCTGGCCCGACCTAATAGAGTTATTCCTCTAGGGGCCTCTAAATTAGATGTACCACTTTTTTAAAGTGATATAGACTCATTACAAGTGATGAAGAAGAAGGCCCAAGCAGTTGATGAATGGGTTGCCTTACAGTTAGGACATGTTTGGCATTTCCAAGTGTCCACCCTCCCAAATTTATGCAGCCCACCATGTCTTACACCAGGCTAAAACCACCATCAACATATGGGAGGGGGACATAAAAAATTATGAGGCATGGAAGGTTGAACTAGAGGAACTCATCAACCTCAGTGAGGATATTGTCTCTAAGACTGAAATTCCAGCAGAGGAGTCATTTGATTTTGTGAGGACCCAACACTCCAGACTTGACCTCCCATTGGAGGTAATCAAGCAACTGGTGGGGACTCTATGGGATAAGGTCAATGTGGTACAATATTATTTCAATTTATACAAGTCTTTTGTTATGAAGGTCTCCACAGCTGATCCACTTAGCACTGACACATGCACACCAGAGGAATATGTTTTGGGGAAGTTTGATGAGTTAATGGTGTCAAGGTATCAATCCTTGGATGGAATATAAGGATCTCAAATGATGCAAATAACTCACATGATACTCAGTGGCCATGATGTAGCAAAGATGGCCGATGAATTCAAGGGAAATGTTCTAGACTTGGGGGAATAGATTGAGGTGGCCAAGTACTGGTGGGCTAGCCTTAAATATATTTATGAAGATGGATTTTCCCATCTCCTCCAAACCTTTGTTGATAGTAAGCAACAATAATGATCCTCTGGGGGCCTGAGAAAACCTAAGTGTTTAGTATTCTTTACTCTTTTGGAACATAAGTTCCTAGATCCTGTAATCTCGGATCCTACATTTTGTATTCTTTTAGTGACCCATGTCCTGGGCCCCAAGGCCGATAGGTCACCTTTAAATAAGCTAATAAATGTTGACAGAGATAGATAGTAGTTAATAGATATTGTCAAAGGTCGTCAGAAGGTAGATGGCTACATCAAGGCACATCAAATTGACAAGAGGTTTTTTGACAGATGGTCTTCCCAAGGCATCACTTCAATGCTACACCTTGCACATCGAAGATAGGGCACCACTTTTCCCAATTATGAGGCATGTAGCCTTGATCCCCAGGGGGTCTGATTTCTTCTTTCTCCTTCTTGGCTCTCTTCTCAAGGTCTATTCTTCCACTCCACCTTTCATCCTTTTCTTCTGACATGATAGGCCTATTCCATCTCTAGGTCTTTTGTATGGTGGTGCAGGTAGTACCAGCCACCAGATAATGTAATTTTGTGTATAGAGTAACATAAGTTAGGGTTAGGGTTAGATGTGTATGTGTATAAGTAGTATGTCCGGCCCCATTCCAAAGGTTGGTGAAATTGATAATTTTGCAGTCCACAAGTTAATAACAATCTAGTTTTTCTCAGTTCCTAGATGTAGAGCTCAATGCTCCATAGATTTTAAGCTCAGTAGTTAGATGCTCCCTTAGATCCACCATTGTACCATGCATTAGTGCTTGGTGGAAGAAATGTTAATGAAGAAGGGAGAGTTCTTGCAATGATGTTGTTGGTATTCTATCTTCTGGGTTGATGGTATTTTATGTTTTATGTTCTTCATGTCCTTTGCTCTAACACTTAAAGTAGATTAATGACCTATTTTCCTTTGCTACTGATGAAATATGAATTGATGGTTGTATGTTTCTTTAGTATTTAGTGTAGTGTGCTAGAGCATTGTTGATGTTCAGAATGTTTAAGCATAACTATAGGTACATGAAATATTTCTAACCCTGCAGGATCCTTTTCAATTTATTTTGTTAAGTGTAAGCATGCTTGGAGAAACCTCACCTACTTGAATGCCCAGAGAGGACAAGTTGAAGATAATTGGCTATCCCCCTCAAAAATAGTCACATCTCCCAACTGAGCCCCACACCATCAAGACGCGACTCCCACATGCTTAGAGGCCTGCGGAATCTCATTTCCCCAAACAACCTTTACAGGTGGAGTTGGTCGGTACCCCAGTACCTAGTGACAACTTATCTGTGCTGGTGGACCCAGTCACAAGAGTCTCATCAATAGAAATTGGCACTAGAAGGAGGGCATGAACACATCCCCCTCTCAGGATTTTGATTTTGCACCTCCCAAGGGTTCTCCAAGCCATAGTTTTAGGAGCCAAGCCTTTAGTAAGATTGGGTCTCTCTCCCCAGTGAAATTTGAGAGAATCCTTGGATCAGCCCTAAACCCCTAAAGGTTTGTCAAAATTGAGCCTCCTGCTCGAAATAAATAGACCCCAAAAACCACCTCAGCCACTATTATCTCAAGGTCTAGTACACCACAGAATATCCAAAATTCTCATACAATCTTGGGAACCAGCATTCAACTTGCTCAAAATTTAGTTCCCCAAATGGGTGCATACTTCGGTAATACTGGGTCCCATATGGGAACTTTTCTGGGTGTAACCAATGACTTACCCTCACACCCATAGAAGATTTGCCTAAGATATGAGCACCTAGGCTCATGAACTATAGAGGAACACTTGTAGGAATACAAACATGCCATGAAATGACACTAGATCCAACATGAAGATTTTGTGACTTGGATGTTTCCCCTATCCTTTGGAAATGGTGAATTGAACTAGTACCTTAACCTTCCTACCAACTCCATCAATAATTGGAAGGACATGGAGGATGCCTTCCTAGCTTCCTTCCGCATACATGTGGACCCAGTTTGGTCCCATAGCTAGTTCATTTCCATCTAAAAGAAATCAAATGAACCCCTTGCAGCATTCAATCATCAGTTCCAATGCACCCTAAAGTGGTGCACGGGCCCTTTCATTCTATCCCTATAGGTAACCATATAGACCTATCTCAACACAATGGACCCCTTCATTTCCACTCTCCTCTAAACAACAACCACCATAGGCGACCGGGATACTTTGGTGAAAGTTTACAACCTAGCCTTAGAACTATCTCGTGGTCTCAACAAATCCCTGAGCGGGATTGGGCAAAGCATGCCTTTCAACATGGTCCCTGATGGAACTATGTATGCTAGGGGATATAACCCCAATCTGGTAATGGGTGCCCCTATGATGGCAATGACTCCAATAGACCAATAAGCCTGGTACATATACCCATCCCAAACTCAGACAATACCAGGCCTAGAATCTTTCACTTGGAACTAGCCACAGTAGGCACAAAAATGTCAAACACAACCTCTCAGAGTGCCCTTCTTTTAGTCATCCACGGTTGGAGGATTTTTTCCCTCAACTCTGACATATATTGTTTCCTTCCTAGGGAACAAACAACAAAAACCATCACATTATCACATAAACACTTAGCTAACCGCCGGGGTTGAATCCCTCTGATGAATGTTGTCCACCCTGACTGTGGACATGGGTCAAATGAAGGTAGGGTCCTATGCATCGTAGAACTCCAATTCCCAAAGAGGGAATATTTTCTCTGGCCAATGAAACAACAATGTGAGAGGAAGAAACTTTAACAATGGGCTTTGGCCCAACAAACAGCAATGGAACAATAAATTGAACGCCAGAGGTCTACCAATGAACCAAAATGCCAATCAAAGTGGTGCTGGACCATCACATTTCACACCAGTCACAGACTTCCAGCCCATGACCAATTGGTGTGGATTGCATGACACAGTCTCCCACAACAAGGTAAAATGTGCCACACTGGATAAGGTCATCATGATTTACTACCTAGATAGACAATAAACATCTGACCATACTCCCCTAGAACCTCATTTGCAAGAGCAAACTCATGGTGCATTCACTTATGAGATCATCTTCTTTGGATCCTCTAGAGAAGATGAAGAAGAATCTGAATTGCAGGGATTCTTTGATGAATCAATTTTGGCCTTTGAGGCCAATTCCTTTACCAACCTATGGACTCCTTACAACACTCAAAGCTAGGCTGTCAAAGGGATAGTTTACATGCTAACACCTCCTACCAAGGACATTCCTACCTAGGACAATACATCTAACCAACCTATCCCTCCAAAAGGTCCAAGCTCTAACCAAGAAAAAGACCCGGCTGAGGGAAGCCACCAATTACTAAGAGGAAGGTTTGAAATTACAAAGGTGTTAGAACAAACTACCACCTCCATGACCTTGATGGAGGTTTCGCTAAACTGTCCTGAGAAGAAGAAGTCTCTTCTGAAGCTCTTAGGAAACTCAGAACTTGTCAGTCACCCACCCAAGACTCTCTCTTTTGAGGATGCCAATGTAGCTATCTTCTGGGGAAATAATGAAGATCCTCCATTCCTACCAGGCCTTAATATCCAAGGAAAAAAAATACACAACAGCCTAGTAGATTCTAGGGCTTTAGGCAACATCATGCCCCTATGCATATGCCTGAACCTTTGATTCTGACCCACCCCATCTAATGGAATAGTGATTCAATTGGATAAAACTACAATGAAAATGGTGGGAGAATTAAAGAATGTTTGGATACAGCTCATCCAGGACCCCAGAGTAGCTAGCATAATCGATATCTAGGTGGTGGACATCCCAAAGACTTATGGGATGTTATTAAGTTAGATTTGGTCTAAGTCCTTGAATGGATACTTTTCAATCGACTTCTCCCACTTGTGGCTCCCTTGGGAAGAAGAATCAAACAAGATCCAGGTTGAGAGTGACCCCTGGATGAAGCAGGTCCTTACCAAAGTTGGGAGGGTAAACAAGGTCTTCTTCTCTGAAACTTCCCCCAGGGTGTACCAACCTTTTGAAATCTTAACATTTGATTTCACCCCTGGGGAGGATCCTATAGTCCTGTAGAGAATCCAAAACCTAAAATAAAAATTGAGGGTTGAGGTTAACTCTCAAGGTGCCATAATGACCCCCGCTATACTCTTTTCTAGCACCTAGTGTCTGGTACAATATCAAAAGCATTCAGAGTTAGAGTGTGAGCCTTGTCTTTTTTTTGCTACCTAACACATCAACACCTTCTCAAACAAAGAACATATAGTTGATTCCCCAGAACCTAGTATTCCTACTGGAAACACCTCTTCAGTGAATTTTCCCCAGAGATCTCAATTTCAAACCCCTCCAGAGACAAACCTCACTTGTGCACCATTAGTGTACAAGGAAGCTCCTCCCAAGTCTCTCATAAGCAATCCAAAGACTGCTCCATCTCCCCAGCTCCAAACTACAAGTGATGTCCTATGGACCCTTAAGTTTGATGGGTCCCGGTCCAAACAAGGTTGTGGAGCAAGAGTAGAATTAATCAACCCACAAGGGAAATCCTTCCTCGCATCCTATAGGATATAGTTCAAATGGACAAACAATGTTATAGAGTATGAGGCTTTGGTCCTTGGACTCCTATTTTCATTAAGGAAAGGAGTCACCCACCTCTGGGCTCTAGGTGATTCAGAGTTGATTGTCAAACAGGTCTGGAGTCAATGCACATGTCATGATAAAAGTCTAGCTACATATCACAATCAGGCTTGGAGCCTTATTAAAGATTTTGATGCCTTCAGCACTGATCTTATTCCCCAGTGATGGAATTATGTCCCGGACACCCTTGCTATTTCTGCTAGCACACTTGAGCCCATGGTTGGCTCACGACTCCAGAGATTTTTTGTTGAGATGATCCCCATCCTGTCCATTCTAGATAATGTCACCCACTTTAAGGTTTTTCAAGATGATTAGCATATCCTGGCCTTCATGGCCAACATTGGTGTCTTCGAGGACCAGATAGTGGAGGAATGAGACCATGATGATACTAGGAAAGGTGACAAAGATGATGGGATCATGGACCTACCTACCAACACCATCATAAAGGGGATGGTTGTGCTTGAACATATCTTTGATTCGGACCCTCGGGGAAAGAAAAAGATGTCATCCTTTTCTGAGGGAGGAAAATTTGAGAAAGTAAACATCAGTTAGCCTGGTGAAGAAAAGATGATACACATTGGTACCTTGCTCCCCTGAGGAGAAGGAGATGATTCTCATGGTTCTTTGAGAATACATAGACATGCTTGCATGGGGGTATGAGGATTTGAAAACATACGACACCTCCATTATGACTCATACCATCCCCCTGAAAACTGATGCTAATCCTTTTTGGTAAAAGAAATGACTTGTCAACCTGCTGATTGAGCCAATAATTCATCAAGAGGTGGAGAAATTACTATCAGCCTAGATAATTTTTCCAATCTAGCATACTACGTGGGTTGCAAACTTGGTCCCTGTTAGAAAGAAGAGTGGTGAAATTTTCCTTTGCGTGGATTTTTGAAATTTGAATAGAGCCTCCAAAAAAGATAATCACCCTCTCCCCTCATTGGATGAGGTGTTGTAGATAGTGACTGGGTCATAGATGATGTCTTTCTTGGATGGATACTCTGGATATAACCAGGTCATGGTTAAGTATGAAGATAGAGAGAAAATGGCGTTCACCACCAAGTGGGGAAGGTTCGCATATCCGAGGATGCCCTTTGGCTTGATCAACATAGGGGCCATGTTTCAATAGGCTATGGAAATTACATTCAAAGGCGTTGTGAATCAATGCATAATCATCTATATGGATGATTTGACCATCTTTTCTTGGGATAGGCATGATCATTCTGCCCACCTTGCCTATATTTGTGAGAGATGTTTCCGGTATAGAATATCCCTTAACCCCAAGAAGTGCATATTTGAGGTCACTAAAGGGAAGTTGGTTGGGCATGTTGTCTTTGAGAAGGGTATATCCATTAACCCTGAGAGAGTTGAAGTACTACTAAATCTACAAATGCCCAGCAGTAAGAAAGAGATGAGATCTTACTTCAAAATGATCAACTTTGTCTGGTGGTTCATCACTGGATTCGTCAAGATAGTCAAGCCACTCAACAATATGATGAAAAAGGATACCAAGATTGAGTGAAGTCCTAAAGAAAAGTAGGCATTCATCTAGATTAAACAAATGATAATGTAGGTACCCATCCTAGCTAGTCCAGACTATGCCCTCCCATTTTACATTTACTCCTTTGCTTCTTCAAATTTTGTCATAGCAGTATTGACCCAAAAAGTCAAGGGGGAAGAATGACCAATAGCTTTCATGAGCTCCCTCTTCAAGGAAACTGAAGTCTGGTATTCATCATTGGAAAAATAGGTCTTTTCTCTTTTTTATGGCATGAATAAATTCCATCATTATATTCTCTAGAGCAAGGTGCATGCTATCATCCTGGACTAGGATATGAAATCTCTATTGATGCAGAGTGAACTGGGTGAAATATAGGGTAAATCGATGGCTATCATTCAAAAATATGACTTGGAAATGCAACCCATGAAGATAGTTTGAGGCCAGGGACTAAGTTAAATGATGGCAGAAGAGACTCCCCACATAGAATGTCAAACTTACACAGTGGAGTCTATCACTCAAGACCCATGGTACACCGATCTGGTGTACTTATTATTAAACAATAGATCCTAGAGGGGTTACCTCCCAAGAAATGCCACACCCTACAGATGAAAAGCACTCACTTCATGATCAAAAACTCCACACTTTATCATAGGAACTATGAGGGAGTGTACCTTTGGTGCATTGATAAGGACCAAGCTACAAAAATTATTGAAGAATTCCATGGGCATTTTGGAATTGGGCATGGCTTAGCTGATGCCACCACCCATCAAATCCTCCAGGCTAGATATTATTTTCCTACATATTCAAAGATGTTTACACTCACCTCCAAACATGTCATACTTTCCAAACCGTGACTTATCATGAGCGTAACCTGGCTATGCCTTTACAACAAGTCTTCAAGGCTAGGCCTTTTGCCCAATGGGTATTTGACTTTATTAGGGAAATCAACTGCAACTCATCTACCAACCATTGATACATCTTAACTGCAACCGATTACTGCACCCATTGGTCTAAAGCCATACCTTGCAAAAACAACATGGTAGACGTAGTTATTAAATTCCTAGAAGAAAACATTATCACAAGATTTGGAATGCCCTTTTCTATAGTATGTGACAATGGTCTAGCATTTCCTTTGGTGCAACTACTTGAATGGACCTATAACTAAAATATCAATCTAAAGTTTTTTAGCAACTATTACCCCTAGGGGAACGGTGTTGTTTAGTCCATGAACAAAAATTTACTCAAAGTGATCAAGCACCTATTAGAATAAAATACCTGGGATTGGCACCAAAAGCTGAGATTCAACCTCTAGGTGGATCAAATTTGAATTAAGATCACCCTTGGAACATCCCCATTCCATCTAGTTTACGGGTAGAACCCAGTATTCCCAATCAACTTACAAGTCCCAGTTTTGTAGTTTATGTAGGAATTCAGCAACTAGGATAATATTATGGAGGTTCGGCTCCTAAATCTTGTGTGGATGGAAGAATAATGAGATGTATCCCTTGAACATTTTGCATGTCACCAAGTAGTAGTAAAATGATGGTTTGACCATAGAGCCCAATACAAGGCCTTTCAAATTTCAGACTTAGTCGTGTTTTGGGAAAAGGCTTGGGAAAAGAAGGAAAGCACACCAAGTTCCAACAGCTCTGACTCAGACCATACGTGATCTCAGGGATCTACGGGGCAAATACTTATCACCTTAAAACCATGGCTGGAGAACCTGTCCCATTTCTCATGAATGAATATTTTCTCAAACATTATTTTGAATAAGGTTGGTTTGCCCAAAGTTATATTTCATGTAAAGTTCCTTGCTTGTAAATATTTCTTTCCCGGTGCCTCATTTGGAGGTACCTTGCTTTGTAAATAGTCTTGCTAGCCATCCTCTAGGACTGCCTCTCTTTTCTTTGTCTTTTGTTTTTCTTGTCTTAATTTTTGGGTTATGACATTTTTCTCTCCCTCTTGTAAGGATTTGTATGCCTTGCATAACATCTGGTCTCCAGGATGTTACCTTTAACATGGTGAACTTAAGAATCTATTGTTAGCATGATGGAATCAGTCTGGTCTCTGGATTTATCTTTCAAGTTTGGTTGCACATTATGAGTAATCTTCATCAGATTTATCCTTGGGAGTCTGGTAGTCAGTGAAATAAAAAGTAAGGAACAAGTAATCAGACACATCGAGAGTAGAGAAGTTGCACTAGTTGGTTGACCCAAGTCTGAACTTTTAAAATGATTATTTTTGGGTTTGTAGTTTTTCTCCCCCATTCAGCATATTAAGGTGGGAAGAAGGGTGAAAGAAGTACCACCATTAAATTTAGCTAAGCTTAAGCTTGATGGTGAAAGAAGTACCTCCCTTCCACCCAGAAGCGTACAAAATAACAAGAAAAAGAAATGGGATGAAACTCTGGTCTCCAAGAGAAATGAGCGAATCTGATGACTTTGTTGTTTGATATACTTAGTACCTATTCTCTCCTTCTTCTAGAGGTCATTGGCTTGATTTCCTTCCAAATCACATAGTTCACCATTGATGAAAAGACCATGGACTAAATCACGTATGGATGGATTTTCTCAGACATGTTACTCTTTACAAATAAGATGCTTTGGGTAACGATTTGCTCCAATTTTGCTAACTAGAGATTCTATAGTTCTTGAATGTGCTAAGGAATTCATTGCAGATAGTCACCATTTGTTATTCCCTGCATCCCCATCACTGCATTGTGTGTGCAAAATGTTGGGTCCCCATTTTTTTTTTCTATTTTTGGCTCTTGCCTTGTCTTTTTCCTTTGCTTCTTTATTTTCCTTCTCCAGGTTTTCTTTCCCACAGTGTTTGTTTTTATTTTTCTTTTGTTCCTCGTGTCTCTAAGACCCAGTCCCTGAGTTGGTCATTCCTTATCTAGGAACTAGACTCTAGACTATGGGATTCTTTGCCATGATATCTTCTTTTCATAAGAGGGTATGGTCGCATGAAATCTCCTAGCCCAGAGTCTGGAGGTCGACCTATTCCAAATTTTATGGATGAAAAGGTAACTTTCTTTTCACCTTGGGTATAAATAGAGATCACCTATCATTTTCATAATTACTATGATTGAAACACTTAAGCAATTTGAGCGATTTCAAACTGATATCATAGCGATCTTAGCGAGAATCTAGTGTGAGCTATTCTAAGTTGTTCTAAATAATTGTATGTGGTTTTTGGTGTTGGGTGGTAACCATTTGAAGGTAGAAGCTATTGCAAAATGATCATGACACCTTGCCTTCCCTCCTTTCTCTGGTTTTTAGGTTGGTGTCTGGTTTCTCTCCTTTGTTTTCTTGCTTTTTATATGTGTCCTATTGGTGTTTGTTTGCGTTCTTTGTCTTGTTTCCTCATTTTGTTTTTTTTCTTTTTCATATTCTTCACCATCCATTGGTGGGTTGGCTCTGCCAGAGGGTTGTCAGCCCTCTATGTAGGTGTAGTATATTCTGTAGGTATTGTATATGCTTGTACATATTCAGTGTTATTTTGTTAGGGTAGCTACTCTGCGTTTTGTATATATGTATATTTAGTGTATATTAATGTATATCCTTCCAATTTTCATGTGTATACCTTTTAGCTTTGCTATAAATATGATGTATATTTTGTGTGTATTTTCCCCATCTTTTGTCAAGCTTTTCATGCTTTGTCAACTTTTCATCCATGTTTACAAGCTCATTCCAGGCAGAATACCGCCTGGCTAAAGCTTGGCTCTCAGCCAATTTTCAACCAGGTGGTTTTCTCTCTCCTCCATAAACCAGCCTTAATGATCCATTTATGTATCACATATGCATTCAAGACTATCCAAGTGGCCTCCACTCTTCATGTGTTTAGATAGTTGGCTCTGTCGCCATCACCATAACTCCCATTTATTGCATAGCCATGTGACATCCACGTGGGCCTGACAACTTACTTTTCATGCACATCTCCCAATGGTTAGTTTCTCAAACCTTTGGTATTTTTTCTTCACTAGCCCACATCTTGCTTTCATCAAGTATACTGAAGCCCTTGGGCTCAGATATTGGTTATTTCCCTTAAGTTTGCATTATATATATCTTTCCAGGATTTTGGACCTAAACTAACATTTTAGGAAGAGGACGTGCCATGGTGGTAAGATCTTCAGATCTTGGAGTATTGTTTATCTACAAATTATGATAGTCATCTTGCCTTGTAGGTTTTTAAAAGAAACATACCTTCATCATGTCTGAGGCTTCTGCATCTTCACCACTCAGGAGTCCAAAACTTCCTTCCACGATGGTCACTAGGGCAGCCATCAGATCTAAGATCGAGAGGGCCTTGGAAAAAATGCCCCTTAGCATTGAGTATGTGAAGGATAGCATTATTATGGGATCATAGATAGATTCCAAAGTTTAATTAATTATTGATAGCAATGTCAGAATGTGGCCCGAGATGCAGGCCTTGGTCAAAATAATATACATTTAGCGACAATACAAGGATCCATTGGCAATCAATATCGGGGATTCTGGGATCCTAAATGCTGCTTGTTTCTTGTGCTTAATGTAGGCACCAGAGCTCATTCTCATGCTTACAACACATTATAATTCTTCCTTCCAGGCCATCATGCTCCCAGCCCCAGAACTGACCGGATAAGCCACTCCCATGGTGTCTCTTGACGTCACTACTTTTTAGGTGGGTTTGTTGATTTCTCAGTTTGAAAACCCAACTATCGTTACCAGATTAGATGCCTTAGTGCAATTTAAGCAGCTAGAGGTCATAGCCTGACAATACATGAACACTCATTGGCTCAAGACCCTAAAGAGGGATCCCAATAAAATGAAGCTAGAGATCCCCCGGTCCAAGTTTAAATAAAGCATCTAGATGGGGATAATAGCACTATGCCGGGTCTTTGGGCAAGCCCATGCCCAGGAATTCAAACCATGTGGATTCTCAGTTCCTTCAAGTGGTCCAAAAGCACAAGTTTTATATGACTTCTTATGTTCTCTGGGCCCTAGTGCAACCATTACCCCAAACCAATAGGTTACTCACATTAGGTGTACTCGGGATCGGCCTGGGTTAGAAGGCTCCCTGGGATTATTTCTCACAAATTTAATGGGAGGCTAGTTTCCCTATTTTTTATAGGGTGAATGACACCTTTATCTACTACAACCTGCTCATGCCTACCAAGGATGTAGGATATTTCCTTTCCATGGAGGCAATGGATCTAGTTAGAAGTTATGGCCATTATTACATATAATTTGAGCAGCATACATACATAAGGGTATCCAGCTTCTCCGAGAAACCTTACTTGTTTCAAAATCATTGTAGGATCAAGACAATCCTCCTAGAGTATTGTAGGCAAATGATGGAATTGCATGAATTTTACACCTTAAAGAAGGTGACAAATATTCCATTCCCAATTACTTGTGGGCATTACTCATGTAGTCTAGCTGTAGCCAAGGAGGTAGACAATGAACTCAAGAGCTTGAACCTGGTAGAATTTTATCTAGCATGAAAGAACTTTGATCCACATGGAAAAATTGTATTGGCACTTCCCCAAGCATCAGAACCCCACCAGTATCACATGGAGGACTTCTGGGAATAATTTCAAGATTATGTCAAAGTCCAGAGCCAACATTACATCTGGATGACTATGGGGATGATGGAAAGGTTGAAGCTCCAGAAATATCCAGATGACTTCTCAAATGCTGGATCCATGATAGACCCCCAGTACAAAGAAAAGGGGATTGATAAGTTGGCCATCCCACTGGTAGAATGGAATGCCCAGGAGGGGCCCACTATTGAGGAATTTACTCACAATGTGGTTGAGCACAGCCATGAATATTTCAAAAGAGTATGCCCTAGGAGTACCCGCATGGCTGCCCGGCCGATACCAAATCTGACCCCCAGAGTCATAAATTATTCATAGGGAGAAGATAGGGGAAAAATAATAATGGAGACTCCAACTCCATAGGATATCCCCATAAAAGAACAACTAAAGCAATCAATAGCGGCCTCTCAGCAGATGAGGGAGAAATTAATTACATGGTTGGCTACTCTGGTGCTCATGGCTGGACCTGTCCATCCTCCCTCTTCCCCTTAACTATTAGCACTAATGGTCAAGGGGATAGGAGTAGATATAGAAGAGGAGCAGGTCCTAAGGGATGTGGGGCCTCCTTTGGTCACTAGGAAAAATAAAAGTCTTAATCCAAAGCCAAAGGCAGAATCAGAGCTAGGGATGCCTTAGATTCCACAGGAAGAAATCCCTTCTTCTGACTCCCCGAAGTCGAAGGGGGAACTAGAGCCCACTCATGACCTCAAAAATCCTCCCCCTCAGGATGAATTTGATGATGTTTTTAGAACTGACAAGTTCAGGAATTTGTAGGGAGACATTGAATAGCCAGAGGCTGAAATCCTAGAGCAGGAGGAAGCTCCCAAACAAGAACCTACATAGGAGCAGGAGGAATAGGTAGAAGAAGAGAAAGGGATATATAAAGAGATTGCCTCCAAAATATTAGAAGTATAGGATATGGGATAATTAGACTAACAAAGGCAAAGTTAACAAATGGCATCAGCTTGGGAAACCAAACCCTCGGGAGTAATCGTGACCCCAACTGCCATATTCCAGATGCCACTCCC
Organism: Thuja plicata; assembly: GCA_018584345.1. Lineage (NCBI taxonomy): Eukaryota > Viridiplantae > Streptophyta > Pinopsida > Cupressales > Cupressaceae > Thuja > Thuja plicata. The sequence goes on from MU224422.1 coordinate 4,671,578, forward strand.
AAAGGCAAAATTTGGGGAGGTAATCACTGTAGCCCAAAATTTAAACCTTGGCCTATTGCCTCCCCCACTACCTAAGGATGTACCAATGGAAGAGGACACCCCAGCAACAAAGGCTAACAAAGAACAAGAAAAGGAAGAAGAAGAAAACCCCAAGGCGGCCAATGAGGACTCAAATATTACTGAAGATATAGATGGTGGGGAAAAAGATATAGGTACCACCAAAGGAAATATTTCCAGTGAGCCAAAATACATAGGAAAGAAGTAAGAGGAGGATCATCTCGATGAAGGGGCATTGCAGGATATCAGGGAGAAGTCACAAGAATAGATTTTAGCTACAAAGCCACCCCGCCCACGACAGTGGTTGGTGGAATCTCAGAAGAGAAAGGCCCCTCCATCAGCACCCAAAGCCCATATTTCCTTCATAGAGATGATGGCTTAGGCCCAGAACCCACCAAAGGTCAAGAAAGCCTAGACAATCTACACCCTTTAGACCAAGTCGGGTGAAGAAATAGTCACAATGATAGTGACACCTTCCCCAAATGTTGACGAGGCAATGATAGAGGTCAGAGATTATAATTTCATAGAGGTGTCACTAGGGTAGAGGGGAAAATAGGATGAATTAAACCTATTGAAAGAATCATCCAAGGTAGTGGAGGCTCGCTACAAAAAGGAGGCTCAACTGTACAAGGTAGAAAATGAAAAAAATGCAAACCTCATGGGGTTGCTGACTGAGTTGGCCTAGCCTATTAGCGTTATTCCTCTAGGGGCCTCTGCATTAGATGTAACACTTCTGTAGAGTGATATAGACTCATTATTGGTGATGAAGAATAAGGCCCAAGCATTTGATCAATGGGTTGCCTTGAAGTTAGGAAATGTCTGGTGTTTCCTAGTGTCCACCCTCCCAAATTTATATGTGGCCCGCCATGTCTTACACCAAGCCAAAACCACCATCAACATATGGGAGGGGGACAAAAAATTATGAGGCATGGAAGGTTGAACTAGAGGAACTCATCGGCCTAGGCAAGGAGATTGTCTCTGAGTCCAAAATTCTAGGAGAGGAGTCATTTCATTTTGTGAGAACCCAACACTCCAGACTTGACCTTGCATTGGAGGTAATCAAGAAACTGGTGGGGACTCTATGGGATAAAGTCAATGTGGTACAATATTCTTTCAATTTATACAAGTCTTTTGTTATGAAGGTCTCCAGAGTTGATCCATTTAGCATTGACACATGCACACCTGAGGAATATCTTTTGGGGAAGCTTGATGAGTTAATGGTGTCATGGTATCAATCCCCAAAGTTTATAGATGGAGCTCAAATGATGTGAATAAATCACATGGTACTCAATGGCCATGATGTGGCAAAGATGGCTAATGAATTCAAGGGAAATGTTCCAGAATTGGGGGAATAGATTGAGGTGGCCAAGTACCGGTGGGCTGGCCTTAAAGATATTGATGAAGATGGAATTTCCTGTCTCCTCCAAACCTTTGTTGACAGTAAGAAACAATAAAGATCCTCTCGGGGCCAAGGAAAAGCTAAGTGTTTAGTATTCTTTATTCTTTTGGAATGTAAGTTCCCAGATCCTACATTTTTTATTCTTTTAGTGACCCATGTCCTAGGCCCCAAGGCCAACTGGTCACTTTCAAAGTAGCTAATAAAGGTTGACAGAGATAGGTAGTAGTTAATATAGATTGTCAAAGGTCGTTAGAAGGTAGATGGCTACATCAAGGCACGTCGAATTGACAAGAGGCTTTCTAAAAGATAGTCTTCCCAAGGCATCACTTCAATGCTACACCTAGCACATTGGAGATAGGGTGCCACTTTTCCCATTTATGAGGCATGTAGCCTCGATCCCTGGGGGGTTAGATTTCTTCTTTCTCCTTTTTGGCTCTCTTTTCAAGGCCAATTCTTCCACTCCACCTCTCATCTTTTTTTTCTGACATGATAGGCCTATTCTCTCTCTAGATCTTTTGTATGGTGGTGCAGGTAGTATCAACCACTGAATAATGTATTTTACTGTGTAGTGTAACATAAGTTAGGGTTAGGGTTAGATTTGTATGTCTATAAATAGTAAGTCCAACCCCTTTCCAAGGGTCAGAAAAATTGATGATTTTGTAGTCCACAAGTTAATAGCAATCTAGTTTTTCTCAGTTCTTAGTTGCAGAGCTCAATGCTCCATAGCTCTTAATCTAAGTAGTTAGATGCTCCCTTGGAGCCACCATTGTACCCTACACCAGTGCTTGCTGGAAGAAATGTTAATGAAGAAGGGATATTTCTTGCAATGATGTTGTTGGCATTCTATCTTCTAGGTTGACGGTATTTTATGTTTTATGTTCTTCATGTCCTTTTCTCTAACACTTAAAGTAGATTAACGACCTCTTTTCCTTTGCTATTGATGAAATATGAACTGATGGTTGTATGTTTCTTCAATATTTAGTGTAGTGTGTTAGAGCATTATTTTTTATTATGGTAAAAAAAGGTTTTGAAGGGGCCCTTAAACCCTTTTACAAAAGAGAAGAGAGATAAGTATGAAGACCCAAAGAACAACTAGCTACCCCAAAGAAGGGATCAGACTACAAAGGGACGAATCCCAAATATTCAATAAGCACCTACAAAACAAAAAGCAAAAAATGTTGGAAGAAAAATAGAGAAAAAAAGGCCAGTAGCACCAAGATCAAGATATAGTCTTCAAAAAGCCCTCGGAGTCCTCTAGCTGGGCCTGCATGATCTTAACATTATCTTTCTACCTTTGACTGTCCTAATCTTCAACCTTGTGCTTATTTTTAGTATTAGACCTAGTTCTTGTGCTAGGTCCCATCTACTGACTAGGATCAGTTAGGTCAATTGTATCACTCAAGGGGGTATCTTTGTTTCCTTCCAGCATTTTACTAACTGTGTTCAAGTTCTCCAGAGTAGACTTCATTCCTATATTTACCAGGCCAAGCAAATATTTTAGCATTTTCTCATTCCTTCTTGTCTTCTCATGGATGGGGATCATAGCTATCTCAACAACTTTTTTAATTTTATCATCTAGATCAGAACCGTAATCAAGAACACTAGCATTATCTTTGAGAGAGTACTCCTTCTTGATATTATCAATCATTTCCTTGATAATAGAATTCTTTTTTTCTAGTTTGATACATCTGTTGTTCAGTTGAACCAAATCATTCTGCACCCATTTGTCTAGATTATAACTATAGATGGATTTTCTTTTAGCAATCTCAAGGGGGGTCATGATGATTGATCTTTTGACCTGCGAGTCCATCTTTTTGATGTCATCTTGAAGAGGTTGGGATGTATTACAATCAAGGGTTCTCTCACTTTTATCCTTCTTGTTCTCCTTCCCGGAGCTAGGGGTGTCTTGGGAGTCCAGATTTTCCTCTTCCAAAACCCTAAAGCTATTATTCCCTGAGTAGTCAGCATTACTATAATTTAGATTAGTATCAACCTCTTTGACTTTTTTTTCATCAACCTCAACCTCAATCTTAGAAGTATCTTTACTTTCAGTTTTGTTAATCTCCAAAGCAGGGTTAAGTTTCTCCTTGCTATTCTGATTATCCTGGCCATCCTCAAGATTATCCTTGGCATTAGTGATTTTAGAATCCTCCAAGTCCTTCTCCTCAAGGGTCTAGGTAGTTGGATTAGGCACAACATTATGACCCACCTGGGTATTATTATCAACCTCGATCTCATTATCTAGTGGATTCAGCTTCACACCTTCAGGCTCTGATAGGATAGGGCTAGCAGAGGGCTCCAAATCAATTTTAATAGATATAGAGGCATTGACATCACAAGGGTCCTTGAAATTATTTATACCATCCAAAGGCTAAGAGGAGGCTGGCTCAGAGAGGGAGAGAGCTTTCTTGGGTTTCATATTCCTGGGTAGAGAGCTGATATTCTTCCTTTTTTTGACTTGGGTTTAGGAATGTGGTCTCTCACATAATCAACAATAAGGCAGATGAGCACAACATGGAGAATGGGGAAGTTCTTCACTCTATAATCAGTAATGCTCTAGTTGAGAGAATAGAGGAGAAAGTAGGGGAAAGATATTCTTATATCATGTCTAAAATGATTAACTAGGGAAAAATGATAATTATAGACCCTAGAAAATCTCCCCTCAAGAGTGAAATATTCCATAATAACCTTAATAACAGAACCCCAAATCTTATCAATGTTATCCATATCAACATAGTCTTTCTTACCTTTAACCAAAAGAGCCCTCTCCTCATCAGTGACAGGAAATTTCTTATAAGCTCTAGTTCTGACCTTGATCTCTTTTGAATACTTTAGACCATCCAAAGGGAGACCAGTTATTTCTGAGGGAAGCTCAAGGCTGAGGATAAAAGACTTGCTAGCCTGATTCACCATGCCCTTATCCCAACCATCAACAAAGGCTTTGGAAGCATCATTATCAAAACCATGGAGTCTCTAAAGAAAATGATGAACATGGCCTTTCTTCAAAATTCTCCAGACTTCCTTATCTTGCTTCCACTTGCACTCCGCAAGCTCTTCTCTCCTGAGATCACCATCCATGGCCGAAAAAACACCCTACACTTTTTTCATATGCTTCTTATGCTTAGATGAGAGAATGTTATCAATTTGATGATTCTTTAGCATAAAAGGCTATTTAGCTGGTTCACAGTCCTGTTCACATGCGCAAACTAGCAACAGTTACTAATGATGATGGTAGCACACATCAAATTTTGAAGTTTCATAATGGGAAAATAATTTTGCATCTTGGAAATGTACTTAGCATTATTTTGAATGACATTCAAGATCACCCCAATCTGAGAGCAATTAAATAATATCATTAGTGCTCCTATTAATGACTCCTTCCTTGTGCTTGATTTTATCATAATTAATAGATGAGGTGACAACATCATTGCAAATACTATTGTTGATACATTTTTGAATCCCCTCACTTTTGGCTCCAATATTCGAAAGGCAATCAACAAACCGATTGGTCTCCCGATAATTGTGACATATATGGAACACCTCAAAGGATTGGACTATGGTTTTGATTTTTGAAATAATGTAATTGATAGTCCAGGAGGGGGTATTGATATCTTTTATATTATTTATAATATTTAAAGAGTCACCTTCAAGCCAGACTCTTTTGAACCCCATTTCTTCTACCAGCAGGATAGTATTGAGGGCAGCCAAGGCCTCTACCCTATGATTAGTCTAAATTTCCAAAGGGACTAAGATGGTACCTAAACAGTTTCCTTTACTATTTCAAATGATTCCACCACCCCTAGAAACACCTGGGTTGCCTTTGGAGGCCCCATCAAAATTAGCTTTTACCCAGCCAATAGGAGGAGCAATCCAAACAAAGGAATCTCTAGGGTTGCAAGATTGAGAGTTGTGATGAGAAAAATTCCAAGTTTACCAATCCACATCAGGGAGGAAATTCCTAAGCTTTCTCTTTCTATTGATGATAGCATTGCTAAAGTTTTCCTTAATAGCTATGGACATGAAGTTGAAGATAATTTCAGGTTTTGCATGTTTCTCTTTGAAAATTCTATTATTTCTTTCCTTCTAGATACACCAGCACAGATGAGGTGGGATAATATTCTAGAAGTTTCTTGCAAGATCATAATCAAAATGACATCTCCACTAAGTGATGAAATCCTACCAAGAGTTAGGAAAGAACCAACACAAATTCCAATTTTGAAAAATCAAGGACCAGACTCTCCGAGTAAAACTACGATGGATCATAAGATGATCATAGGATTCAGCTTGTTCCTTGCAAAGAAAGCATCTATTAACATGATAGAAAAATATTTTAACTAAATTATCAAGGTAAGGGGATTATTCTGGATAAGAATCCAAAATAAAAATTTAATCTTTGGAGTGACGAATTTATACCAGATAGAAGCACACTAAGGCTTAACTTCCTTGAAGAAAAAGAAAGAGCAGGCAGATGCCACCGAGAATTCACCATTAGTAGAGAGGTTCCATATAATTTTGTCAGCATGATTAACTTCTCTAAACTAGGACTAAAACTCAATCATAAGAGGAGATAGACTTCTATCAAGGCTAGAAAGATCCTTCCATGAGTTGTTAAGCTAGTAATCAGAGACTTTACAACCAATAGTATTTTTAGCTTGCATAATAATATCCTTCTAGTCTTGTCTTTCAAAAAGGGGGTTGTCATGGATCCAAGGATCATCCCAAAATTCAATATTGGTCCCATCCCCTAGTTTCCACCTTATCCCTTCTCTCAAAAAGTCAATGGAGTAGCATAGACTATTCCAGATGTAAGATCCATTCACCCTAGCATCATTGTTTAAGAGGTCCTTTAGACTATTGGAATTAAAGAGGTATTTTCTTTTAATTATGCCATTCCATTGCTTAGTATCACCAAAGATTCTCTAGACCTACTTTTCCAAAAGGGCCTTATTAACAAGCTTGATAGGTCTTAGCCCCAAGCCCCCTTTACTCTTAGGCTTGCAAAATTTTTCTGAGGCAATCAGACTAAGTCTTTTTTTATCTTCAACACCAGTCCATAAGAATATTTTTTGGATTGTTTCAATCACCATCATGAACTTATGGGGAATCTTAAAGAGACTCAAAGCATACAAAGGAAGATTTTGTAGTATTGACTTCAAAAGTTTAAGCTTGCCAAAACTACTAACGAGGGCGCCTTTCCAGCCTGCCAGCTTCCTATTGTATCTGTCAACAATTTGATTCTAGAAACTATCAAGGGGTTTAGAGGAAAGGGGGAGACCCAAATAGGAAGAGGGAAGAGAAACAATGCTGCAACCAAGAATTTTGGAAATCTTAGCATGTCTCTCAAGGGGGGTATTGATAAAATATATGAAGCTCTTATTCTAATTGATGAGTTGACCCATAGCCGATGTATAGATAGATAGGGATTTTTTAAGATTCTTGGCTTCTTCAATAGTAGCTTCACCCATAAAAAGGGTATCATCAACAAATTGTTCATGGGAACATGATGACCTTATCGAGGAAGGTTGCATGCCAATGATGGTTCCAACATTGACAAGTTTAGATATGTATCTTCCCAGACCTTTAGCCAAAATAGAAAATAGTATAGCAGATATAGGGTCCCCTTGTCTAAGGCCCCTTGAAGGTTTGAAAAAGTTGGAGGAGCCACCATTCACAATAATAGAAGAGGAAATAGTGGAGACCAACTAATCAATAATTTTAATGACCACCGCATCGAATCCAAAGCTGCTTAAGAATTTTGGGAGAAACAGCCAGTCAACACTATCATAGGCTTTAGATAAGTCCAGTTTCATGAGAAAGCCCTATTTCTTGGCAGCTTTGAGAGAGTGGATATTCTCATAAGCTACCACAATGGAGTCAAGGATTTGTCTCCTTAGAAAAAATCCATTCTACTAAGGTGAAATAATAAAGGGTAGCAAAGAAAGTAGTCTGGAAGTCATAACTTTGGCTATGATCTTGTAAATCCCATTATAGAGGCTAATAGGTCTGAAAGAGTCCACCATATTAGCACCATGTTTTTTAGGAGCAAGGACCAAGAAAGTGGCATTGAGTTCTCTAAGAAGAGCTTTAGTACCAAAAAATTCTTTGATGGCATGAAGAACATCTGGACTTATGATCTCCCAGAAGAGCTGGAAGAAGAAAAGGGGAAATCCATCAAGACCAAGAGATTTATCACCTTCAAAGGAGAAAACAACATCTCTAATTTCTTTATCATTAGGAATATCTTTGACTCTAGAATTGGTATCTCTGTCTATCAATAAAGGAATAGCAGAGATAATTTCATGTCGACTCTAAGAATCAAGATTAACTTCTTTGGATAGGAGGAGAGAGAAAGATTGAAGCATTTCCTTTCTTATATCTTCTCCCTTAAACAAAGTCTTATTATTCACAATAAAGGAGAAAAATTATGTTAATAGCTTTGTGTTTCATGGCTGTCATATGGAAGAATCTGGTATTTTTGTCACCATCTTTAAGCCATAGAGCTCTTGATATTTTCCTCCAAAAAGACTCCTCATTAGAAATAATGTTATGATACTCAGCCACCAGCACATTCTCAATTCTTATGTGCTCCTTAGAGAGACCTTCCTTTTGAATATTCTCATAAATAACCTTGATCTCTTCCTGTTTAATACCTTTTTCCTTGAAGATATCCCCAAAGAATTCCTTGTTCCAAATTTTAACACTTCTCTTGACATTACTCAACTTTTTAGCTATTCTATACATGGTAGTTCCTTCCTGATTATAATTCCAGCAATTAGAGATACATTCCTTCAGACTAGGGTGGGCTAACCACATCTTCTCAAAGTGAAATGGGGTATTCTTTTCTCTTTCAAAATGTTAGCATTGAAAATGATAGGGAAATGATAAGATCCAATCCTACTAGAAGAAGATAAAGAGAAGGAAAACTTAGAGAGCCAATCAAGAGAGAGGAGGGTTGATGTCTTGAATGTTTAAGCATAAATATAGGTAGATGAAATAATTCTAACCATGTAGGATCCTTTTCAATTTATTTTGTTAAGTGTAAGCATGCTTAGAGAAACCTCACTTACTTGAATCCGCGGAGAGAACAAGTTGAAGATAACCAACTATCCCCCTCAAAAATAGTCACATCTCCCAACCAACCCCCACACCATTGAGACCTAACTCCCATGTGCTTGGAGGCCTGGGGACCATGTTCTTTATAGGCGGAGTTGGCCGGTACCCTGGTATCCAGTGAAAACTTATCTCTGCTAGTGGACCCAGTCACAAGAGTCTCGTCAATAGAAAATGACACTAGAAGGAGGGCATAAACTCGTCCCCCTCATGAGATTCTGATTTTACACCTCCTGAGGGTTCCCCAAGGCATATTTTTAGGAGTTGAGCCTTCAGTGAGATTGGGTCTTTCTCCCCATCAAAATTTGAGAGAATATTTAGATCAGCCCCAAACCCTAGAAGGTTTGTTGAACTTAAGCCTCCTACTTGAAAGAAATGGACACTAAAAACCACCCCAGCCACTATTGTCTGGGGGTCTAGTACACCAAAGAATATCCAAACTTCTCAAACAATCCTGGGAACCTGTGTTCAACTTGCTCAAAATTTAGTTCCCCAAATAGCTACATACTTTGGTAATAGCGAGTCCCCTATGGGAAATTTTTCAGGTGCAACCAACGACTTACCCTCGCACCCAGAGAAGATTTGCCTGAGATATGAGAACCTAGGCTCACGAACTGTAGAGGAACACTTGTAGGCATACAAAGATGCCATGAACTAACACTGGATCCAACCTGAAGATGTTGTGACCCGAATGTTTCCCCCATCCTTGGGATAGGTCAAATTGAACTGGTACCTTAACCTTCCTGCCAACTCTGTCAACAGTTGGTAGGACATGGAGGATGCCTTCCTGGCTTCCTTCTGCATACACATGGACCCAGCTTGGTCCCATAGCTAGTTCATTTCCATCTGAAAGGAACCAAATAAACCCCTTGTAGAATTCAATCATTGGTTCCAATGCACCCTGAAGTGGTGTATGGGCCCTTTCATTCCATCCCCGGAGGTAACCATATAGACGTATCTCAATGTGATGGACCCCTTCATTGCCACTCTCCTTTGGAGAAAAACTATCACATGCTACCAGGATACTTTGGCAAAAGTTTACAACCTAGCCTTAGAACTATCTCATGGTCTCAACAAATCCCCATGTGAGATTTGGTAGAGCACACCTTTCAATATGGCCCCTGATGAAACTATGTACATCGAGGGATATAATCCCAATCTAGAAATTGGTGCCCCCATAATGGAAATTACTCCACCGCCACCACCAATAGACTAGCAGGCCCGGTATGTATACCCATCCTAGACTCAGACAATACCAGGCCTAGAATATTTCCCTTGGAACTAGTCATAGCATGCACAACAACCTTAGACACAACTACCTGGAGTGCCCTTCTTTCAGTCATCTATTGCTAGAGGATTTCTACCCTCAACTCTAACAAATACTGCTACCTTCCCAGAGAACCAACAACAACAACCATCACATTGTTACACAAACAATCAACTGACCACCGAGGTTAAATCCCTCCAGCAAATGTTCTTCACTCTGACTATGGACATAGGTCAACTGAAGGCAGGCTCCTATGCACCCTAGAACTCTAATTCCCAAAGAGGGAATATTTTCTCTGGCCAATGAAATAACAATACTAAAGGAAGAAACTTTAACAATGGGCCTCGACCCAACCAACATTAATGGAACAATAACATGAACAAAAAAGGTCAACCTCTGAACCAAAATGCCAATCAAAGTGGTGTTGGACCATCACATTTCACACCAATCACAGACTTCCATCCCATGACCAATTGGTGCAGATTGCATGACACAAGCTCCCACAACAAGGTAAACTATGCCACACTGGAGAAGGTCATCATGATTTTCTAGCTTGATAGATAACAAACATCTGACCATACTCCCCCAAAACCTCCTATGCAGAAGCCAACTCATGGTGCATTCACCTACAAGATCATCTTCTTTGGATCCTCCAGAGAAGATGAAGAAGAATCCAAATTTCAGGGATTCTTTGATGAATCAATTTCAGCCTTTGAGGCCAATGCCTTTACCAACACACAAACTCCTTACAACACTCGGAGCTAGGCTGGCAAAGGGCCAGTTTACACACTGACACCTCCTGCCAAGGACATTCCTTCCTAGAACTATACAACTGACTGACCTATCCCTCCAAAATGTCCAAGCTCTAACCAAGCAAAAGACCCAGCCGAAGGAAGCCACCAATTACCAAGAGGAAGGTTCAACATCACAAAGGTGTTAGAACAAACCACCACCTCCATGACCTTGATGGAGGAATAGATTTTGGCTACAAAGCCACCCCACCTGCTATAGTGGTCAGTGGAATATTAGAAGCGAAAGGCCCCTCCATCAACACCTAGAGCCCATCTTTCCTTGGTTGAGATGATGGCTCAGGCCCAGAACCCACCAAAGGTCAAGAAAGTCCAGACAGTCCACACCCTTTGGACTGAGGCGGGTGGAGAAACAGTTGTAGTGATAGCGACACCTTCCCTAGATGAAGATGAGGCAATGATAGAGGCCAGAGATTATAATGTCACACAGGTGTCATTGGGGAAGAGGGGAAAATAGGGTGAATTAAACCTATTGAAAGAAGCAGCCAAGGAAGTGGAGGCTCGCTACAAAAAGGAGGCTCAAAAGTACAAGGCAAAAAAGGAGAAAAATGCAAACCTCATGGGGTTTATGACTGAGCTAACCTGGCCTATTAGAGTTATTCCTCTAGGGTTCTCTACATCAAATGTACCACTTCTACAAAGTGATATAGACTCATTATAGGTGATGAAGAAGAAGGTCCAAGCGGTTGATGAATGGGTCACCTTATAGTAAGGACATGTCTGGCCTTTCCTAGTGTCCACCCTCCCAGATTTATGTGGCCCACCATGTCTTACACCAGGCTGAAACCACCATCAACATATGGGAGGGGGACATAAAAAATTATGAGGCATGGAAGGTTGAACTAGAGGAACTCATCATCCTCAGTGAGGAGATTGTCTCTGAGACTGGAATTCTAACAGAGGATTCATTTGATTTTTTGAGGACCCAACACTCCAGACTTGACCTCAAATTGGAGGTAATCAATCAAATAGTGGGGACTCTATGGGATAAGGTCAATGTGGTACAATATTCTATCATTTTATACAAGTCTTTTGTTATGAAGGTCTCCAGAGCTGATCCACTTAGCACTGACACATGCACACTGGAGGAATATGTTTTGGGGAATTTTGATGAGTTAATGGAGTCAAGGTATCAATCCCCAAAGCGAATATAAGGATCTCAAATGATGCAAATAACTTGCATGATACTCAGTGGCCATGATGTAGCAAATATGGCCGATGAATTCAAGGGAAATGTTTAGGACCTGGGGGAACAGATTGAGGTTGCCAAGTACCAGTGGGCTAGCCTTAAAGATATTTATGAAGATGGATTTCCCATCTCCTCCAAACCTTTGTTGATAGTAAGAAATAATAAAGATCCTCTAGGGGCCTGAGAAAACCTAAGTGTTTAGTATTCTTTTTTCTTTTGGAACATAAGTTCCCAGATCACGTAGTCTCGGATCTTACATTTTGTATTCTTTTAGTGAGCCATGTCCTGGGCCCCAAGGCCAACCGGTCACCTTGAAAGAAGCTAATAAAGGTTGACAGAGGTAGGTAGTAGTTAATAGAGACTGTCAAAGGTCTTCAGAAGGTAGATGGCTACATCAAGGCATGTTAGATTGACAAGAGGTTTTTTGACAGATGGTCTTCCCAAGGCATCACTTCAATGCTACACCTTGCACATTGAAGATAGGGCACCACTTTTCCCAATTATGAGGCATGTAGCCTCAATTCCTGGGGGGTCTAATTTCTTCTTTCTCCTTCTCGGCTCTCTTCTTAAGGCTGATTCTTCCACTCCACCTCTCATCTTTTTCTTCTAACATGACAAGCCTATTCCATCTCTAGGTCTTTTGTATGGTGGTGCAGGTAATATCAGCCACCAGATAATGTATTTTTGTGTATAGTATAAAATAAGTTAGGGTTAGGGTTAGATGTGTATGTGTATAAATAGTAAGTCTAGCCCCATTCCAAGGGTTGCTAAAATTGATGATTTTGTAGTCCACAAGTTAATAGCAATCTAGTTTTTCTCAATTCTTAATGTAGAGCTCAATGCTCCATTGCTTTTAAGCTTAGTAGTTAGATGCTCCCTTAGATCCACCATTGTACCATGCACTTGTGCTTGTTGGAAGAAATGTTAATGAAGAAGGGAGAGTTCTTTCAATGATGTTGTTGGCATTCTATCTTTTGGGTTGATGGTATTTTATGTTTTATGTTCTTCATGTCATTTGTTCTAACAGTTAAAGTAGATTAATGACCTCTTTTCCTTTGCTACTGATGAAATATGAATTGATGGTTGTATGTTTGTTTAGTATTTAGTGTAGTGTGTTAGAGAATTGTTGATGTCCTGAATGTTTAAGCATAACTATAGGTACATGAAATATTTCTAACCCTGCAGGATCCTTTTCAATTTATTTTGTTAACTGTAAGCATGCTTAGAGAAACCTCACCTACTTGAATGACCAGAGAGAAAAAGTTGAAGATAACTAGCTATCCCCCTCAAAAATAGTCACATCTCCCAGCCAAGCCTCACACCATCAAGAAATGACTCCCACATGCTTAGAGGCCTGGGGAATCTCATTTCCCCAAACAACCTTTATAGGTGGAGTTGGTCGGTACCACAGTACCCAGTGACTACTTATCTATGTTCGCAGACCCAGTCACAAGAGTCCCATCAATAGAAACTAGCACTAGAAGGAGGGCATGAACACATCGCCCTCTCAAGATTCTGATTTTACACCTCCTGAGGGTTCTCCAAGCCATAGTTTTAGGAGTCAAGCCTTTAGTAAGATTGGGTCTCTCTCCCTAGTGAAATTTGAGAGAATCCTTAGATCAGCCCTAAACCCCTAAAGGTTTGTCAAACTCCAGCCTCCTACTCGAAACAAATAGACCCCAAAAATCACCTCTGCCACTATTATCTCAAGGTCTAGTACACCACAGAATATCCAAAATTCTTAGACAATCCTGGGAACCAGCATTCAACTTGCTCAAAATTTATTTCCCCAAATGGCTGCATACTTCGATAATACTGGGTCCCCTATGGGAACTTTTTTGGGTGCAACCAATGACTTACCCTCGCACCCAGAGAATATTTTCCTGAGATATGAGCACCTAGGCTCATGAAGTACAGAGGAACACTTGTAGGCATACAAAGATGTCATGAACCGACACTGGATCCAAAATGAAGATGTTGTGACCTAGATGTTTCCCCTATCCTTGGGACATGGTGAATTGAACTGGTACCTTAACCTTCCTACCAACTCCATCAATATTTGGAAGGACATGGAGGATGCCTTCCTAGCTTCCTTTTGCATACATGTGGACCCGGTTTTATCCCATAGCTAGTTCATTTCCATCTAAAATAAATCAAATGAACCCCTTGTAGCATTCAATTATCGGTTCCAATGGACCCTAAAGTGGTGCATGGGCCCTTTTATTCTATCCCTAGAGGTAACCATATAGACCTATCTCAACATGATGGACCCCTTCATTTCCACTCTCCTCTAGACAACAACCACCATAGGCGTCCGAGATACTTTGGAAAAAGTTTACAACCTAGCCTTAGAACTATCCTTTGGTCTCAACAAATCCCTGAGCCAAATTGGGCAAAGCATGCCTTTCAACATAGTCCCTGATGGAACTATGTATGCCAGGGGATATAACCCCAATTTGGTAATGGGTGCCCCCATGATGGCAATGACTCCATTGCCACCGCCAATAGACCAGTAGGCTTGGTACGTATACCCATCCCAAACTCAGACAATACCAGGCCTAGAATCCTTCACTCGGAACTAGCTGCAGTAGGCATAACAACCTCAAACACAACCTCTCAGAGTGCCTTTCTTTTATTTATCCACAGTTGTAGGATTTTTTCCCTTGACTCTGACAAATACTGCTACCTTCCAAGGGAACGAACAACAACCATCACACTATGACACAAACACTTAGCTAACCACCAGGGTTGAATCCCTTTAGTGAATGTTGTCCACCCTGACTGTGGACATGGGTCAACTGAAGGAGGGGTCCTATGCACTGTAGAACTACAATCCCAAAGAGGGAATATTTTCTCTAGCCAATGAAACAACAATGCTAGAGGAAGAATTTTTAACAATAGGCTTTGGCCCAACAAACAGTAATGGAACAATAACTTGAACACCAGAGGTCTACCTCTGAACCAAAATGCCAATCAAAGTGGTGCTGGACCATCACATTTCACACCAGTCATAGAATTCTAGCACATGACCAATTGGTGTAGATTGGATGACACGGGCTCCAACAACAAAGTAAAATGTGCAACACTAGAGAAGGTCATCATGATTTCCTACCTAAACAGACAATAAACATCTGACCATACTCCCCTAGAACCTCATTTGCAAGAGCCAACTCACGGTGAATTCACCTATGAGATCATCTTCTTTGGATCCTCCAGAGAAGATGAAGAAGAATTTGAATTATAGGGATTCTTTGATGAATCAATTCTAGCTTTTGAATCCAATGCCTTTACCAACCCATGTACTCCTTACAACACTCAAAGCTAGGTTGTCAAAGGGCTATTTTACATGATGACACCTCTTGCCAAGGACATTCCTACTTGGGATAATAGAATTGACCAACCTGTCCATCCAAAAGGTCCATGTTCTAACCAAGGAAAAGACCTGGCTGAGGGAAGCCACCAATTCCTGAGAGGAAGGTTTAAAATTGCAAAGGTGTTAGAACAAACTACCACCTTCGTGACCTTGATGGAGGTTTTTCTAAACTATCCTGAGAAGAGGAAGTCTCTTCTGAAGCTCTTAGGAAATTTAGAACTTGTCAGTCACCCACCCAAGACTCTCTCTTTTGAGGATACCAATGTGGCTGTCTTCAAGGGAAATAATGAAGATCCTCCATTCCTACTAGGCCTTAATATCCAAGGCAAAAACATACACAACTTCTTAGTAGATTCTGGGGCTTTAGGCAACATCATGCCCCTATCCATATGCCAGAACCTTTGATTCTTACCCACCCCATCTAATGGCGCAGTGATTCAATTGGATAAAACTACTATGAAAATGGTGGGAGAATTAAAGAATGTCTGGATACAACTCATCTAGGACCCCAGAGTAGCCAGCATAATCTATATCCAAGTGCTGGACATCACAAAGACTTATGCGATGTTATTAAGTCAAAATTGGTCTAAGTCCTTGAATGGATACTTTTTGATTGACTTCTCCCACTTGTGGCTCCCTTTGGAAGAAGAATCAAACAAGATCTAGGTTGAGAGTGACCCTTGGATGAAGTAGGCCCTTACCAAAGCTAGGAGGGTTAACGAGGTCTCTTCTCTGAAACTTCCCCTGGGGTGTACCAACCTTTTGAAATCTTAATATTTGATTTCACCCTCAGGGAGGATCCCATAGTCCTATAGAGAATCCAAGACCTAGAAGAAAAATTGAGGGTTGAGCTTAACTCTCAAGGTGCCATAATGACCCCCGCTACACTCTTGTCTAGCACTTGGTGTCGGGTACAATATCAAAAGCATTCAGATTTAGAGTGTGAGCCTTGCCTTTATGTTTCTACTTGACACATCAATGACTTCTCAAACAAAGAACATACAGTTGATTCCCTAGAACCTAGTATTCCTACTGGAAACACCTCTTTAGTGAAATTTCCCCAGAGAACTCAATTTCAAACCCCTCCAGAGACAAACTTCACTCGTGCGCCATTAGTGTAGGAGGAAGCTCCTCCCAAGTCTCCCATAAGCTATCCAGAGACTTATCCATCTCCCTAGCTCTAGACTAAAAGTGATGATCTATGGACCCTTAATTTCCATGGGTCCCGGTCCAAACAAGGCTGTGGAGCAAGAGTAGAATTAATCAACCCATAAGGGAAATCCTTCCTCGCATCCTATAGGCTACAATTCAAATGGACAAACATTTTTATGGAGTATGAGGCTTTGGTCCTTGGAATCCTATTTGCATTAAGGAAAGGAGTCACCCAACTCCAGGCTCTAGGTGATTTAGAGTTGATTGTTAAACAGGTCTAGAGTCAATACACATGTCATGATAAAAGGCTGGCTACATATCGCAATTGGGCTTGGAGCCTTATTAAATATTTGATGCCTTCAACATTGATCTTATTCCCCAATGATGGAATTGTCCTAGACACCCTCGCTATTTCTACTAGCACACTTGAGCCCATGGTCAGCTCCCGACTCTAAGGCTTTTTTGTTGAGATGATCCCCACCCTGTCCATTCCAGATAATGTCACCCACTTTAAGGTTTTTGAAGATGATTAGCATATCCTTGCCTTCATGGCCAATGTTGGTGTCTTCAAGGACCAGATAGTGTAGGAATGAGACCATGATGATACTGGGAAAGGTGACAAAGATGATGGGATAATGGACCTACCTACCAACACCATTGTAAAGGGGATAGTTGCGCTTGAACATATATTTGACTCGGACCCTCGGGGAAAGAAAAAGATGTCATCCTCTTCTGAGGGAAGAAAATTTGAGAAAGTAAACATCGGTCAGCATGGTGAAGAAAAGATGATACACATTGGTACATCTTACTCCATTGAGGAGAAGCAGAAGATTCTCATGGTTCTCTGAGAATACATATATGTGCTTGCATGGGGGTATAGGGATTTGAAAACATACAACACCTCTATTATGAGTCATACCATCCCCCTAAAAGCTGATGCTAATCCTTTTTGGTAAAAGAAAGGACTTGTCAACCTACTGATCGAGCCTCTAATTCATCAAGAGGTGGACAAATTGCTATTGGCACAGATAACTTTTCCAATCTGGCATACTACGTGGGTTGCCAACTTGGTCCCTGTTAGAAAGAAGAGTGGTGAAATTTTCCTTTGCGTGGATTTTTGAATTTGAATAGAGCCTCCAAAAAAGATAATCACCCTCTCCCCTCATTGGATGAGGTGTTGCAAATAGTGAATGGGTCATAGATGATGTCTTTCTTGGATGGCTACTTTGGATATAACCATGTCATGGTTAAGTATGAAGATAGAGAGAAAATTGCGTTCACCCCCAAGTGGGGAAGGTTCACATATCAGAGGATGCCCTTTGGCTTGATCAACATAGGGGCCATGTTTCAATAGGCTATGAAAATTTGATGCAGGAGCATCCTGGGTGTAAGGGCAATCTTGCATCACCCAAAAATATGTGTTTTTCTATTCAATAAGGGCTATTTTGTACAAAGTTGCTATATTTGGAAACTTACTATTTTTAGTAAGTTGGTCATTTGAACTCAGAATGTTCTAATTTTTTAGGTGAAGGTTCATCTTAGTCATATAAGAATGCCAATTAAATTTCATTGTCAGATCATCTGTATTGGTGAAGTTATTAAGGATTTACTATTGAGATTTTAGGGTGCAAAACCTTTGAGCTCAATTTTTAGGACCTTAGCGGCTTCGGATTGAGGTCAAACCCCCAGCTAACTAGCGCTTTGCAAGTCAGACACTGTAGATTGCGATCTCCCATTTCTGAAAAGTGGTCATAATAGCCAAACGGAGCTACGGTTCAAAAGTTATGGCTTCTGGAAGTTGGGCTACCTAATCTCATATTTTGTAAATATTTAAAGCCGACCTTTTTGTAATAAAAGTGAAAAATAA
>MU224422.1:4699562-4713305 GCA_018584345.1 Thuja plicata
TTTTTTACCGAAAGGTTTTCCCCAGGGTAAATCATTGTGTCACTCTCTACTTTTCTGTATGCATGGTATGTGGTTGCAATATCTTTGTTAAAGTAGTTAACGAATCTGTAATTGTAAATATTTAAAATAATTTGCACAATACTTTCCTATCAGAGATTAGCGTAGGAAGCTATTTTCGCACCTGAGTTTCCTTACAAGTGGTATCAGAGCCTGGTTTTGGCATGGTGATGGGTTCAAATCTCCCCGGTGCCTTCCCGACCCATGTAAGCACCTGGTATGTGCGTCGAGGGGGAGATTGTTGGGTGATGCAACACGCTCCCCTGCCCACAGGTGGTTAATTATGTGGTGTTCCATGTTCACTAACAGCCATGGCTTTTGGTGCAACGGAAAATGGGCCCTACAGGTTTTCCTCTGCACACCTGAGACATGACAGGGCCACTTCTCAAATTACCTCAGGTGTCTGATGTAGGAGCATCCTAGGTGTAAGGGCAATCTTGCATCACCCAAAAATATGTGTTTTCTATTCAATAAGGGCTATTTTGTACAAAGTTGCTATATTTGGAAACTTAATCTTTTTAGTAAGTTGGTCATTTGAACTCAGAATGTTCTAATTTTTTAGGTGAAGGTTCATCTTAGTCATATAAGAATGCCAGTTAAATTTCATTGCCAGATCATCTGTATTGGCGAAGTTATTAAGGATTTACTGTTGAGATTTTAGGGTGCAAAACCTTTGAGCTCAATTTTTAGGACCTTAGAGGCTCTGGATCGAGTTCAAACCCCCAACTGACTAGCGCTTCGCGAGTCAGGCACTGTAGATTGCAATCTCCCATTTTTGAAAAGTGGTCATAATAGCCAAATGGAGCTACGGTTCAAAAGTTATGGCTTCCGAAAGTTGGGCTACCTAATCTCATATTTTGTAAATATTTAAAGCCGACCTTTTTTGTAATAAAAGTGAAAAATAATTAAATGCTAAAGGTAGTCGGCCTTAATGGCTAGATTTCTAGAATCTTCTTGGGTAGTGGAAATTGCCTATATAAAGAAGGCCCGTAGTGTTGTCTAGGGAAGTTCTGGGTGGATCTGAGTAATAATTTGAGGCTTTGTCCTACAGAATATTGTAAGGGGAAAATCCCATGTGGCTTTGCATATTGTAATTCTGAAAGTTTGAAATTCCACATTTGTGGAGATAATAAGAAGCCCATTTTTTGTTCTTGCAAAATTGTTGTTTCTCTATTTCTGTTATGTGTTTGTGGCATTAAGGGGAGCATCCTTCATCAAAATTGCATTCAAAGGTGTTGTGAATCGGTGCATAATCATCTATATGGATGATTTGACCATCTTTTCTTGGGACAGGCATGATCATTCCAGCCACCTTGCCTAGATTTGTGAGAGATGTTGCTGGTATGGAACATTCCTTAACACCAAGAAGTGCATATTTGGGGACACTAAAGGGAAGTTTCTTGGGCATATTATCTTTGAGAAGGGTATATCCATTAACCCTAAGAGAGTTGAAGCACTACTAAATCTTCAAATGCTCGGCAGCAAGAAAGAGATGAGATCTTACTTTGAAAAGATCAACTTTGTCCGATGGTTCATCACTGCATTCGTCGAGATAGTCAAGCCACTCAATGAAATGATGAAAAAGGATACCAAGATTGAGTGAATTCCTAAAGAAAAGTATGCATTCATCTAGATTAAACAAATAATAATGGAGGCACTCGTCCTAGCTAGTCCAGACTACACCCTCCCGTTTTACATTTACTCTGCTTCTTCGAATTTTTTCATAGCAGTATTTACCCAAAAAGTCAAGGGGGAAGAATGACCAATAGCTTTCATGAGCTCCCCCTTCAAGAACACCAAAGTTTGGTATTCATCATTGGAAAAATAGGTCTTTTCTCTTGTTTGCGGCATGAAGAAATTCCAACATTATATTCTCTGGAGCAAGGTGAATGCTATCATCCTAGACTAGGCTATGAAATCTCTATTGATGCAGAGTGAACTAGGTGAAATACAGGGTAAATGGATGGCTATCATCCAAAAATATGACTTGGAAATGCAACCCATGAAGACAGTATGAGGCCAGGGTCTAAGTTAAACGATGGCAAAAGAGACTCCCCACATAGAATGTCAAACTTACACAGTGGAGTCTATCACTCAGGACCCATGGTACACCGATCTGGTGTACTTATTGTTAAACATAGATTCCTAGAGGGGTTACCTCCTAAAAAATGCCACACCGTATGGATGAAAAGTGCCCACTTCATGATTAAAAAATCTATACTTTATCGCAGGAACTATGAGGGAGTGTACCTTCAGTGCACTGATAAGGACCAAGCAATGAAAATGATTGAAGAATTCCATGGGAATTTTGGAATTGGGCATGGCTTAGCTAACACCACTGCCCATCAAATCCTCTAGGCTAGATATTATTGGCCTGCATATTCAAAGATCTTTACACTCACCTCCAAAGATGTCACACTTTCCAAACCACAACACATCATGAGTGTAACCTGGCTATACCTTTACAACCAGTCTTTGAGGCTAGGCCTTTTTCCCAATGGGTATTTGACTTTATCAGGAAAATCAACCCCAACTCATCTACCAACCATTGATACATCTTAACTGTAACCGATTACTGTACCCAGTGGTCTAAAGTCATACCTTGCAAAAACAACACGGTAGACGTAGTTATTAAATTCCTGGAAGAAAACATTGTAACAAGATTTGGAATGCCCTTTGCTATAGTATGTCACAATGGTCCAGCATTTCCTTCAGTGCAACTACTTGAATGGACCTATAACTAAAATATCACTCTAAATTTTTCCAGAAACTATTACCCCTAGGGGAATGGTGTTGTTGAGTCCACAAACAAAAATTTACTCGAACTGATCAAGCACCTATTAGAACAGAATCCCTGGGATTGGCACCAAAAGCTAAGATTCACCCTTTGGGTGGATCACATTCAAATTAAGGTCACCCTTGGAACATCCCCATTCCATCTAGTTTAAAGCCAGAACCCAGTATTCCCAATCAACTTACAAGTCCCAGTTTTGCAGTTTATGTAGGAATTTAGCAACTGGGATAATATTATGGAGGTTCAACTTATGAATCTTGTGTGGTTGGAAGAATAATGAGATGCATCCCTTGAAAATTTTGTGTGTCACCAAGTAGTGGTAAAATGATGGTTTGACCATAGATCCCAATACAAGGCCTTTCAAATTTTAGACTTAGTCGTGTTTTGGGAGAAGGCTCAAGAAAAGAAGGAAAGCACACCAAGTTCCAACAGCTCTCACTCAGACCATACCTGATCTAAGGGATCTACGAGGAAAATACCTATTGCCTTAACACCATGGCTAGAGAACTTGTCCCATTTCTCATGAATAGATAGTTTCTCAAACATTATTTTGAATAAGGTTGTTTTGCCCAAAGTTATCTTTCATGTAAAGTTCCTTGCTTGTAAATATTTATTTCCTGGTGCCTCATTTGGAGGTACCTTGCTTTGTAAATAGTATTGCTAGCCATCCTCTAGGGCTACCTCTCTTTTCTTTGTCTTTTATTTTTCTTGTCTTACTTTTTAGGTCCTGACATTTTGCTCTCCCTCTTGTAAGGATTTGTATGCTTTACATAACATCTAGTCTCCAGGATGTTACCTTTAACATGGTGAACTTAGGAATCTATTGTTAGCATGATGGAATTGGTCCAGTCTCTAGATTTATCTTTCAAGTTTGGTTGCACATTATGAGTAATCTTCATTATATTTATCCCTGGGATTCTAGTATTCAGTGAAATAAAAAGTAAGGAACAAGTAATCGGACACATCGAGAGTAGAGCGGTTGCACTAGTTGGTTGACCCAAGTCTGAACTTTTAAAATGAATTTTTTTGGGTCCATATTTTTTCTCCCCCATTCAGCATATTAAGTTGAGCAGAAGGGTGAAAGAAGTAACACCATTAAATTTAGCTAAGCTTAAGCTTGACGGCAAAAGAAGTACCTCCCTCCCACCCAGAAGCGTACAAAATAACAAGAAAAAGAAATGGGATGAAACTCTGGTCTCCAAGAGAAATTAGAAAATCTGATGACTTTGTTGTTTGATATACTTAGTACCTATTCTCTCCTTCTCCTAAAGGTCATTGGCTTGATTTCCTTCCAAAGCACACATCTCACCATTGATGAAAAGATCATGGACTAAATTATGTATGGCTAGATTTTCTCAGACATGTAACTCTTTACAAGTAAGATGCTTTGGGTAACGATTTGTTCCAATTTTGCTAACCAAAGATTCTATAGTTCTCAAATGCACTAAGGAATTCATCCTAGATAGTCACAATTTTTTATGCCCTACATCCCCATCCCTACATTTTGTGTGCAAGATTTTGGGTTCTCCTTTTTTTGTTTTCTATTTTTGGCTCTTGCCTTGTCTTTTTCCTTTGTTTCTTTATTTTCCTTCTCCAGGTTTTCTTTCCTGTAGTGTTTGTTTTTATTTTTTTTTTGTTCCTTGTGTCTCCAAGACCCAGTCCCAGAGTTGGTTATTCCTTGTTTAGGAACTGGACTATGGACTTCGGGATTCTTTGTCATGATGTCTTCTTTTCGTAAGAGGGTATGGTCGCACGGAATCCCCTAGCCCGGAGTTCGGAGGTCGGCCTGTTCTAGAGTTTGTGGATGGAAAGTTAACTTTCTTTTCACCTTGGGTATAAATAGAGATCACCTATCATTTTCATAATTACCATGATTAAAACAATTAAGCAATTTGAGTGATTTCAAAGCGATATCATAGCAATCTTAGCGAGAATCTAGTGCGAGCTATTCTGAGTTGTTCTGAACAATTGTATGTGGTTTTTGGTGTTGGGTGGTGACCATTTGAAGGTAGAAGATATTGCAAAATGATCATGACACCTTTCCTTCCCTCCTTTCCTTGGGTTTCAGGTTGGTGTCTGGTTTCTCTACTTTGTTTTCTTGCTTTTTTGTTGTGTTCTGTTGGCATTTGCTTGCATTCTTTGTCTTGTTTCCTCATTTTGTTTTTGTCTTTTTCATCTGGTTCGCCACCCATTGGTGGGTTGGCTCTACCAGAGGGTTGTCATCCCTCTATGTAGATGTAGTATATTCTATAGGTATTGTATATGCTTGTACATATTCAGTGTTGTTTTGTTAGGGTAGCTACTCTGCATTTTGTATATATGTATATTTAGTGTATATTAATGTATATCCTTCCAATTTTCATGTGTATACATTTCAACTTTGCTATAAATATGATATATATTTTGTGTGTATTTTCCCCATCTTTTGTCAAGCTTGTCATGCTTTGTTGGATTTTCATCCATGTTTACAAGCTCATTCCAGGCAGAATACAGCCTAGTTAAAGCTTGGCTCTCGGCTGGTTTTCAACCAAGTGGTTTTCTCTCTCCTCCATAAACCAACCTTAATGATCCATTTATGTATCACATATGAATTCAAGACTATCCAAGTGGCCTCCACTCTTCGTGTGTTCAGACAGTTGGCTCCGTCACCGTCACCATAACTCCCATTTATTGCATAGCCATGTGACATCCATGTGGACCTAACAACTCACTTTTCATGCACACCTCCCAATGGTTAGTTTCTTAGACCTTGGGTATTTTGTCTTCACTAGCCCAAATCTTTCTTTCATCAAGTATATTGAATCCCTCGGGCCTGAATATTGGTTATTTCCCTTAAGTTTGCATTATATATATCTTTCTAGGATTTTGGACCTAAACTGACATTTTAGGAAGAGGACGTGCCATGGTGGTAAGATCTTCAGATCCTGGAGTATTGTTTAACTACAAATTCTGACGGTCATCTTGCCTTGTAGGTTTTTAAAAGAAACATACCTTCATCATGTTTGAGGCTTCTACATCTTCACCACTCGAGACTCCATAACTTCCTTCCACGGCAGTCACTAGGGTAGCCATAAGATCTAAGATCGAGAGGGCCTTGGAAAAATTGCCTCTTAGCATTGAGTACTTGAAGGATAGCATTATTATGGGATCAAAGATAGATTCCAAATTTCAATTAATTATTGACAGCAATGTCAGAATGTTGCCTGAGATGCAGGCCTTGGTCAAAATAATATACATTTAGTGACAGTACGGGGATCCATTGGCAATCAGTATTAGGGATTCTGGGATCCTAAAGGCTGCTTGTTTCCCATGCTTAGTGTAGGCACCAAAGCTCATTCTCGTGCTTACAACACATTATAATTCTTCCTCTTCTGGCCGTCATGCTCCCAGCCCCAGAACTGACCATATAAGCCAATCCCATGGTGTCTCTTGATGTCGCTACTTTTCAAGTGGGTTAGTTGATTTCTCAGTTTGATAACCCAACTATTGTTACCAGATTAGATGCCTTAGTGTAATTTAAGCAGCTGGAGGTCACAACTTGACAATACATGGACACTCATTGGCTCAAGACCCCTAAGAAGGATCCCAAGAAAATGAAGCTAGAGATCCCCCAGTTTGAGTTTAAATAAAGCATCTAGATGGGGATGATAGCACTATGCTGGGTCTTTTGGCAAGCCCATGTCTAGGAATTCACAGGGTTGATGTACTACTTCTTTCTTAGCATCACCATCAGCAAGGAATACTTTGATTGGGCCACTATTATTTCAAACCACATGGATTATTAGTTCGTTCAAGTGGTCCAAAAGCACAAGTTTTATATGACTTCTTATGTTCTCTGGACCCTAGCGCATCAATGAACCCACACCAATAGGTTACTCACATTAGGTGTACTCAGGATCGGCCCGGGTCAAAAGGCTCCCTGGAATTATTTCCCACAAATCTAATGGGAGGCTAGTTTCCCTAATTTTTATAGGGTGAAGGACGCCTTTATCTACTACAACCTGCTCATGCCTACCTCAAATGCAGGATATTGCCTCTCCACCAAGGAAATGGATCTAGTTAGAAGTTATGGCCATTATTACATATAATTCTAGCATCATACATACATAAGGGTAACTGGCTTCTCCGGGAAACCTTGCTTGTTTCAAAATCATTGTAGGAACAAGAAAATCCTCTTGGAGTATTACAGGCAAATGATGGAATTGGATGCATTTTACGCCTTAAAGAAGGTGACAAATATTCCATTCCCAATTACTTGTGGGCATTACTCATGCAGTCTGGCCATAGCCAAGCAGGCAGACAATGAACTGAAGAGCTTGAACCTGTCAGAATTTTATCTAGCATGAAAGAACTTTGATCTGCATGGAAAAATTACATTGGCAATTCCCCGGGCATTAGAGCCCCACCAGTATCACATGGAGGACTTCTGGGAATATTTTCAAGATAATGTAAAAGTCCAGAGCTAGCATTACATCCAGATGACTATGGGGATGATGGAAAGGTTGAAGCTCCAAAAATTTCCTGATGACTTCTTAGATGCTAGATTCATGATAGACCCCCAATACAAAGCAAAGGGGATTGATAGGTTGGCCATCCCACTGGTGGACTGGAATGCCCAGGAGGGGCCCACTATTGAGGAATTTACTCACAATGTGGTCAAGCATAACCATGAATATTTCAAAAGAGTATTCCCCGAGAGTACCCATAGGGCTACCGGAACAATACCAAAGCTGACCCCCAGGGTTGAAACTTCTTCATAGGGAGAAGATAGGGGAAAAATAATAATGGAGACTCCAACTCCATTGAAGACCCCATAAAAGAACAACTAAAGAAATCAATAGCGGCCTCTCAGCAGATGAGGGAGAAATTAATTACACGGTTGGCTACTCTGGTGCTCATGGCCAGACCTGTCCATCCTCCCTCTTCACCTTCACTAGCAACACTAATGGTCAAGGGGATAGGAGTAGATCCAGAAGAGGAGCAGGTCCTAAGGGATGTGGGGCCTCCTTTGGTCACTAGGAAAAATAAAAGGCTTAATCCAAAGCCAAAGGCAGAATCAGAGCTAGGGATGCCTCAGATTCCACAAGTAGAAATCCTTTCTTCTGACTCCTCAAAGTCAAAGGGGGAACCAGAGCCCACTCATGACCTAGAAAATCTCCCCTTCAGGATGAATTTGATGATGTTTTTAGAACTGACAAGTTCAGGAATTTGCAGGGAGACATTGAATAGCTAGAGGCTAAAATCCCAGAGCAGGAGGAAGCTCCCAAACAAGAACTTGCACAGGAGATGGAGGAACAGGTAGAAGAAGAGAAAGGGATAGATAAAGAGATTGCCTCCAACATCCCAAAATTACAGGATATGGGATTATTAGACTAACAAAGGAAAAGTGAACAAATGGCATCAGCTTGGGAAACCAGACCCTCGGGAATAATCATGACCCCAACCACTGTATTCCATATGCCGCTCCCAAAGGCAACATTTGGGGACCTAATCACTACAGCCAAAACATTAAATCTTGGCCCATTTCCTCCCCCACTACCTAAGGATGTACCAATGGAAGAGGACACCCCAACAACAAAGGGTGAGGAAGAACAAGAAAATGAAGAAGAAGAAAACCCCAGGGCGACCAACGAGGACCCAAATATTATTGAAGATATAGATGGTGGGGTAAAATATATAGGTACCACCAAAGGAAATATTTCCAGTGAGATAGAAGACATGGGGAAGGAGTCAGAGGAGGATCATCTCGATGAAGGGGCATAGTAGGATATTAGGGAGAAATCATAGGAATAGATTTTGGCTACAAAGACACCCCACTCGCCACAGTGGTTGGTGGAATCTCAGAAGAGAAAGGCCCATCCATCAGCACCCAGAGCCCATCTTTCCTTGGTAGAGAAGATGGCTCAGGCCCAGAACCCACCAAAGGTCAAGAAAGCCCAAACAAACCACACCCTTTAGACCGAGCTAGGTGGAGAAATAGTCACAGTGATAGTGACACCTTCCCCAAATGTAGATGAGGAAACAACAGAGGTTGGAGATTGTAATGTCATAGAGGTGTCACTGGGGTATAGGGGAAAATAGGATGAATGAAAACTATTGAAATAAGTAGCCAAGGTAGTGGAGGCTTGCTATGAAAAGGAGGTTCAACTATACAAGGCAGAAAATGAAAAAAATGCAAATCTCATGGGGTTGCTGACTGAGCTGGCCTGGCCTATTAGCATTATTCCTCTGACAAAATCTGCATCAGATGTACCACTTTTGTAGAGTGATATAGACTCATTACTAGCGATGAAGAAGAAGACCCAAGTGTTTGATGAATGGGTCACCTTGCAGTTAGGAAATTTCTGGCGTTTCCTAGTGTCCACCCTCCTAAATTTATATGTGGCCCGCCATGTCTTACACCAGGCTGAAACCACCATCAAAATATGGGAGGGGGACATCAAAAATTATGAGGCTTGGAAGGTTGAACTAGAGGAACTCATCGGCCTCGGTGAGGAGATTGTCTCCGAGTCCAGAATTCTAGGAGAGGAGTCATTTGATTTCGTGAGGACCCAACACTCCAAACTTGACCTCACATTGGAGGTAATCAAGAAACTGGTGGGGACTCTATGGGATAAGGTCAATGCAGTACAATATTCTTTCAATTTATACAAGTCTTTTGTTATGAAGGTCTTTGGAGCTGATCCACTTAGCACTGACACATGCACACCTAAGGAATATCTTTTGGGGAAGCTTGATGAGTTAATGGTGTCAAGGTATCAATCCCTAGAGCTTATAGATGGAGCTCAAATGATGTGAATAACTCGCATGGTACTCAATGGCCATGATGCGGCAAACATGGCAGATGAATTCAAGGGAAATGTTCTAGACTTGGGGGAATAGATTAAGGTGGCCAAGTACTGGCGGGCGGACCTTAAAGATATTGATGAAGATGGAATTTCCTGTCTCCTCCAAACCTTTGTTGATTGTAAGAAAAAAAAAAGATCCTCGTGGGGCTGGAGAAAATGTAAGTGTTTAGTATTCTTTATTCTTTTGGAATGTAAGTTCCTAGATCCTACATTTTGTATTCTTTCAGTGACCCATGTCCCAGGCCCCAAGGCTTGCCAGTCACTTTCAAAGTAGCTAATAAAGGTTGAAAGAGGTAGGTAGCAGTTAATATAGATTGTCAAAGGTTGTTAGAAGGTAGATGGTTACATCAAGCCATGTCAGATTGACAAGAGTTTTTCTGAAAGATGGTCTTCCCAGGGTATCACTTCAATGCTACACCTGGCACATCAAAGACAGAGTGCCACTTTTCTCATTTATGAGGCATGTAGCCTCGATCTCCAGGGGGTCAGATTTCTTCTTTCTCCTTTTTGGCTCTCTTTTCAAGGCCAATTCTTCCACTCCACCTCTCATCTTTTTCCTCTGACATGACAGGCCTATTCCATCTCTAGATCTTTTGTATGGTGGTGCAGGTAGTATCGACCACCGAATAATGTATTTTAGTGTGTAGTGTAACATAAGTTAGGGTTAGGGTTAGATTTGTATGTGTATAAATAGTAAGTCTAGCCCCTTTCCAAGGGTCAGCAAAATTGATGATTTTGTAGTCCACAAGTTAATAGCAATCTAGTTTTTCTCAGTTCTTAGTTGCATATCTCAATGCTCCATAGCTTTTAAGCTCAGTAGTTAGATGCTCCCTTGGAGCCACCACTGTACCATGCACCAGTGCTTGCTGGAAGAAATGTTAATGAAGAAGGGAGATTTCTTGCAATGATGTTGTTGGCATTTTATCTTCTAGGTTGACGGTATTTTATGTTTTATTTTCTTCATGTCCTTTGCTCTAACACTTAAAGTAGATTAACGACCTCTTTTCCTTTACTACTGATGAAATATGAAGTGATGGTTGTATGTTTCTTCAATATTTAGTGTAGTGTGTTAGAGCATTATTTTTTATTATGGAAAAAATAGGTTTTGAAGGGGCCCTTAAACCCTTTTACAAAAGAGAAGAGAGATAAGCATGAAGCCCAAAGAACAACTAGCTACCCCAAAGAAGGGAGCATACTACAAAGGGACAAATCCCAAATATTCTATAAACACCTACACAACAAAAAGCAAAAAATGCTGGAAGAAAAATAGAGAAAAAAAATCCAGCAACACCAAGATCAAGATAGTCTTCAAAAAGACCTTAGAGTCCTCTAGCTTGGCCTACATGATCTTAACATTATCTTTCAACCTCTAAATGTCCTAATCTTCAGCCTTGTGCTTCTTTTTAGTATTAGACCTATTTCTTGTGCTAGGTCCCATCTACTGACTAGGATCAGTCAGGTCAATTGTATCACTCAAGGGGGCATCTTTGTTTCCTTCCAGAATTTTACTGAGTGTGTTCAAGTTCTCCAGAGTAGACTTCATTCCTATAATTACCAGGCCAAGCAAATGTTTTAGCATTTCCTCATTCCTGCTTGTCTTCTCATGGATGGGGATCATAGCTATCTCAACAACTTTTTAATTTTATCATCTAGATAAGAACCATAATCAGGAACACTGGCATTGGCATTGAGAGAGTACTCCTTGATATTATCAATCATTTCCTTGTTAATAGAATTCTTGTTTTCCAGTTTGATACATCTGTTGTTCAGTTGAACCAAATCATTCTGCACCCATTTGTCTAGATTATAACTGTAGATGGATTTGTTTTTAGCAATCTCAACGAGGGTCATGATGATTGATCTTTTGACCCATGAGTCCATCTTTTTGATGTCATCTTGAAGAGTTTGGGACCTATTACAATCAAGGGTTCTCTCACTTTTATCCTTCTTGTTCTCCTTCCCAGAGCTGGGGGTGTCTTTAGAGTCTAGATTTTCCTCTTCTAGAACCCTAAAGCTATTATTCCCTGAGCAGTCAGCATTACTATAATTTAGATTAATATCAACCTCTTTGACTTTGTTTTCATCAGCCTCAACCTCAATCTTAGAAGTATCTTTACCTTTAGTTTTGTTAATCTGCAGAGTAGGGTTAAGCTTCTCCCTGCTATTCTAATTATCTTGGCCATCCTCAAGATTATCCTTGGCATTAGT
This sequence comes from Thuja plicata, assembly GCA_018584345.1. Lineage (NCBI taxonomy): Eukaryota > Viridiplantae > Streptophyta > Pinopsida > Cupressales > Cupressaceae > Thuja > Thuja plicata. Next base: position 4,711,470 of record MU224422.1, read on the forward strand.
ATTTTAGGATCCTCCAAGTCCTTCTCCTCAAGGGTCTGGGTAGTGGGATTAGGCACAATATTATGACCCACTTGGGTATTCTTATCAACCTCGATCTCATTATCTAGTGGATTCAGCTTCACACCTTTAGGCTCTGACAGGATAGGGCTAGCAGAGGGCTCCAAATCAATTTTAATAGATATATAGGCATTGAAATCACAATAGTCCTTGACATTCTTCAAACCATCCAAAGGCTTAGAAGAGGTTGGCTCAGAGAGGGAGAGAGCTTTCTTGGGTTTCAAACTCTTGGGTAGAGAGCTGATATTCTTCCTTTTTTTGACTTGGGTTTAGGAATGTGGTCTCTCACATAATCAACAATAAGGTGGATGAGCCCAACATGGAGAATGGGGAAGTTCTTCACTCTATAATCAGTAATTCTCTAGTTGAGAGAATAGGGTAGAAAGTAGGGGAAAGATATTCTTATATCATGGCTAAAAAGATTAACTAGGGAAAAATGATAATTATAGACCCTAGAAAATCTCCCCTCAAGAGTGAAATATTCCATAATAACCTTAATAATAGAACCCCAAATCTAATCAATGTTACCCATATCAACATAGTATTTCTTACCTTTAACCAAAAGACCCCTCTCCTCATAAGTGATAGGAAATTTATTGTAAGCTCTGGTTCTGACCTTGATCTCTTTCAAATACTTTAGACTATCTAAAGGGAGACCAGTTATTTCCGAGACAAGCTCGAGGCTGAGGCTAAAAGACTTGCCAGCCAGATTCACCATGCCCTGATCCCAACCATCAACAAAGGCTTTGGAAACATCATTATCAAAACCATGGAGTCTCTAAAGAAAATTATGAACATGGCCTTTCTTAAAAATTCTCCAGACTTCCTTATCCTACTTCCACTTGCATTTTGCAAGCTCTTCTCTCCTGAGATCACCACCCATGGCTGAACAAACACCCTGCTCTTTTTTCATATGCTTCTTATGCTTAGCTGAGAGAATGCTATCAATTTGATGATTCTTTAGTATAAAAGGCTATTTAGCTGGTTCACAGTCCTGTTCACATGCGCAAACTAGCAACAGTTACTAATGATGATGGCAGCACACATCAAATTTTGAAGTTTCATAATGGGAAAATAATTTTGCATCTTGGAAATGTACTTAGCATTATTTTGAATGACATTCGAGATCACCCCAATCTGAGAGAAATTAAATAATATCATTAATGCTCCTATTAATGACTCCTTCCTTGTGCTTGATTTTATCATAATTAATAGATGAGGTGACAACATCATTGCAAATAGTATTGTTGATACATTTTTGAATCCCCTCACTTTTGGCTCCAATATTGGCAAGGCAATCAACAACCCGATTGGTCTCCCGATAATTGTGAGATATATGGAACACCTCAAATGATTGGACTATGGTTTTGATTTTTGAAGTAATGTAATCGATACTCCAGGAGGGGGTATTGATATCTTTTGTATTATTTATAATATTTAAAGAGTCACCTTCTAGAAAGACTCTTTTGAATCCCATTTCTTCCACCAGCAGGATAGTATTTAGGGCAGCCAAGGCCTCTGCCCTATGATTAGTCTGAATTCCCAAAGGGATCAAGATGGAATCTAAATAGTTTCCTTTACTATTTCTGATGATTCCACCACCCTCAGAAACACCCGGTTTGCCTTTGGAGGCCCCATCAAAATTATCTTTTTGTGAGACCCACCTCAGTCAGTCCTTGTTTCACTGCTTATTTTGTTATGCATTCAGTGGTTTCTATACTTTCAGTGATTATGAACTTAGACATGCTTTGACTTTCAGTAAAACTTGTCGTACTTTTG
>MU224422.1:4719138-4771293 GCA_018584345.1 Thuja plicata
AGTCTCCTTTCTTTTACTGTTGTTAGATGTATCTGTATGTGACCCGTTCCAGATTGGATCCCCAAGCTCGGGGGTGGCCTTGTAAAGGCCTAGGTTGGGAGGTGAGCCTCCATGGTTAACCTCACTTTTAACCAGGTGCAGATGAGACACTGAAGATGTATTCCACCTTTATGCGAAAGACGAGTACCACTGTTATATGATGGCTGGAAATCCCTTTTTGTGTGTTGATTCCTTTTTCTACGGAATTGCCAAGAGGCTTGAAGAAATTTGTAACCTTGTACGGAATTGATATTTCAATTTTCTTCTATGATCATAGTAATCCTATAAAATTTTGTATACATTGACTGTTATGAATTCGAAAGAAAATTTGTGAATTATAGTTTCTTATTTTATGGTGTAGATCAAATTTATAAGTTTTCTTAAAGAGAAATTTAATAGAAAATTCTGGAAATATATCAAGAAAAATATATGATAAATTTTAAAGTTGTAAATTTAATTTTTCTCTCCACCTTATTGTAGAGAATTAAATATAGATCCTAACTATGTATTTTTTTTAAAGAAAAACAATTCGTAAGTACTTGCTGTTTAAGCAAATACACTCTTAATTGCACCAGTAAAATTAATATTTATTTTATTCTTTTCCCCTTTTTATATATATATATATATATATAATTACATATATATATAGAATGCATATATATATATATATGTAACTATACATATATATAATATAAATACTTGAGTTTTAAAACTTTTGCAAATTGTATTGTAAATCGTACGTATGAAGTTATACCGTGGTTTTATCGGGCGCTGAACTTGGTGGCGCTGTGTTTATTTGGAGTGGGGAGGGTCGAAACCCCTCCCCCACCCTCTGCCTTGATTGGGGGCCACGCGGCTCGCGGGATACCCACAGTGGGGGCTCTGCGGCCGACATCGGACGCCCTTTCCCCTTCCCCTCCCCCACGCGGTGGTGGTTCCACCGCCAAACCGCCCTTCCGCCGGCTGCGGATTTTCCTCCACCGCCGCTGTTTTTCATTTTCTATCCGCTGATCACTACATAAAACCTCCCTCTTTTTAGCATAGCGATTTTTGGTTTAGGGTTATAAATTATTTTAGTTTAAATCTTATTAAATGTTTATTTATATTATGTGCATATTTGATCTTATTTAAAGATTCAATTTTGTTAATGTTTTAAGATGTTATTTGTTTTAATACTTAAAATAAATTTCTAGATTAGTTTTTGTTTTAGAATAATATTTATGTTTTTTTTTCTTTATTATGGATTTAATATTTAGATAGGTGTATTTTGTTAAGATTTATGTTAGATTTGTTTTTCCATAGTAATATTTTAAAGTTAGACTAGATTTTGTTTTAATTTTTATAATATTATTTCTATATTAGATTATATTTACTTATAGATTTGGTTTGGTTAGAATAGTTCTTTTTTTTATATGTTTAATAATTAAGAAGATGTTTTAAATTAGGCATGAATATTGGGATCGAATTGTAGAATTGTTTTGTTATTATCCTCTTATATATAAAAGGTTTTCGATTTAGTATAAAGATATCTTAAATAATTTTCAATATTATAGAGATATTTTTAAACTTTTCATTATGAGTTTAGTTAAGACATTTTATTTGTAGGTATACGTGTTTTAAAGTATGGATATTAAAATTACGGTTTAAAGTAGATTTACCCTGTTATATTGCCATTAATTTATAGTTTTCTTTTTAAAACTAATATTAAATTTGATTCACTTGTCTATAGGGGAAATTTCGTCAAGACTAGAATTAGCTTAAATATATGTGATTTTATTTGTAATCAATTTAATTTGAATCTCGTATGTTAATTAATTAATGTTAGGGGTTTAATTTTCTTTTGATTGTGATGTTGATCAGAGATATATATAAATATAAGTTTTAAGACGTTAACTACCTATTTAAATTTATTTTCTAAACTCAGTTATCATTTTATTGATTAGGGGGTCATTACAACCCCTTAGCTTCGCGATATACGTCTTTTATAGACATTATCGCTATCTTGGACCAGCCTCGAGTACGGTTGACTTTTGGTCAACCATGGTCAAATCTTGGCCGTTTGGCTATATTTTCACACTAGGTGATCCCGGTGCACTCTGGAACCTTGGGTTTCAGTTTCGTACCTTTTTGGAGAGGGTTGACTTTTTGGTCAACCTAGTTGACTTTTTGGGTCAACCATCTAGTTTTGCGCACCCTCGACTTCCCTAGTATTTTTTTTTATGCCCTTGTAACCCTCCTTCACGTATTTCAAGGGATGTTTGACTTTTGGTCAACCCTAGTTGACTTGTAGTCAAACTATCTCGATTTGCGTGCAGATCTAGATGGGAACTTTATTTATCTCCTAGGATAGCTGTGAAAGCTATCCCTCACCTTGTGACCTATTCTGGATATCATTTACCCTTACTCCATTTTGCGTGCGCATGTTACCCTAGTGTAGTTTTAGTATCCCGTTTTAATGCGTTATTTAAATTTTTGTTCGTGTATTTTTGCCCAACTTTTGGGCATGACACTTTTACCTAGCCAATAGGAGGAGCAATCAAAATAGAGGAATATCTAGGGTTGCAAGATTGAGAGTTGTGATAAGGAAAATTCCAAGTAGACCAATCCACATCTGGGAGGAAATTCTTGAGCTTTCTCTTTCTATTGATGATAGCATTGCTGAAGTTTTCCTTAATAGCTATGGACATGATTTTGAAGATAATTTTAGGTTTAGCATGTTTCTTTTTGAAAATTCTATTATTTCTTTCCTTCCAGATACACCAACAGACATGAGGTGGGATAATATTCTAGAATTTTCTTGCAACATCATTATAAAAAGGACATCTCCATTGAGTGACAAAATCCTACCAAGAGTTGGGAAATAACCAACACAAATTCTAATTTTGAAAAATCAAGGACCAGACTCTCCGAGTAAAACTACAATGGATCATAAGATGATCATAGGATTCAGCTTGTTCCTTGCAAAGAAAGCATCTATTAACATGATAGAAACCTCTTTTAACTAAATTATCAATGGTAAGGGGCTTATTCTAGATAAGAATCCAAAAGAAAAGGTTAATCTTTTGAGTGAGGAATTTATACTAGATAGAAGCACATTGAGGCTTAACTTCCTTGGAGAAAAAGAAAGAGCAGGCATATGGCACCGAGAATTCACCATTAGTAGAGAGGTTCCACACAAATTTGTTAGGATGATTAACTTCTCTAAACTAGGACTATAACTCAATCATAAGAGGAGATAGACTTCTATCAAGGCTAGAAATATCCTTCCATGAGTTGTTAAGCTAGTAATCAGAGACTTTACAACCAATAGTGTTTTTAGCTTGCATAATAATATCCTTCCAATCTTGTCTTTCAGAAAGGGGGCTGTCATGGATCCAAAGATCATCCTAGAAGTCAATATTGGTCCCATCCCCCATTTTTCACCTTATCCCTTCTCTCAAAAAGTCAATGGAGGAGCATAGACTATTCCAGATGTAAGATCCATTCACCCTAGCATCATTGTTTAAGAGGTCCTCCAGACTATTGGAATTAAAGAGGTATTTAATTTTAATTATGCCATTCCATTTCTTAGTATCACCAAAGATTCTCTAGACCTACTTTTCCAAAAGGGCCTTATTAACAAGCTTGATAGGTCTTAGCCCCAAGCCCCCTTTACTCTTAGGCTTGCAAACTTTTTCTGAGGCAATCAGACTAAGTCTTTTTTTATCTTCAACACTAGTCCATAAGAATATTTTTTGGATTGTTTCAATGACCATCATGAACTTATGGGGAATCTTGAAGAGACTCAAAGCATACATAGGAAGATTTTGTAGTGTTGACTTCAAAAGTTGAAGCTTGCCAGAGCTACTAAGGAGGGCGCCTTTCCAGCCTGCTAGCTTCCTATTGTATCTATCAACAATTTGATTCTAGAAACTATCAGGGGGTTTAGAGCAAAGGGGGAGACCCAGATAGGAAGAGGGAAGAGCACCAATGCTTGAACCAAGAATTTTGGAAATCTTAGCATGTCTCTGAAGGGGGGTATTGATAAAATATATGAAGCTCTTATTCCAATTGATGAGTTGAACCATAGCCAATGTATAGATAGACAGGGATTTCTTAAGATTCTTGGCTTCTTTAACAGTAGCTTCACCAATAAAAAGGGTATCATCAACAAATTGTTCATGGGAATAGGAGGACCTTACCGAGGAAGGTTGGAGGCCAGTGATGGTTCCAACATTGACAAGTTTAGATATGTATCTGCCCAGACCTTCAGCCAAAATAGAAAATAGTATAGGAGATATAGGGTCCCCCTGCCTAAGGCCCCTTGAAGGTTTGAAAAAGTTGGAGGAGCCACCATTCACAACAATAGAAGAGGAAATAGTGGAGACCAACTGATCAATAATTTTAATGACCCCCACATCGAATCCAAAGTTGCTTAAGAATTTTTGGAGAAACAGCCAGTCAACACTATCATAGGCTTTAGATAAGTCCAATTTCATAAGAAAGCCCTATTTCTTGGCAGCTTCAAGGGAGTGGATATTCTCATGAGCTACCACAATGGAGTCAAGGATTTGTCTCCCTAGAACAAATCCATTTTGCTGAGGTGAAATAATAGAGGGTAGCAGAGAAAGTAGTCTAGAAGTCATAACTTTGGCTATGATCTTGTAAATCCCATTATAGAGGCTAATAGGTCTGAAAGAGTCCACTGTATTAGCACCATGTTTTTTAGGAGCAAGGACCAAGAAAGTGGCATTGAGTTCTCTAAGAAGAGCTTTAGTACCAAAAAATTCTTTGACGGCATGAAGAACATCTTGACCTATGATCTCACAGAACTACTGGAAGAAGAAAAGGGGAAATCCATCAAGACCAGGAGATTGATCACCTTCAAAGGAGAAAACAACATCTCTAATTTCCTTATCATCAGGAATAGCTTTGAGTCTAGAATTGGTATCTTTGTCTATCAATAAAGGAATAGCAGAGATAATTTCATGTTGACTCTGAGAATCAAGATTAACTTCTTTGGATAGGAGGAGAGAGAAAGACTTAAGCATTTCCTTTATTATATCTTCTTCCTTAAACAAAGTCTTATTATTCACAATAAGGGAGGAAATTATGTTAACAAATTTGTGTTTCATGGTTTTCATATGGAAGATTGTGGTATTTTTGTCACCATCTTTAAGCCATAGGGTTGTTGATCTTTGCCTCCAAAAAGACTCCTCATTAGAAATAATGTTATGATACTCAGCCACCAGCACATTCTCAATTGTTATGTGGTCCTTAGAGAGACCCTCTTTTTGAATAGTCTCTTGAATAACCTTGATCTCTTCCTGTTTAATACTTGTTTCCTTGAAGATATCCCCAAAGACTTCCTTGTTCCAAATTTTAACATTTCTCTTGACATTACTCAACTTTTTAGCTATTCTATACATGGTAGTTCCTTCCTGATTATAATTCCACCAATTAGAGATACAATCCTTCAGACTAGGGTGGGATAACCACATCTTCTCAAAGCAAAATGGGTTATTCCTTTTGCCATTCAAAATGTTAGCATTGAAAATGATAGGGAAATGATAAGATCCAATCTTAATAGAAGAAGATAAAGAGAAGGAAAACTTAGAGAGCCAATCAAGAGAGAGGAGGGTTGATGTCTTGAATGTTTAAGCATAACTATAGGTAGATGAAATAAATATAACCCTATAGGATCCTTTTCAATTTATTTTGTTAAGTGTAAGCATGCTTAGAGAAACCTCACCTACTTGAATCCCTAGAGAGAATGAGTTGAAGATAACCAGCTATCCCCCTCAAAAATAGTCACATCTCCCAACCAAGCCCTGCACCATCGAGACCCAACTCCCATTTTCTTGGAGGCCTGGGGACCACATGATTTATAGGCAGAGTTGGCCGGTACCTTGGTACCCGGTGACAACTTATCTCTGCTAGTGGACCCGGTCACAAGAGTCCTGTCAATAGAAAATGGCACTAGAAGGAGGGCATGAACTTGTCCCCCTCTTGAGATTCTGATTTTACACCTCTTGAGGGTTCCCCAAGCCATAGTTTTAGGATTCAAGCCTTCAGTGAGATTGGGTCTTTCTCCCCATCATAATTTGAGAGAATCCTTAGATCAGCCCCAACCCCTAGAAGGTTTGTCAAACTCGAGCCTCGTGCTTGAAAGAAATGGACACTGAAAACCACCCCAGCCACTATTGTCTAGGGTTCTAGTACACCAAAGAATATCCAAACTTCTCAAAAAATCCCAGGTACCAGTGTTCAACTTGCTCAAAATTTAGTTCCCCAAATAGCTACATAGTTTGGTAATACCGGGTCCCCTATGGGAACTTTTTCAGGTGAAACCAACAACTTACCCTCGCACCCAGAGAATATTTGCCTGAGATATGAGCACCTAGGCTCATGAACCACAGAGGAACACTTTCAAGCATACAAAGATGCCATGAACCAACACTAGATCCAACATGAAGATGTTGTGACCTAGATGTTTCCCCTATCCTTGGGATAGGTCAAATTGAACTGGTACCTTAACCTTCCTGCCAACTTCATCAATAGTTGGTAGGACATGGAGGTCTCCTTCCTGGCTACCTTCTGCATACACATGGACCCAAATTGGTCCCATAGCTAGTTCATTTCCATCTAAAAGGAACCAAATAAACCACTTGCAACATTCAATCATCGGTTCCAATGCACTGTGAAGTGTTGTACAGGCCCTTTCATTCCATCCCCAGAGGTAACCATATAGACTTGTCTCAATATGATGGACCCCTTCATTTCCACTCTCCACTAGAGAACATCTATCATAGGATACTAGGATACTTTGGTAAAAGTTTACAACCTAGCCTTAGAACTATCTTGTAGTCTCAACAATTCCCCATGCAAGATTTGGCAGAGCATGCCTTTCAACATGGTTCCTGACGGAACTGCATACGCTGGGGGATATAACCCCAATCTAGAAATTGGTGCTCCCATAATTGAAATTACACCACCGCCACCGCCAATAGACTAGCAGGCCCAGTACGTATGCCCATCCCAGACTCAGAAAATACTAGGCCTAGAATCTTTCCCTTGGAACCAGCCACAGCAGGCACAACAACCTTAGACACAACTACCTGGAGTGCCCTTCTTTCAGTCATCTATGGCTAGATGATTTCTACCCTCAACTCTGAAAAATATTTCTACCTTCCCAGGGAGCCAACAACAACAACCATCACATTGTGACACAAACACTCAGCTGACCACCGAGGTTAAATCCCTCTAGCAAATGTTCTCCACTTTGACTGTGGACATAGGTTAACTGAAGGCGGGCTCCTATGCACCCTAGAACTCTAATTCCCAAAGAGGGAATATATTCTCCAGCCATTGAAACAACAATGCCAGAGGAAGAAACTTTAACAATGGGCCTCAGCCCAACCAATAGAAATGGAACAATAACATGAACAACAGAGGTCAACCTCTGAACCAAAATGCTAATCAAAGTGGTGTTGGACCATCACATTTCACACCAGTCACAGACTTCCATCCCATGACCAATTGGTGCAGATTGCATGACACAAGCTCCCACAACAAGATAAATTGTGCCACACTGGAGAAGGTCATCATGATTTTCTAGCTGGATAGACAACAAATATCTGACCATACTCCCCCAGAACCTCCTATGTAGGAGCCAACTTATGGTGCATTCACCTGCAAGACCATCTTCTTTGGATCCTCCAGAGAAGATGAAGAAGAATCCAAATTTCAAGGATTCTTTGATGAATCAATTTTAGCCTTTAAGGCAAATGCCTTTACCAACACATGAACTCCTTACAACACTCGAAGCCAGGCTGGCAAAGGGATATTTTACACACTGACACCTCCTACCAAGGACATTCCTACCTAGGACAATACAACTGACTGACCTATCCCTCCAAAATGTCCAAGGTCTAACCAAGCAAAAGGCCCAGCTGAGGGAAGCCACCAATTACTGGGAGGAAGGTTTGACATCACAAAGGTGTTAGAACAAACCACCACCTCCATGACCTTGATGGAGGTTTTTCTAAACTATCTCGAGTATAAGAAGTCTCTTCTAAAGCTCTTAGGAAACTCAGAAGTTGTCAGTTGCCCGCCCAGGACTCTCTTTTTTAAGGACGCCAATGCGGCTGTCTTCCAGGGAAATAATTAAGATCCTCCATTTCTACTAGGCTTGAACATCCAAGGAAATAACATACACAACTGCCTAGTAGATTCTAGGGCTTCAAGAAACATCATGCCCCTATTCATATGCCAAAAGCTTGGATTCTGACCCACCACATCTAATGGCACAGTGATTCAATTGGATAAAACTACTATGAAAATGGTGGGAGAATTGTAGAATATCTAGATATAACTCATCCGAGACCCCAGAGTAGCCAGCATAATTTATATCTAGGTGGTGGACATCTCAGAGACTTATGGGATGTTATTAAGTCAAAATTGGTCTAAGTCCTTGAATGGATACTTTTTGACTGACTTCTCCCACTCGTGGCTCCCCTAGGAAGGAGAATCAAACAAGATCTAGGTTTAGTGAGCCCTAGATGAAGCAGACCCTTACCGAAGTGGAAAGGTTTAACGAGGTCTTCTTCTCTAATAATTCCCCCAGGGTGTACCAACCTTTTGAAATCTTAACGTTTGATTTCACCCCCGGGGAGGATCCCATAGTCCTACAGAGAATCCAAGACCTAAAATAAAAATTGAGGGTTGAGGTTTACTCTCAAGGTGCCACAACAACCCCCACTACACTCTTGTCCAGCACCTGGTGCCAGGTACACTATCAAAAGAATTTGGAGTTAGAGTGTGAGCCTTGCCTTTTCATCACTACTCATCACATCGACACCTTCTGGAACAAAGAACATACAATTGATTCCCCAGAACCTAGTATTCCTACTGGAAACACCTCTTTAGTGCAATTTCCCAAGAGATCTTATTTTCAAACCCCTCTGGAGGAAAACCTCACCCATGCACCATCAATGTAGGAGGAAGCTCCTCCCAAGTCTCCCAAAAGCAATCCAAATACTAATCCATCTCCCCAGCTCCACACTATAAGTGATGCCCTATAGACCCTTAAGTTCAATGGGTCCTAGTCCAAACAAGGCTGTGGAGCCAGAGTAGAATTAACCAACCCGTAAGAGAAATCCTTCCTTGTGTCCTATAGGCTATAGTTCAACTACACAAACAATTTTATAGAGTTTGAGGCTTTAGTCCTTGGACTCCTATTTGCATTAAGCAAATGAGTCACCCACCTCTGGGCTCTGGGTGATTCAGAGTTGATTGTCAAACAAGTCCAGAGTCAATACATATGTCATGATAAAAGGTTGGCTGCATATCGCAATCAGGGTTGGAGCCTTATTGAAGATTTTGATGCCTTCAGCATTGATCTTATTCCTCTGTGATGGAATTATGTCCCGGATACCCTCGCTATTTTTTCCAGCACACTTGAGCCCATGGTCAGCTCACAATTCTAGAGATTTTTTTTTGAGATGATCCCCACCCCGTCCATTCTAGATAATGTCACCCACTTTTAGGGTTTTGAGGATGATCAGCATATACTAGCCTTCATGGCCAATGTTGGTGTCTTTGAGGACCAGATAGTGGAGGAATGAGACCATGATGATACTAGGTAGGGTGATGAAGATTATGGGATCATGGACCTACCTACCAACACCATCCCAAAGGGGATGGTTTTTCTTGAATGTATCTTTGACTCAGACCCTTGGGGCTGGGAGAAGATGTCATCCTCTTTTGAAGGAGGAAAATTTGAGAAAGTAAACATCAATCAGCCTGGTGAAGAAAAGATGATATAGATTGGTACCTCTTTCTCCCCTAAGGAGAAGGAGAATATTCTCGCAGTTCTCTGAGAATACATAGATGTGATCGCATGGGGGTATGAGAATTTAAAAACATACGATACCTCCATTATGACTCATGTCATCCCCCTAAAACCTGATGCTAAGCCTTTTGGCAAAAGAAATGACCTGTCAACCCATTGATCGAGCCTCTAATTCATCAAGAGGTGGAGAAATCGCTGTCCGCCCAAATAATTTTTCCAATCTAGCATACTATGTGGGTTGCCAACTTGGTCCCTGTTAGAAAGAAGAGTGGTCAAATTTTCCTTTGCGTGGATTTATGAAATTTGAATGGAGCCTCCAAAAAGGATAATCACCCTCTCCCCTCATTGGATGAGGTCTTGCAAATAGTGAATGGGTCGTAGATGATGTCTTATTTGGATGAATACTCCAGATACAACCAAGTCATGGTTAAGTATGAAGATAGAGAGAAAATGGCATTCACCACCAAGTGGGAAACGTTCGCCTATCAGAGGATGCCCTTTTCCTTGATCAACACAAGGGAAACATTTCAAAAGGCTATGGACATTGCATTTGAAGGCATTGTGAATTGGTGCATAATCATCTACATGGATGATTTGACTATCTTTTCCTAGGATAGGCATGATCATTCCACCCACCTCACCCAAATTTGGTAGAGATGTCACCAGTATAGAATATCCCTTAACCCCAAGAAGTGCATATTTAGGGTCATCGAAGGGAAGTTGCTTAGGCATATTATCTCCAGGAAGGGTATATCCATTGACCCCGAGAGAATTGAAGTGCTACTAAATCTACAAATGCCTGACAACAAGAAAGAGATGATATCTTTCTTTAGAAAGATCAACTTTGTCCGGTGGTTCATCATTAGATTCACTGTGATAGTCAAGCCACTTAATGAAATGATGAAAAAGGATACCAATATTGAGTGGAGTCCTAAAACAAAGTGAGCATTCACCTAGATTAAACAAATGATAATGAAGGCACCCATCCTAGCTAGTCTAGACTATGCCCTCCTGTTTTACATTTACTTCTTTGCTTCACCGCATTCTACCGTGGTAGTATTGACCTAAAAATTCAAGTGGGAAGAATGACCAATAGCTTTCATGAGCTCCCCCTTCAAGAATGCCAAATTTGAGTATTCATCATTGGAAAAATAGGCCTTTGCTCTTGTTTGCACTGTAAAAAAATTCTGGCATTATATTCTCCGGAGCAAGGTGCATGCTATCATCCCAGACCAAGAAATGAAATCTTTGCTGATGGAGAGTGAACTAGGTGAAAGATGGGGGAAATGGATGGACATCCTCTAAGAATATGACTTGGAAATGCAACCCATGAAGATATTCTGAGGCCAGGGACTAAGTCAAGTGATGACAAAAGAGACTCCCCACATAGAATGTGAAACTTACACAGTGGAGTCTATCACTCGAGACCCATGGTACATCGATCTAGTGTACTTATTGTTAAACAAAACATGCCCATAGGGGTTACCTCCCAATAAATTTCATGCCCTATGGATGAAAATTTTCCACTTCATGATCAAAAACTTTGCACTTTATTGTAGGAACTATGAGGGAGTGTACCTTTGGTGCATTGATAAGGACCAAGCTATGAAAATGATTGAAGAATTCCATTGGCAATTTGGAACTGGACATGGCTCAGCTAACACCACTACCCATCAAATCCTCTGGGAAAGATAATATTGGCCCTACATATTCAAAGATGTTTACACTCATGTCTGAAGATGTCATACTTGCCAAACTATGACACATCGTCAGTGTAACTAGGCTATGCCTTTACAACCAGTCTTCGAGGCTAGGACTTTTTCCTAATGGGCATTTGACTTTATCAGGGAAATCAACCCAAACTTGTCTACCAACCACTAATACATCTTAACTGCAACTGATTACTACACCCAGTGGTGTGAAGCCATACCTTTCAAAAACAACATGGCAGACGTAGTTATTAAATTCCTGGAAGAAAACATCATCACAAGATTTGGAATTCCCTTTGCTATAGTATATGACAATGGTCTTGCATTTTCTTTGGTGAAACTACTTAAATGGACCTATAACTAAAAGATCACTCAAAATTTTTCTATCAACTATTACCCCCAGGGGAATGGTGTTGTTGAGTCCACGAATAAAAATTTACTCAAAGTGATCAAGCATTTGTTAGAATATAATCCCTGAGATTGGCACCAAAAGTTGAGATTTGCCCTTTGGGTGGATCACATTCAGATTAAGGTCACCCTGGGAACATCCCCATTCCATCTGGTTTACAGCTACAACCTAGTATTCCCAATCAACTTACATATCCTAGTTTTGCAGTTTATGTAGGAATTCAGCAACCAGGATAATATTGTGGAGGCTCAGCTCCTGAATCTGGTGCCAATGGAAGAATAATGAGATGTAGCCCTTGAACATTTTGTACGTCACCAAGTAGTGATAAAATGATGGTTTGACTGTAGAGCCCAATACAAGGCCTTTCAAATTTTAGACTTAGTCATGTTGTGGAACAAGGCTCGAGAAAAGAAAGAAAAGCACACCAAGTTCCAACAGCTCTAGCTTAGACCATACCTAATCTTAGAGATCTATGGGGAAAATACCAATTGCCTTAACACCATGACTAGAGAACCTATCCCATTTCCCATCAATGGATAGTTTCTCAAAAATAATTTTGAATGAGGTTGGTTTACCCAAAGTTGTATTTTATGTAAAGTTCCTTGCTTGTAAATATTTCTTTCCCGGTGCCTCATTTGGAGGTACCTTTCTTTGTAAATAGTCTTGCTAGCCATCCTCTAGGGCTACCTCTCTTTTCTTTGTCTTTTATTTTTCTTGTCTTACTTTTTAGGTCCTGACATTTTTCTCTCCCTCTTGTAAGGATTTGTATGCTTTACATAACATCTAGTCTCCAGGATGTTACCTTTAACATGGTGAACTTAGGAATCTATTGTTAGCATGATGGAATTGGTCCAGTCTCTAGATTTATCTTTCAAGTTTGGTTGCACATTATGAGTAATCTTCATTATATTTATCCCTGGGATTCTGGTATTCAGTGAAATAAAAAGTAAGGAACAAGTAATCAGACACATCGAGAGTAGAGTGGTTGCACTAGTTGGTTGACCCAAGTCTGAACTTTTAAAATGAATTTTTTTGGGTCCATATTTTTTCTCCCCCATTCAGCATATTAAGGTGAGTAGAAGGGTGAAAGAAGTACCACCATTAAATTTAGCTAAGCTTAAGCTTGATGGTGAAAGAAGTACTTCCCTCCCACCCAGAAGTGTACAAAATAACAAGAAAAATAAATGGGACAAAACTTTGATCTCTGGGAGAAATGAGTGAATTTGATGACTTCATGGTTTGATATACTTATTTCCTCTTCTCTACTTCTCCCATAGGTCATCATCTTGATTTCCTTCCAAAGCACACACTTCACCACTGATGTAAAGATCATGGACTAAATCCTTAATGGGCAAATTTTCTCAGGCATGTTACTCTTTACAAGTAAGATGCTTTGGGTAACAATTTGTTCTAGTTTTGCTAACTAGAGATTCTATAGTTCTTTAATGAACTAAGGCATTCATCCCAGATAGTCACCATTTTTTATGCCCTGCATCTCTATCCCTACATTTTGTGAGAAAAATATTGGGTCCCCCTTTTTTTGTTTTCTACTTTTGGCTCTTTCCTTGTCTTTTTCCTTTGATTCTTTGTTTTTCTTCTCTGGGTTTTCATTCCTGTGGTGTTTATTTTTCTTTTTTTTTTGTTCCTTGTGTCTTTGGGAATAGGTCCCAGAGTTGTTCATTCCTTGTCCAGGAATCGGACTCCGAACTCTAGGATTCTTTGCCACAATGTCTTCTTTTTGTAAGAGGGTATGGTCGCACGGAATCCGTGGGCCCGGAGTCCAGAGGTCGGCCTGTTCTAGAGTTTGCAGATGGAAATGTAACCTTCTTTTCACCTCAGGTATAAATAGAAATCATCTATCATTTTCACAATTACCGCGATTAAAATAGTTAAGCAATTTGAGCGATATCACAATGATCTTAGCGAGAATCTAGTGTGAGTTATTTTGAGCTGTTCTAAACAATTGCAAGTGGTTTCTGGTGTTGGGTGGTGACCATTTGAAGGTAGAAGTTGTTGTAGAATGATCATGGCACCTTTCCTTCCTTCCTTTCTCCAATTTTTAGGTTGGTGTCTGGTTTCTCTCCTTTGTTTTCTTGCTTTTTCATTGTGTTCTGTTGGCATTTGTTTGCATTCTCCATCTTGTTTCCTCATTTTTTTTTTCTTTTTCATCTAATTTGCCACTTGTTGTTGGGTTGGATCTACTAGAGGGTTCTCTGCCCTCTGTGTCAGTGTAGTATATTCTATAGGTATTGTATATTCTTGTACATATTCAACATTTTTTTGCTAGGGTAGCTACTTTTCATTTTGTATATATGTATATTTAGTTTATATTAATATATATCCTTCCACTTTTTGTGTGTATACCTTTTAGATCTATTGTAAATTTGATGTATATTTTATGTGTATTTTCCTAGTCATTTGTCAAGATTGTCATGCTTTGTCAGCTTTTCATCCACATTTATGAGCTTATTCCAGGTAGAATACCTCCTCATTGAAGCTCGGCTCTCAACCAGTTTTCAACCAGGTGGTTTTCTCTCTCCTCCATAAACTAGCCTTAATGATCCATTTATGTCCCATGTATGCATTCAAGACTGTCCAAGTGGCCTCCACTCTTCGCACATATAGATAGTTGGCTCTACCACCATCGCCATAACTCCCATTTATTGCATAGCCATGTGACGTCCATGTGGGCCTGACAGCTCAATTTTTGTGAATATCTCCCAATGGTTAGTTTTCTGGAACCTGTGTCTTTTGTCTTCACCAGCCCACATCTTTCTTTCATCAAGTATACTGAAGCCCCGGGCTTGGATATTGGTTATTTCCCTTAAGTTTGCATTATATATATCTTTTTGGGATTTTGGACCTAAACTAACTTTTCAGGAAGAGGACATGCCATGGTGGTAAGATCAATGGATCTCAGAGTATTGTTTATCTACAAAATTCAATGGTCATCTTGCCTTGAAGGTTTTAAAAAGAAATATACCTTCATCATGTCTAAGGCTTCCACATCTTCACCACCTGGGATTCTGAAACTTCCTTCCACGACAGTCACTAGGGAAACCGTCAGATCTAAGATGGAGAGGGCCTTGGAAAAATTTCCTCTCAGCATGAAGTACATGAAGGAAAACATTATTATGGTATTAAAGATCAATTCCAAAGTTCAATTAATTACTGACACTAGTGTCAGAACGTAGCCCAAGATGTAGGCCTTCGTCAAAATAATGTACATTCAGTGAAAGTTTGAGGATCCATTGGCAATTAGTGTCAATGATTCTGGGATCCTAAAGGCTAATTTTTTCTCATGCTTGGTGTAGGCATCAGAGCTCATTCTCATGCTTGCAGCCCATTACAATTCTTTTGTCTGGGCCATCATGCTCGCAGCCCCGAAACTGACTAGATACCCCACTCCCATGGTGTCTCTCGATGCCGCTACTTTTTGGGTGGGTTTGGGGATTTCTTAGTTTGACAACCCAACTATCATTACCAAATCAGACGCCTTAGCACAATTTGAGTAGCTGGAGGTCATAGCCCAACAATACATGAACACTGATTGGCTCAAGACCCCAAAGAGGGATCCCAAGAAAATAAAGCTAGAGATCCCCCGATCCGATTTTAAAGAAAGCATCTAGGATGGGATGATAGCACTATTCCAGGTCTTTGTGAAACCCCATGCTTGAGAATTTGCAGGGTGGATGTACTACTTCTTGCTTGGCATCACCACCAATAGGGAGTACTTTGATTGGGCCACCATTATTCCAAACCATGTGTATTTTTAGTTCCTTCAGGTGGTCCAAAAGTGTAAGTTTTATATGACTTTTTATGTTCTCTGGGCCCTAGCGCAACAATGACCCCACACTAATGGGTTACTCACATCAAGTGTACTCAGGATCGACCTGAGTTAGAAGGCTCCCTGGGATTATTTCCCACAAATCCAATGGGAGGCTATTTTTGCCAATTTTTGTCAGGTGAATGATGCCTTTATCTACTACAACCTACTCATGCCTACCTAGGATGCACGATACCGCCTCTCCATGGAGGAAATAGATCTGGTCACAATTTATGGCCATTATTACATATAATTCTAGTAGCATACATACATAAGGGTAACCAGCTTCTCTGAGAAACCTTGTTGCCAAAACATTGTGGGAACAAGACAATCCTCCTAGAGTACTCCAGGCAAATAATGGAATTGCATGCATTTTACACCTTAAAGAAGGTGACAAATATTCCAGTCCCAATGACTTGTGGGAATTACTCATGTAGTCTGGCCATAGCCAAGGAGGTAGACAATGAACTCAAGAGCTTTAACCTAGAAAGATTTTATCTAGCATAGAAGAACTTTGATCCACATGGAAAAATTGCCTTGGCACTTCCCAGATATCAGAGCCTCACTAGTATCACATGGAGGACTTCTAGGAAGATTTTCATGATGACGTCAAAGTTCGGAGTTGGCATTACGTTTAGATGACTATGGGGATGATGGAAAGGTTGAAGCTCCAAAAATTTCTAGATGAATTCTCAGACGCTGGATCCACTATAGACCCCCAGTACAAAGCAAAGGGGATTCATAAGTTGGCCCTCCCACCGGTGGACTAGAATGCCTAGGAGGGGCCCACTATTGAGGAATTTACTCGCAACATGGTCAAGCATAGCCACAAATATTTTAAAAGAGTATTCCCCGGGAGTACCCATAGGGCTGTTGAGCCGATACCAAAGTTGACCCCCGGGGACAAAAATTCTTCACAGGGAGAAGATAGGGGAAAAAAAATAATGGAGACTCCAACTCTGTAGGAGACCCCCATAAAATAATAACTAAAGTAATCAATAGCAACCTCTTAGTAGATGAGGGAGAAGTTAATTACATAGTTGGCTACTCTAGTTCTCATGGCCAGGCCTATCTATCCTACCTCTTTGCCTTCACTAGCAGCACTAATGGTCAAGGTGACAAGAGTAGATCTAGAAGAGGAGCAGGTCCTGATGGATGTGGGGAATCCTTTGGTCACCAGGAAAAGGAAAAGGCTTAATCCAAAGCCAAAGGTAGAACTAGAGCTAGGGATGCCTCAGATTCCACAAGTAGAAATCCTTTCTTCTGACTCCCAACAGTCAGAGAGGGAACCAGAGCCCACTCATGACCTAGAAAATCCTCCCCCTTAGGATAAATTTGATGATGTTTTTAGAATTGACGAGTTCAAGAATTTGCAGGGAGACATTGAATAGTCAGAGGCTGAAATCTCAGAGTAGGAGGAAGCTCCTAGACAAGAACTTACACAAGAGTAGGAGGAATAGGTAGAAGAAGAGAAAGGGATAGAGAAAGACATCTCCTCCAAAGTCCTAGAAGTACAAGATATGGGAGTATTAGACCAACAAAGTCAAAGTGAACAAATGGCATCAACTGGGGAAACTGGACCCTCGGGAACAATTGTGACCCAACCATCGTGTTCCAGACGCTGCTCCCAAAGGCAACATTTGGGGAGGTAATCAATGTGGCCCAAATGTTAAACCTTGGCCCATTGCCTCCCCCACTACCTAAGGATGTACCAATGGAAGAGCACACCCCAGCAATAGAGGCTGAGGAAGAATAGGAAAAGGAAGAAGAAGAAAACCATGGGGTGGCCAACGAGGACACAAATATTACTAAAGATATAGATGGTGGGGCAAACGATATAGTTACCATTGAAGAAAATATTTTGTGAGCCATAAGACATAGGAAAGGAGTCAGAGGAGGATTATCTTGATGAAGGGGCACAACAGGATATCGAGGAGAAGTCACAAGAACAGATTTTGGCTACCAAGCCACCCCGCTCGCCATAGTGGTTGGTGGAATCTCAGAAGAGGAAGGCCCTTCCATCAACACCTAGAGCCTATATTTCCTTGGTAGAGATGATGGCTCAGGTCTAGAACCCACCAAAGGTCAAGAAAGCCCGGACAGTCAACACCCTTTAGACCGAGTTAGGCAGAGAAATAGTCATAGTGATAGCGACACCTTGCCCAGATGCAGACAAGGCAATGACATAGGCTAGAGATTATAATGTTATAGAGGTGTCACTAGGGAAGAGGGGAAAATATGGTGAATTAAACCTGTTGAAAGAAGTAGCCAAGGTAGTGGAGGATCGCTACCAAAAGGAGGCTCAAAAGTACAAGGCAGAAAAGGAGAAAAATACAAACCTCATGGGGTTGCTAACTGAGCTGGCCTAGCCTATTAATGTTATTCCTCTGGGGGCCTCTACATTAGATGTACCACTTTTGCAGAGTGAGGTAGACTCATTACGGGTGATGAAGAAGAATGCCCAAGCGATCAATGAATGGGTCACCCTATAGTTAGGAAATGTTTGACATTTCCTGGTGTCCACCCTCCCAAATTTATATGTGGCCTGCCATGTCTTACACCAGGCCAAACCAACATCAACACATGGGAGGGGGACATTGAAAATTATGAGGCATGGAAGGTTGAACTAGAGGAACTCATCGGCCTCGATGAGGAGATTGTCTCCGAGTCTAGAATTCTAGGAGAGGAGTCATTTGATTTCATGAGGATCCAACACTCTAGAATTGACCTCGCATTGGAGGTAATCAAGCAACTAGTGGGGAATCTATGAGATAAGGTCAATGTGGTACAATACTCTTTCAATTTATACAAGTCTTTTGTTATGAAGTTCTCCAGAGCTGATCCACTTAGCACTGACACATGCATGCTGGAGGAATATGTTTTTGGTAAGTTTGATGAGTTAATGGAGTCAAGGTATTAAACCTCAAAGGGAATAGATGGAGCTCAAATGACACAAATAAATTGCATGGTACTCAGTGGCCATGATGTAGCAAAGAGGGCCGATGAATTCAAGGGAAATGTTCCAAACCTGGGCGAACAGATTGAGGTGGCCAAGTACCAGTGGGCTGGGCTTAAAGATTTTGATGAAGATGGAATTTCCCATCTCCTCCAAACCTTCATTGACTGTAAGCAATAGTAAAGATCCTCCGGGGGCTAGATTAAACCTAAGTGTTTAGTATTCTTTATTCTTTTGGAACTTAGGTTCCTGGATCCTACATTTTGTATTCTTTCAATGACCCATGTCCTAGGCCCCAAGGCTGACCGATCACTTTCAATGCAGCTAATAAAGGTTGATAGAGGTAGGTAGCAATTAATAGAGATTGTCAAAGGTTGTCAAAAATTAGATGGCTACATCAAGGCACATTGGATTGAAAAGAGTTTTTCTAATAGATGGTCTTCCCAAGGCGTCACTTCAATGCTACACCTGGCACATCAGAGATAGGGTGCCACTTTTCCCATTTATGAGGCATGTAGCCTCAATCCCCAGGGGGTCAATTTTCTTCTTTCTCCTTCTTGGCTCTCTTCTCAAGGCCAATTATTCCACTCGACCTCTCATCTTTTTCTTCTGACGTGATAGGCCTATTCTATCTCTAGGCCTTTTGTATGGTGATGTAGGTAGTACCGACCACTGGATAAGCTATTTTAGTGTACAGTTTAACATAAGTTAGGGTTAGGGTTAGATGTGTATGTGTATAAATAGTAAGTCTGGCCCCATTCCAAGGGTCGACAAAATTGATGATTTTGCATTCCACAAGTTAATAGAAATCTAGTTTTTCTCAGTTCTTAGTTGTAGAGCTCAATGCTCCATAGCTTTTAAACTCAGTACTTAGATGCTCCCTTGGAGCCACCATTGTACAATGCACTAATTCTTTCTATAAGAAATGTTAATGAAGAAGGGAGAGTTCTTGCAATGATGTTGTTGGCATTATATCTTATGGGTTGATGGTATTTTATGTTTTATGTTCTTCATGTCCTTTTCTCTAACACTTAAAGTAGATTAACAACCTCTTTTCCTTTGCTACTAATGAAATATGAATTGATGGTTGTATGTTTCTTTAGTATTTAGTGTAGTGTGTTAGAGCATTGTTGATGTCCTGAATGTTTAAGCATAACTATAGGTAGATGAAATATTTTTAACCCTGTAGGATCCTTTTCAATTTATCTTGTTAAGTGTAAGTGTGCTTGGAGCCTACTTGAATCCCTAGAGAGAACGAGTTGAAGATAACCAGTTATCCCCCTTGAAAATAGTCACATCTCTTAACTAAGCCCCGCACTATCAAGACCTGACTCTCACATGCTTGGAGCCTAGAGGAATCTCATTTACCTAGACATTATTTACAAGAAGACTTGGTCGGTACGCCGGTACCTGGTGACAACTTATCTCTACTGGCAGACCTAGTCAAAAGAGTCCCATTAATAGGAAAAATCCAGAAAAATCTTTCTAGGATACCAAGATGTCTTCGCGTAGAGTTATGAAGATTTAAAAAGCTTCATGGATGGAAAATTCAAACATCAAATTCCTCTAAAGACTGACACTATTGCATTTAGGAAAAAACAAAGGAATTATAATCCCAAGGTTGCTGATGTGATATTCAGGGAAGTTGATAAAATGCTTAAGGCTAAGATCATATATCCTATTCATCATTCAACTTGGGTAGCAAATATAGTGCCTATGAGAAAGAAAAATGGGGAAATAAGAATCTGCGTGGACTTTAGAAACCTTAATCAGTCTTCTTTGAAACATAATTATGCTCTTCCCAACATGGATCACCTATTATAGACTGTGGCTAGAGATAAGATGATGTATATGTTGGATGGCTTCTCAGGGTACAACCAGATAGAGGTGAAAAAAGTAGATCAACACAAGACAACCTTCACTACTCCATGGGGTACTTTCTCTTATCATAGAATGCCATTTGTGTTGAATAACACTAGGGATACCTTTCAGAGAGGTATGGATCTTTCTTTTAGTGACATGAAAAATAAAATAATTGGTATGTATGTGGATGATCTTACAATGATTTTAAAAAAAGACTAGATCACATAAAGGATTTGAGGAAGGTGTTGCAAAGATGTAGAGAAGAAAAAATCTCTTTAAATCTCAAGAAGTTAGTCTTCTATGTAACCGAAGGGATATTACTGGGACACATCATTTCTCAAGAAGGTATAAGAATCAATCAAGAAAGGGTTAGAGGAATCTAGCAACTGATCTTACCTATAAATAAAACTAGAGTAAAATCATTCTTTGGTCAGGTAAATTTTCTCACAAGGTTTGTCCCAGAGTTTTTAGAAATTACTAAATGTGTCATGGATATGATGAAAGGGAATGTGAATTTTAAATGGAATGAACCTAGCAAACAAGCCTTAAAAAATATTAAGAATGCCATAGCTAATGCTCCAGTATTGTGTCACCCAAATTACAAGGAAGATTTTATAGTTTATGTTTACTCCTCTGAGCATACTTTGTCATCTATTCTCATGCAAGAAAATGGGGAAGGGGTTCAAGCCCCTATCACATTTATGATAACACCTCTAAAATATCATGATTTGAAATACTCTCAAACTGAGAAACATTCTTTCACCGTAGTAAAGGCTTTAATGAATTTTAGATTCTATATTTAATGCTCTCACTCCCTTGTATATGTGCCTGACATTACAGTAAAAGGTGTATTAACTCAACATGATGTGGGATGTAATAAAAAAGGAGCATGGGTAGCTAAGACACAAGAATATGCCATAGAAATAAAACCCACCAAATTGGTGAGAGGAAATGCACTGTGTGAAGAAATAGCGGAAAATCAAGTGGATGAAGATCCTGAAGCAACACAATTGGTTTTTGCAGTAAGTATGCAAGACCCCTAGTTCAAAAATATTGTATATTTCCTGATGTATGGTGAGTTCCCTAAAGGACTGAATCCAAAGCAAAGGAGGTATTTAAAGCTAAAATCCTCTAAATATGTTATTTGGGAGGATAGGTTGTATAAGAGGTTGATAGATGGGACTTTCCTCATGTGTGTAGACAAACAACAATAGGAAAGAATGTTGAAGGTGTTCCATGATGAAGCTTGTGGGGGAAACTTCTCTTCATCAGTGACTACATTCAAGATATTGAGATAGTGCTATTATTGGTTGGGAATGTTCAAGGATGCATACCATTGGGTAGCAAGATGTGAGAAGTGCAAAATGTTTATCGGAAAACCACAGCTAGTAGCTCTCCCCTTTAGACCAATGATAATCAAAGGTCCCTTTCAATAGTGGGGTCTTGATTTTATTGGCCCTATAAATCCTACATCCAGTGCGGGCCATACATTTATAATCACTACAATAGACTACTTCATGAAATGGGTGGAGGCAAAAGTAACTAAGAGAACTACCTATGAATTAGTATGTGAGTTTATTAAAGAAAACATCTTGGTAAGGTTTGGTGTACCTATCATGCTATTAATGGACAATGCAACATATTTCTCTTCTTGGGAAATTACTAAATTTTGTTATAAATATGCCATTATGGTCAGTCACTCATCTGAATATTTCCCACAAGGCAATGGTCAGGCTGAATCCAACAATAAGAACTTGGTAAACATTATGAACAAACTCGTCACAGATAATCATAGAACCTAGCATAACAAAATCCATGAAGCACTATGAGAGGATAGGGTGACCCACAAAAGAGCTATTGACATTTCCCCCTTTGAACTGGTCTATGGAATTGATGCTAGTCTTCCATTTCCATTAGAATTGGCAAATTGAAAATTGAGGACAACAGTAGAAGATGGCATATATGAATATGGTTTAGAAAAGAGAATCATATATTTGAACAAGCTTGACGAAGAAAGAGAGAAGATGGTAGATCACATCACACAACATCAAATGTATGTGAAGAATTTTTTTGACAAAAGGAGTAGGCCTTGGAAATTTATGGAAGGAGATATGGTGCTACTATGGGACAAACACAGGGCACCTAAAGGTATGCATGGAAAATTTGAGATGCTATGGAAAGGCCCTTTCAAGATCCATCAAGCGTTTAAGAAGAATTCCTTTAAATTGGCTTATCCAGATGGTGAAGCACTTCCCCTGACATACAATGTTCAGGACTTGAAGTTGTACCAGATCTGAATCTAAAATAGGTAACCCCTGTATTGTGCCATAGTTATGTTTAGTTCATGGTTTTTTTTGCTTAGTTAGGTATCCTTTCCTCATTTCCTTTCTGTGTTTTTCCTTATTTTTGTTGTGAGCTACCCTTTTTTTTTGAGCTATGCAAAACTAGTGACTTGAGTTCCTTGCTTGGACATGTGAATGCCCAAGTCCCTAGATAGAGTTAGCTATTGCCCCATTTTTTTTCTGCATATCTTTAGAGAAAAATGGATGTTTTGTGCGTAGTATTGGTCTTGAAATCATTGTGCAAGTTTTGAGTCTAAGTCTAGTTTTTCCTTTAGGCTAGGAGACATTTTACCA
Source organism: Thuja plicata (assembly GCA_018584345.1). Classification (NCBI taxonomy): domain Eukaryota; kingdom Viridiplantae; phylum Streptophyta; class Pinopsida; order Cupressales; family Cupressaceae; genus Thuja; species Thuja plicata. The sequence continues at coordinate 4,742,409 of MU224422.1, forward strand.
AATTTTCCCAAATTGACTTCTCCTTTGTAGGCCAAGAGGGTTTTATCTGAGATCATGTCATATTGGGTAGATTAATCTCCCAAATTTGATAAAGGTCATGATTTGGGAGTTTATAACATTGATTTTATGTGATATTGTAATCTTTAGCTTTGATACTTCATCTTGCCACCTCGGCGAGAAATTGGTTTTGAGCTTCCCTTTGGTAGGAAATTGGTTCTAAGCTTCTCTTTGGCAGGAAACTATTTCTGAGCTTCTCATTGGTGGATAACCACATGCAGAGTGTCTTTTCCATAGTTGACACTTTTTAAAAGCTACAATGGTTAGATAAATTTGAAAATACATAATTTGAGGTTAGAAAGACTATTGCATTCAAAATGAATCCCTACGGGCCATAGGAATGATTAAATGATAAGGATTCGGAGACCAAAGGTTATGGGCATAAAAGTGAAAAGTGGCTTGTTCGCTACTCCAACAGGCAGGTTTTGACCCATAAGATGCATTTTCTACCAGATAGTCATATGCAAGATTTATGAATAAAAATCAACCTATGAGGGCACTCAAGACATAAAGAAAGTAGATGAAATCATCACACATCATTTTAGTATTGTAGTAGGCTAAAATTCCTCCTTGGTGGATTTCTGAGTAGGGAGTGCTCCAAAAACATTTCTCAGTGAAAAGGAGAAGAAGAAAAGTAATTATCCACTATCTCTAGAAATTTATCATTAAATTTATCTAAGGTGAAAAGATGTTTCTTAACAACTCATAGAGGTAAAGCAATTAATTCAAATAAAGCCATTTTGCTTCATAACAAACTTTTTCATAAATTCTTAAGTCTTTTCATTTATGTGGCGTGGGAAGTTGGTCATTAATGGTAAAAAGTTGGGAGTTATAAAATCAATGAAGTATTATGAGCAGGAATTACCATGTGTATGTCAAATTTTCTAAATTGAAACCCTTGGTGATAAGTTGTTCTTTGCTTTCATATTCCTGAGATAGATTCCTAGCTCCTGAATCAAATCAATCAAAGCATGGCTACCAGATTCATGGAATTTGATGGGATGGATGGTATTAATTCTGAATGGCACAAAATCACAAATACTTCCCTAAGATTTTTCAACATTCAAAGCTTTCACAATAGATTGAATTCAGAAAGAATACATCCCATCAGAGAGAAATTGAAGGAGAGTAGATTAGTTGAAGCCATCGACTTTCCTGTTGCGATTCAAGCTCTAGAACTTGTTTGAGAATGCATATCTCTCTATAACCTAGACACCAATAAAATTATTTTTCCTAATGACATGGTGCTACTCTTTATTTATAAATTCTCCATCCATAAGCCCCTTGATATTTATGAGCAAGCTAAGTACTCAAAGATGACATACAACTGGGTGGTTACTGAGTATGGAGAAAAGAAGACTGTATGGAAGAAGAAAATCATGAAAACATGGTTTCAAGAGCCAAGGAGAACCAAGGGAAAGGTTCGTAAGACACTATAAAACATGAAATTGAAGCTAAAAATTGTAGATATCATGGTATTGCTTAACAGGATCAGAGGTGAGAGTGATGCACTTAATTTTGTGCAACACCATTTCTTCATAGTTCAGGTGATTTTCTCCCAGCATAATTTTATTAATTGGGATCACATGGTAAGAGAAAACCTTTCCAATGCCCTAAATAGAGATAAAAATTAGAATGAGTTTTATATGTCCTCAATTTTATTATATATTTTAGCTATAATCTAGATTTGGCCAGGGCTTCCTAGATTAGAAGAATTCTCGGATGATGTAAAGAGTTATGAATTTTTTCCCATTTTGCATCTGCATAATAGTTATACCGAGTATATCAAAGTTAATGATGCATTCACAATGAGACTATGTAGGGAGTTACAAGGTCCCCCAGAAAGGAAGTTTTCTCTAGAATCCATGGCATTTATCAGCCAATTTGGAGGCTATTTTATCCAATTTGCAAATTTCTCATATATTCATCTTGCAGGATTTGATAATTTCCCCTTGAAGCTTCCTAGGTATCTTGATGACATGATCATGCTAGTTGAAGTGATGAGGCAAGTATTCCATGTGAACCTAATCTATGTAGGCACTAGGAAGAAATACTATGACTTCCCAATGACTATTAGAGCCTATAGGTGTGCGTCTTGGTCTGATGCAAAGAATGTTTTAAAAGAATTCTCGAAGAAGTTTTAGTTAGAAACATATGATTTCCTGAGGCCCTAGTATGATCATGTGAACTACGCCAGAGATTACTTGAAAATGGGTCATGCCATTCATCATACTGATGATATAGAAGACTATTGGGGAAACTACAAGGAGGACCTAGAAAGTAGAGATAGATTCTATGCCAGATTAACTATTGAACAAATCAAAATGTTCAAATTTAAGTTTGCAGTTGAGGGAATAGAAGATGATGGCCAGCATATGTACAATGATACATACATGGAGAAGATTAAACATCTCCCTATAAGCTCTGAGCCCATGCTAAGTCAAGCCATTGATGACTTGCAGACCTTGATGGGAGGGATCTACAAAAGGATAGAGTAATGGCTCCAATGGACAATGGGCAAAAGGAAAAGGTCAGAAAGGAAGCCACCTTCTCAAAAAAATCCTGCAAGAGTGACTAGAAGTACTCCTGCATCATCCTCGATGACTATCCTAATCGTATCTAAAGAGCTAGTTCAACCAACAAGTGGAGGTGACGATCCTCCTGAAAAGAGGATTCCATTGGAGAAGACATGCGAAGATGGATCACATACTATTATTGGTTCTACATAAGAGGTGGTTTCTACAGACCCAGTCAAGCCTACGGCTAAGACTATAAAAAGTGTAGAAATAGAGAAACTAGTTAAAGCTAGCACTTTGGGTACACAAGGTGACACCTCAATTCTAGATACTCCAAGGTGATGGTCTCTTGTTATAGTAGAAGTGGGTGAGGATAGTTACAACACTACAACCATAGAATCAGATGAAGAGTTTGGAAAAAATAGAAGGTTTCTCAAGTTATTAAATTAGTTTCCTCCTCTCCTACCTTAGCTAATCCATTTTCTTCCAGACCTAAATCTACTCCTCCAGTCATCAGCAAGTTCTTTATAGAAAAATTGGTCTCTACAACCAAAGTTACAAGTGCAGAGTCTTAGATAGAGAATAGTCTAGAATGCAAGAGGAAGAGGATAGAAGAAGGAGCTCCCAGAAAGGATTCTCTTTCTCAAGCCTTACAATCTGGTACCACCATGAGCATGGTGAAGAAAACAAAGACATTGTCTACATTAGGCTGAGATCTAGAAATAGGGCACTTCACCATGAAGGTACCGAAGCCAACAAAAGAAAGTAGGATTGAGGATTTAAATACCTTTGATTTCAAGCTATAGTCATTTGACATGGGATTGGACTGTCAAGATACCAAGGTGGATTAGTGGAAATCCACTAATATTGTAATTTAAGAAGATCTCGAGGAGTTCAAGACTGCTAAAGTTCAACTTAAAGAAGAAGTCACTGAACTAACTAACTTTATTAGGCAGTTAGTTACTTCAGTTGCAAGCATCCCTTGTGCCCAAACTACTTTTTACCCCAATGCTACAAAGAATCAAGCCATCATAGCCAAGTTGCAAGAAGACAAACACTTTGGGAAGATTGGTAGAAGATGGATTGAGAGGCTCAAATCTAAAGGGCTTGTAGTTATTGAACAGCTGGGTGATACTCTCCTAAAGTTGGAGAAGAAGAGAAACAACATTTATAAGAATTTCTAGGCTCTCACATAAGAGAAAGTGAAGTGTCAAGAATGTATATTAATGCTACATGTAGTACTCAAAATGAAGACCAAAGAGGCAATAAAGAAAAGATCTTGTAAAAAGGAGATGAGAATTTAATTGAATGGCTTCAAAGTCTAGAATTTAAGACCAAGATGATCATCCAAGCTGAAGGAGGGTTGCAACAGAAGGACATCAAAATCAAAGAAGAACAAAAAATATATTTTAAGCTCCTTCAGGGTCTTCACACAGAGTCACAGGAAAGTGGTCAAGGAAAAGAAATGACCAGAGTGACTAACATGCCAAAATGCTTCTCGAATTATGTAGATAAGCTTGCAGAACAATCTTCCTCTCACTTGGATAAGGTGGTATAACTTCAATAGTTGAGCGAGTGCATCTATAAATCCATGGAAGAACTGAAAGATTGGGTAGATGTAGCTATGAGTTTGGCAAAATATCACTCCCAATGGCTCATCAGTTATACAAATGTCCATATCAATAGGCATGAAGAGCTTATCCCAATCATCACAGCTGTCACCGCCTATATGGAGAAATTAGATAAGGGGAAGAAAATGGAAGCATGAATATATTCCCTCTTATACTAAATTTTGATAGAGCTTGAAATAGATAACTGTTTGTTTATAATTTCTAGTTAGGGAAGTTGAACCATTTTGGTTACCCCTTTTTGGAGCGGTCCAACTCTAGGATCTATAAGTACTATTTTGAAAATCAATGAAAGGGTCGGCTAAATTTTGGTGTGAAGAACTTCATTTTTTCTGAGTTGAATTCATTTATGTCTAAATACCAATGTTTTAACTGTTCCATTGCATTTGTCTTCCTTTCAATTTGAATGTTTCTTTAAATCAGATTTGTAGTTCTAGATTAAAATGAAGTTTTGTATTATGATTTGATATAGTCAATTAAGGGGAAATTTGTTTGTCAATCATGGATTATGAGAAATGTTCTTATGAAATAGATTGATTCATCTTGGTTATCATTGATCTTTCAATTTTGCATTTGCATCTTCATTATTTTCCCTTGCATTACCAATTTTAGGATCTTGTATGATTTATGAAATCTTAAGATTGCCTAGATAGAAGGTTGAATATTTTTTCCTAAGCTAGCTCCTCCCTAGACCTCATTCGGTTTACCTCTTCTATTCTCTGGTTAAGAACAAACCCCCATTAAATTAGGGAAGAAAAAAATTCATTGAATATTAATCACCTAAGGGAGTCGTACCTTCTAGTTTAGATGTAAATTAGTTATTTAGTTACATTTCCCAACTATTGTATTCAATTATTTCTTTAATATTTGGGTATTTTAGAGTTGAAGTGAAAAATAATAATATGTTTACCAACAAAATTTAAGATATATAACCCTTCATGAGTAACCATGATAACTAGATTGAGGAGGTAGGAAGTGTTGGCATTTGAAAATGTTTATGCTACTTAAAGCTACCAATATTCCTTTAGATTGATTGTTAGGAGTGGTTAGCTCCCAGTATGAAAGATCTACAAGAAAATAGGACCAACTATAGGGACAAGACTGCCCTCTGCACTTCTAGCTATGTTAAACCAAGGTGGGTGCACCTAATTCAGCCTTGATATAACTTTTAGAACTCTTCACTTACTTTTGGATTTAACAATAGATGTACGATAGGAAAGTGTTGAATGTTAACACGACATTCATTGACTATCAATTATCATATAGGAGAACAAAGAAAAACCATAAATAATAGAGACTTGAGTATAGTTTTGATGTTTAAAATGGAGAACATAACCAATATCAATTGACATGCATCAACAAAGAGTAAACTAGCTCTCAATTAGTGCCTTATCCATTAGGTGATATTTCAAATCCAAATAATTAAACAAAGACAACTTATTGACCAAGACTCATAGCCATAAACACAAATATCTCAGATAATACACTTACTTATATGATCCTTATGCATATACATCAAATTAATTTGTGTTCTATCCAAAGTATACTTTAATCCAATCCTAAATCAGAACTATGGAATAGAATACATACATGGATAACACTATGTAATGGATTATAAAATCCAAAACTCATAAAATGAAAGCCAAGGAGAGACTTGAAACTGAGACACTTATATTAAGTATAATGAGTCAAAATTCTATAACAATATGACCTAATGATTACACCATTCAATAACTTGAAAAATATCAAAGAACTATCTATCTTATCATGAATTATAGTCGAACATGAATCTTCTATATCCCTGGAACTAAAACCTTGGATTCAAACTTTAGAAGCCAAAAATTCTAGAACCCTTACAACCGAGATAGAAAAGGGATAAATAGAAGGAAAACCCTAGAAGAGGTTTTATTCTGATAGCACTCCTTAGCAATTAAGAATAGTCCTTCTTCTTGATTGATCTTTCTCTAGAAATCATGAAAAGATCTGATCTGACATATCACTTGTCAAGTCGTAAGAAAAGATCTAATCTCATAAATATAGAGCACTCATGGCATGGGAAAAAACATCCCAAAATAGGAAGTAGATCTGAAACATATGAGACCATTGTGTTGCATTGAATGCTTCCAAGACCATAGAAAACATCCCCAGCCACTCAAACAACACCATTAAAATTGATTATGGGCAAAGAAGACCTTGATCCAATCCCCTACAAATTAGAGAACACGCAACCATGACAAAAAAAAATTTAGACCTGTAAAAAACCAAATTATCATTGCAACGACTAATCCTTCTAGTACTAAACACATCAATGATCGAGATCAAGTCCTTTCTCAATTTTTAAAACATGAACATCGATCAACTTTAAGTTAACCAAGACCAACACAAATCTTGACATGCGTCTTGTAGGTACAATGCCATGAATACTAGATCTTGATCATCTTTCCCTTAAGGCTTTACACCCACCATCAGATCAAAAATAACCTAAATAACCTTTACTTTGACCTCAGATTAAAAACCATAGGTCCCACTAACTTGAAGGACACATGCTAGCAAGTCACAATTCCTTAATGGTTAGATTGTGTGCACCTTTGTTTTGAGTCATTACGCCCACCGCATGATCTATCAAGAATTTATTGCATTTTAATTTTTCCTTTGTCCTTGGCCTTTAACCAATCCTCAACCTACACTTTAACTTTGGTCAATAAATCTCTTCTTATCTCTGAGTTTCTAGATGATTTGACTAACCCTGGTTCCATTTGGAGATCATACGCACGACACAAGATTAAGATGAAATCAACGACTCACACCAGATCTATGAATGAAAAATAATATTTTACTTTTATCTAGAGATTACATGCAGCCCATAGATCTTCATGCATATCAATGACTTTTATTTAATCCTTGATAACCTCACATTAACTTGATCCAGACTTAGGTTCATTTGGAGATCATGTGAATGAAGAGAATTGCCAAGTCGTGAGAAATTTTCTTAACCTCAGAGTTTACTTAGAGATTTCGTGTGAGCCACAAGATCAAAAAAAGATTGAAAATGCACATTAAGTCTCCAAATATATCATCACATCATATTTTTATGTGAGTTTAAGTGCAAACCTCTCATCTCTTTTCTGATAAATGACCACGATCCCTCAATGCAAACTCCACTTGAACTCTAACTTACCTTTATTAAGAATGATTAAATATGGAGATTCAACGACTGAAGGAAACTCAAAGTCATTGAATATTTTGCCTAAATCAAGTTACAATATTAGATAAACCTACGATAATGTTAGAAATAGAACTCGATTAATGACTTGCACTGAATCTCTGAATAAATCTATACTTTGTCTAACTTAACCTAGCCTTTATTGTAGTTAAATCTAGATATTAGGAGATAAACATGATTGCTAGGTCACTAGATCATTTCTTAACCCTTGATTTTGTTCTGAGATCACATGTAATCCACACGATCAACACAAGAACTTAACATGATCAACGACCTATGTTAAGTCTCTAAAAACATTTGTACTTTGCATTTCCTTTTGATATCTACCATGAACTGCACATCTCTAGAAAGATCAATGATCCTCATTTAATCTTGAAAAATTTCACTTAACCCTAATTCCATTATGAGATCATGCGACAACAGAGAAAAATTAACCCTACCCTAAGCTTGGGTCTATCTGGAGATCACACGACAACTGAGTTTGTGAATTGTTGAAAGAAAAAATTAACTCACGGTTTACTTTGAGATTACACATGATAGAAAGGATGAAATCACCTTAACTCGCTTAATTTCCAAATAAAAAGGATGACATCACCTTTGTCTAGCAATCATGCACCAACCACACAATCAAGACAAAGATAGAGAAAGATCTATGGTGTGCGCAAAATCTCCAAATATACCATAAATTTGACTTTTATCCTGATATTACACACCACCAATGATAGGAAAAATTAAAGAGAACTTGATCAACAACCTATGCTTGATAGTTGAATGAAAAATAATATTCAGTCGGGGTTACAAGATTAAGAGAAAAAGGCCTGGAAAAGTGCACATGACTTAAAACTTGACTTAAGTTACTTGGAAAAGTAACTTAGAATTAGAATGAGTCATGAGGGTTTATGGTTTAAGATATAAACCTTGAACAAAGACTTATTTTCTTAGTCTAGAGACCAAAAAAAATTCAAAAACTAAAGCAAAGGACATAGCCATGAAATTTTTTCAGAAATAAATGGCTAATAGTGGCCCCGTCTGGGGATGCATGCCTTTGGCAGGCATTGAAAGGATTCAGAATCTTAGGGACAAGAAGACCACCTACCAAAAAGAAACCTAACCTAAAACACACAACCTAAAACTACAAAGACCTATTTACAACCTATTGTTCATGGATTTGATACTTCAAGAGAAGTAGAATTTTAAGAATTGTCCATGAGCTAGAAATTCCAGAACATTTCTGACCACATCTTTAAGAATATAAGAATATGAACCCCATTTACTACCAATAATATATGGTGCAAGCCAAATAGGATCTAACTTACCATGTTTTCCTTTATCTTCAAATCTGGCATTCCACATCAAGACCAAGTCCTCAATTTCGAAACTTTTGATAGTTGTTCTTTTTTCAAACAAATTCTTATACTGCAATTACAGCTGAAAATTCTTGTCATGTGCATCCCATATTGATTCATCTAGTTGTATCAAATAATCCATTCTAATTATTATATCATCATCCATCTCTTCATCATAATCTTGGAAATTTTTTATATATGCAATATATTGTTTTGAGGCAACCTAGCATGAATACCATACACCAAATCAAAATGTGCACATCCAATATCTTTCTTGATTGTTTCTCTATCAGCCCATAGTGCTAGCTACAATTTTGAATCCTAGGATTTCTTGTTTCTATCCAACATCCTCTTAAGATTTTTTATCAAATTTTAATTGCTAGATTTAGCCTGGCCATTCACTTCTCAATGATATGGGGATGAGTAAGAGATTTGGATCCCATACTATTGGCAGAAAGCACTAAACTCTTTTGATCTAAAGCACATTGCATTATCCACCATAATATTCTCTGGACATCTGAATCTTGTAAAGACATTTTGTAGCATGAAATCAATCGCAGTCTTACTAGTAGCTCTTCTAGTGGGGATTGCTTCAACCCACTTAGTAAAATAATCAGTTACTACTATAATCAATGAATGACCTCCACTTATGGTGCAGGAGCACCCTTAAGGTCTATTGGAAGATCTTAACCATTTTGGATTGTAGGTTGGTTTGGCCAACCATCTATGAATAAGGACTAAAATATAAAGTCCCTAGTGTGTGTTTGAGGTGTGGTTTATGTTTGGAAAGATTACAGTTGTGTTGTTTGAGTCTAGTTGATTCTAGGAGTCTAAGGCCTAGAAGTCAACTCAAAATTCAAAGAGTTAACCAAAGTCCCAAATTGGAAATATTTATAATGTTTAGTTTTTTCTATCCATTTGAGGTCAATTGGTAAAGTTTGGAACCAATTAGGACACTCAAAATGGAAAAATTGCTATTTTGACAAAAGTTGTCATGACAACATTTTCCTCATTTTTAGGAATCGACACTTATGGTGCCCAAATCCTGACCATAGGGTAAAACAATGTGGGATAGAGGTATATAAGGTTTTTCCAACCCTAATATGATAGTTAGAGGTAGTTGTGTATGGACTAGTGTTTAGCAGGAAGCAATTTGCACTGTAATTAAGTTACAAAGCCATCATCCATGACTTGATTGGATTGAATAGACTAAATTAATGATTGGATAATGTTTTCAATGTATTTTCCAAGTTCTATGTGGCATTAGGTTGATAGATTAAACTTTTTTGTTAATCTTTGTTAAATTTATTATGTTTTGTAAGTTCACTGGCCAATTTTGGTCTAGTCATGTAAAAGAAGGGTTCTTTTGGTGTGCCTGTTGTTCAAAATACATGAGGGTAAAAGTATGAAATTGTGTCACACTTGGGGACCATTTGACATGTTTCGGCTGTACATAGTTCATTTGTACCCCTTTCAGCTAGACATACATGGCGCACATGCGGTGCCATGTGGCATCGATGTGGCAGAGGGGTTCCAGCCGAAACATGTCTGGCCAAAATAGGTCTAGCCGGACCGGTTTTGGTCAGAACCCATAAAAACTATATAAACGCCAAAATTTGGTTGAGCGGCTCATTTGCACTAAGTGCCTTCTAGGATTTGAGGAGCGGAATAGGAGTACTTTGGCCGAAAATAGGTAGGAATTTTTTTTTGTTTTTTTTTTAATGTTTTTCAATTTTGTTATGTTAAATTAATGTAGTTTTACTATTATTTGATGTTTTTTTGTTTTAATTTTGTTATTTTTAATTTTAGAAAATATAAAATATTGATTAATCTAAATTTATTTTTTAGTTAGAATCATATGTTAGTTAGTTAGTTAATTAATTTAGTTTTATTACATGTTTCAAAACATTAGAAAAATGTTACAAAACATTAGGAAGCTATTAAAAAACATTAGGAAAGTGTTATTTAGTTTTAATTAATTTAGTTTTATTGCATATGTTTCAAAACATTAATAAAATGTTACAAAATCGTACAGGGAAAAGTTACTTATGAAAACATAAACTCTAACAAATGAACCCTAAAATGAAATTGAAACGTAAACTCTAACATTAACCCTAACATGAACCTTAACCATATTGGACCCTAACATGAAACCGTAACTAACAAGAACCCTAACATGAACCAGGTAACAAAAACTTAATAAAATGTTACAAAACATTAGGAAAATATTTCAAGATATTAGAAAACATTATAGTATTACTTGAAGTTCATATTAATCATAACATTTGCACGTACCAGGTAACATGTGAAACCCTAATATGAAACCAACATCAAACCCTAACATGAAATTGAAATAAAAAAATTTAACGTAAATATTAACATGAACCGTAACATGAAACCCTAACCATATTGATCCCTAACATGAAACTTGACGATATTGATCCCTAACATGAAACCAACACATGATTTACTGAAACATATAAATCAACATAAACCTTAAAATGTGCTAAATTGAATTTTTCTTTCAAACTAACATGAAATTGGAACATTAACCAACATAAACCCTAACATGCTAAACATTAATTGAGAAATAAATCAATTTGATCTCTTTAAACCTGTAAACATCAATCTACATTCAACTAGACTAATAAACCAGGTTTTGCAAAAATATACATGTACATGTACACATATTATTTTAAATCATTTTTTTCAAATGTACATATGCATTCAAGTGTTTGAACACTTGTTTATTTATTTATAATGTATGTATTTAAAAATATATATTTATTTAAATTAGAATTGGACCATGTATGCATGTGCAGAGATCTAGACATATATTCTTCTTTATACTTTCGAGTGCATCTATATATCTATTTTTTCTATCCCACATGGCATCAGGTAGAGGGGATGCATCTGTAGATTCAGGAGATGCTAGTGTATAGGGGAGTGGTAGCACCCACTCTTCTCATAGATCTGCCAACTCTAGAGAGGAAAGAGAGGAGTTATTTGTGAGTACTATAACTCATTTGAGATGAGCTATTGAGGTTCTTGATGAGAGGATACAGTCATCCGCCCTCCCTAATAGGGACAGGGTGAAGATTATTAGAGAGAACCTCATTCGTATGATTGACACAACTCAATCATACAACCCATATGATAGTATATCTATTGATACATTCTATACTTCTCTCTCTTGCAGCATTACTAGCACTGTGAAGTATAGACAGGTGGACTCGGAGCTCTCCACCGCTCAGGTGAAGACTATGTTTCCTTTTTATCGAGACAAAGTCCAGGTTAGAGGTTATATGACCACTCAATGTATGGATGACCTTGTTGCACCATTTATTTATTCTCGATGGTTGGATGCTCATCATAGGTGGCCCCAGAAGGATGAGCTTCCATTATATTTCTGCAAACAATTGTTTGCAGAATTTCATTTGCATCATGAGGTTGATTACATAGATTTTCTCGGTCATGTTGGATAGGGGAAGGGGAGATTATCAGATAGATTCAAGGGGCCTAAAGCCCCAGTGCCTGCTAATAAGTGGGCAAAGGTGGGTCCAAACCTTCTAGTCATACCAAAAGTTTTGGAAGGGACAGGTGCAGGACAGAGTGTACTTGATGACCATATCAGGTTAGATGTATATTCTAGTATCGCGAGTATCGTGACATAGGTACATGAGATATCATCTGATCATGCAGATAGATACATGTTGTGCTCTTGTTCTGGTCACATTCCTCCACCTACACAAGATGCATCTTCTACTATTGATCCATACCAGACAATAGATATACCATCTCCCTTAGAGCTTGTAGCTATAGCAGAGATAGACCGGTTGCATAGTATTTTCGCATGTTTATCCAGTGATTTACTTTTCTCATTTCAGGTGTTACAGATTATCAGTAGGGTTCCTCTTAGGGATGTCCCATCATTTTTCCCCACCATTCTTAAAAGATATATTGGTGCACAGAGACAGGATGATATTCCTATACCACCTAAAGCTCCTAAGCACGAGTCTACACATGCCACTTCATCACGTCTAGTTTGTCAAATTTTTACTAGCTTGCTTATAGATGAGCAGATTGATCCCTCATAGGTGTCCTTACATGAGCAGGTGGATCCCTCACAGGTGTCCTTACATGATTCAAAGTTGAGCGATATTGGGAGAGCATTACATGTTATTACGGTATATATTTATTTAAATTATGATGTATTTAATTATACATGCACATGTATAAATAATTTGAATTAAAGTTTTGATTTTAAAATATATGTATATGCATGTTCTCCAGAGTGTTTTGGATAGTGTGGAGCATGGATATGGAGATTTACAGACTCCTGACCACACTATGCATCATGACAGACATGTAAATTTATATGTTTTCCCAAACTTAATTTTTCTATGATCATAAATATTTAGTTTATTATACATGTGTGTATGCATGACATGTACATATATTTCTTTTATTGCACATAGAGATCAGGAGGAGGTGGACCTGGATTAGGTCACAATTCAGGACATGGTCCTAGTGCTTGAGCACATATATATGCTATTTTACATATTTCATATTTCAAAGATATATTGTAGACATTTCATATGTACATGTTATTGTAGACATACATTTACATGTTATATGTTGGTACATGCTATTTCATATTTTAAACATTTCATAGATACATGTTATTTTAGACATATATATTTACATTTTACATGTTGATTTGCTATATATTTAATATTTTAGATATTTCATAGATATATGTTATTTCAGACATATATATTTACATGAACTATATGTTGGTATTCTATTTAATATATACATGTTCATTTTAGTCATTGCATATTATACGTATGTGAATGAGTTATTTCATATTTAAAGCTATATAATAAGTGTAATCTATTGAAGTTGACATGTAAGTAATTAAAAGTCATTTAAAGGGGAAGTCTTAAGGGGATGTCTTAAGGGGAAGTCTCAAAAACATACAAATCAAAACATAAATCTATAACAATATACATTATTTAAATCTATATAATAAATTCATTGAACAATTAAAATACACCTAACTAATCTATTCAAGTTGTCATGTAAGTAATTAAAAGTCATTTAAAAGGGGAAGTCTTTTAACGGGATGTCTTAAGGGGAGGTCCCAAAAACATACAAATCAAAACATAAATCTATAACAACATACATTATTTAAAGCAATATAATAAATTCATTGAACAATTAAAATACACCTAACTAATCTATTCAAGTTGTCATGTAAGTAATTAAAAGTCATTTAAAAGGGGAAGTCTCAAGGGGATGTCTTAAGGGGAGGTCTCAAAAACATACAAATCGAAACATAAATCTATAACAACATACATTATTTAAAGCTATATAATAAATTCATTGAACAATTAAAATAAACCTAACTAATCTATTCAAGTTGTCATGTAAGTAATTAAAATTCATTTAAAAGGGGAAGTCTTAAGGGGAGGTCTTAAGGGGAGGTCTCAAAAACATACAAATCAACAAAAAAATCTATAACAACATACATTATTTAAAGCTATATAATAAATTCATTGAACAATTAAAATACACCTAACTAATTTATTCAAGGTATATATTAAAACCATATATCCAATATCCAATACATTAAGTAAGAGTTCAAACTATAGAGTTAAAAATATGAAATTATGAGAGCTACAAAAAGAATTTTATCCTAAAGCTCGTGATGCATATAGTCTGGTTCCTCTCTGTCTTTTATTATCTCCAAAAGTATTTCATGTTCTTCAATAGGAAACCTCCACTTTTAATTTTCATGTCCTATTTTTTGCAATGTATTAAATTGCCAGTTTGTTGCTATAACCAAGTGGTTGTAATGTAGAACTTTTTTGCTAGACATATATTCAATAAATTGAACACCATTTTTATCTATCTTTATTTGCTGATAATATGTTCCTTCAATAACAACCAAACCAGTTGGATATGTGATGCACAAACATCCTGGGTGTAAGGGCAATCTTGCATCACCCAAAAATATTTCTATTTTCTTTTCAATAAGGGCTACCTTGTGCAGAGCTGTTATTTATGGAAACTTGCTATTTTTAGTAAGTTGGTCATACAATCTCAGAATGTTCTGATTTTGCATGTGGAGGTTCATCTCAGTCGTATTAACCTGCCAGTAAAGTTTCATGGCTAGATCAGGTCTAGTTTTGAAGATATTAAAATTTTTTGATATTGAAAACAGGGTATAGAAACTTTGAGCTTAGTTTTGAAGGCTTTAGAGGCCCCGGGTGAGGTCGAAACTTGGCCAAAATGAAGCTTACTTGAGTTTATTGTTGTAGAGAACTTTGTGGCATTTTTGGAATGAGGTTATAATAGTCAATTGGGTCAACTGGTGATGACTTATGGTCTTCGGAAGTTGGGCCACCTTAAATAGCAGAAAATAATTTTCCTTCAAAATTTTGTTCGGGTTTCAAAAGTTATTTTGAGCCGACCTTGATGTACTAAATTCAAAAATAAAATAATTCTAAGTTTGGTTGGCCCTAACGGCTAAATTTCTGGAACCTTCTTGGGCGGTGGAAATTGCCTATATAAAGAAGGCTTGCAGTGTTGTCTTAGGAGTTCGGGACAGTTCTAGGTAGATCTGGGTAATAATTCAAGGCTTTGTCCTATAGAATATTGTAAGGGGAATGCCCATGTGGCTTTGCATATTGTAATTCTGAAAGTTTGTAATTCCACATTTGTGGAGATAATAAGAAGCCCATTTTTTGTTCTTGCAAATTGTTGTTGCTTCTCTGTTTTTGTTATGTGTTTGTGGCATTATGGGGACCACCCTTGATCAAGTGGTGAGCACCCGTCATCAAGTGGTATCAGAGTAGGAGTTCCTCAATGTGTAAATAGATCACCGACTGTGAGGCAGTTTGCACTAGGCCCGTGGTGAGGGTTTCAATGCGCATCATGAAAATGCCTCCACAAAGGGAACATGGCGGAAGAGTTGGTGTTGTAACACCTAAGGTTAGAGTGCTCCAGAGACAAGTGCAAGCATTGCAAGAGGAGAATTGCAGAGGAATGAATCTTAATGTCAAAGACGAAAGCGAGGATGAAGCCAAAGAAGAATATCAAGAAGGAGAAGTCAAAGTTGTGAACCAGGAGGAAGAAAGACTTTTTTGAGCCATTTCCAAGATCAGAAAAAGACCTAAAATTGAGGTTCTTGCATTTTCAGGAAATCTTAACCCAGAAGAATTGATTAACTGGATCAATGAATGTGAAGAATATTTTGAGTATGAAGATATTGAGGATCCTGATAGGGTCAAATTCGCGAAGGCTAGGCTGAAAGGTCATGTGAAGATCTGGTGGCAAGAGATTCAATTGGAGTGAAATAGAAGGGGGAAAGATAAAATCACAAGATGGGATCAGATGGTGGATAAATTTAAGTGACAGTTCATCCCTGTTGATTATGAGCTTGACCTACTAAAGAAAATGCAAAGTTTGGAGCAAGCGGGATGATCTGTTCAGGAGTATACAGAGGAGTTCTATCGAATCCTCATCGGAACAGGCCATGTGGAAGTTGATAAGGAGAAAGTTTCTCGTTACCTTAATCGGTTGAGGCCAAGCATTCAGGAGGAGATGAATTTGGTTCAAATGAACACTATTGAAGAGGCATACTAGTTTTCCCTAAAAGTAGAGGAAAAGTTGAACAAGAAGTTTGAGAGAAGACAAAATGGAAGAGGTCACGGTGGACGATCTGGTGCACGGTCGTATGGAGGCTGAAATGAAGATCCAAAAAAGAAGGATGAGGCCAGTAGCAGTCAAAATTAGAGAGGAAACAATTCCAATCGTTTCCAAGATTAGAACAATAGAGATCAGAGAGAAAGAGGAAGAGGACAAGGTTCAGGAAGAGGAGGCTTCTGTGGAACATGTTTTCACTGTGGAGAAGAAGGTCATAGGGAATTTGAATGTCCTCAATGCCAAATAATGATGGATATGAGGAATGAAGGCCATCCCATAGTTGCACATGTAGATGAAGATGCTAGATCATCAAATTCTGAAGATGCTAAAAGAGGAGAAACACTAATTAACAGAAGAGTCCTGCTGAGTGGTGAGAATGAACCTGAACAAAGGAGGATCCTGTTTCGCACTAGATGTAAGTGTGAGGGTAAATGCTGTGATATGATTATTAATAGTGGAAGCACTGACAATTTGGTGTCAGAAGAGATGGTGACAAAGTTGAAGCTCAAGAGATAGAAACACCCACATCCATATCAGATTGCCTGGGTGCAGGATGACCACAAGGTCATGGTCAATGAACAGTGCCTAGTAAAGTTCAATATTGGCGGGTACCATGATGAGGTACTATGTGATATCATACCTATGGATGCATGTCACATGTTTTTGGGTAGGTCATGGCAGTTTGATAGATGTTCTATACATGATGGTCGTGCAAATACTTATTCCCTAACAAAGGACAAAGTGTGACATAAGCTAAAGCCATTGAAGGAGACCGAAGAAAAGGTATGTGGTAATGCGAGAATAAATTTTTTTATTGATAGAAAATTCCTAGATGGTATGAGGCATGAGCATGTGTATTTTGCTTTAATTCCAAAAGCTGGTAAGAAGGAAGTACAAGATGTTCTTGTAGAAGTTGTAGATTTGTTGAATGAGTTTCAAGATATTATATCTGATAATGTGCCTGATGGATTACCACCAGTCAAGAAGATTAGTCATCAAATGGACTTGATTCCAGGAGTGAGTTTGCCGAATAAGGCAGCAAACAGAATGACACCTACAAAAAGTGAGGAGTTGAATAGACAAGTACATGAGTTGTTGTAGAAAGGATTGATCCGTAGGAGTCTGAGTCCCTGTGCTGTACCAGTGATACTAGCACCAAAGAAGAATGGAGAGTGGAGGATTGTACAGACTCTAGGGCAATAAACAAGATCACAATCAAGTAAAGGTTTCCATTGCCATGAATGGATGATATTATGGACTATTTGAGTGGAGCTGTGTATTTCTCAAAGATAGATCTGAAGATTGGATATCATTAGATTCAAATCAAAGAAGGAGATGAATGGAAGACTGCCTTCAAGACAAAGGAAGGATTGTATGAGTGGTTAGTCATGCCTTTTGGGCTAACCAATGCACTGAGCACTTTCATGCAGCTCATGAATGAGGTTCAGAAGGAATTTCTAGGTAAGTTTGTCATTGTGTACCTAGATGATATTTTGATCTTTAGTAAGACATTCGAAGAGCATATGATGCATACTCATATGGTGTTCGAGAAGTTAAGAGATGAGAAATTGTTGATTAATTTGAAGAAGTGCAGTTTTGTGAAGAAAGTGTTAGTGTATTTGGGATTAGTAGTTTTATTAGAAGGTCTAAAAATGGACCTAGAGAAGGTTCAGGCTATCCTTTAATGGCCTACTCCAAGGAATGCTACTAAGGTTAGGTGTTTTCATGGTTTGGCTAACTTTTATAGAAATTTTATCAGAAATTTTAGCAGTATTTGTGGACCCTTGACTGAAACAATGAGAGGGGATAGTGATGGGGAGGTCACCTTATTCTCCTAGACTCCTATTCTCTTAGGAATCTCACCTTGGATCCTATTCACCTCAGGATCCTTTAGAATCACATTTGAGTCTCTTAGGGTTACTCACAGACCCTAACTAGAAGGATTTCTATACTCCCTCTCTCCCAGGTTTCCTACCCACCAAAAATTTCACTCTTGACCTTATCTTACTCTTCATGACTGAATACAATCAGTCATGCACCTTTCTTCTCCTATCTCTCTCTCTCCTACAAGTTCTCTAGCCGGACCATTTAGCTCGCCTAGGACTTGTTTACAATTCTGACTAGCCTCTTCTCCAACACAAATACTGAAACAGAAATAAAACACATGGGGGATGCTTCTTGATGGTCACACTCCATAGTATGGATTATAAGAGTCAAAAAGAATCCATGGTACTGAACTAAAATCAAAATCCTAATCTACAGAAATTTGCACACAATAGAAACACACACAGAAAGCACAAAAAACTACTCTTTATTGAAAATCTGAGAATTACAATGTAAACTAAAAATCTTCTCTGCTAGTCTTCTCTGTCTCGAATTTCCCCAACCTCCGTTACAAGTTTTCTTTACTTTTTTATATACTCAGCCTCTTCTTTATTGTAACCGTTTCTAGGTTACCTGTCGTCTGAAGAATCCCAACTGCCTCAGCTCTTCATCTTCTTCCTGTAACTATCATCATTCTCTTTCTTTGCATGGTTGTTGACGTGGACAACATTTTCCTCTGTGGCATTCTCTCTTTTCCTTTGTCGTATCTGACTTTTTAACTCTTTTCTCAGCTCGGTCAGACACTTGCACTGCTTCGAATGTTAATCGCATAGTCGCGAGTTAAAATCACTATGCATGTTTTAGTCTGCAACCTTGTGATTCCTTGTCGTCGCGCATTCGCAGCACTTACAACCGAGCTACCTATTCCTCTAGGACCTTGCACTGCATTTTTGTCGTGAGCTCGCAACCCTTATACTTGAGCTACCGATTCCCTTGTGACTGAGCGATGAGCACTCGTCACATGCTCGCAATGCTTGTTACCGAGCTGACATTTACTCTATGACTGAGCGATACAATGCTCATCACGCTCTCGCAATGGTTTGAACTGAGCTGTCTGTTGTTTTGCGACTGTGCGATGCATTGTAATCGCATACCTGCAACACTCTGACATGAGCTACTGATTAGTCTGCGGCTATGTGATGAGCTCTTGTTGCGCTCTCACGCACATATAACTTAATTGTCAGTTCACCTTATGACTGTGCAATGCCTCCTCGTCGCTCACTCGCACACTTCAAAACTTAACTATCTATTGCTTTGTGATCACGCGATGCATAGGTTGTCGCTCACTCGCACACTTATGAACTTAACCGCCGGTTGATTGGCGACTGTGCGATAGATGGTCATCGCATTGTTGCGCTATTTCCAAACTGACCATCGATAGACTACCGACTATGCGATGAGCTATTGTCGTGTTGTCGCACCAATTTTTCACTAACTGTCCATTAACTTGCAAGCATGTGATGCATTGTCTTCACGTTGTTGCGCACTATTTTTGCTTAGCTGCTAATCGCCTGTGATTGTGTGATAGACATACTTGTCATGCTCCCGCAACACTTAGCATTTGCCTACCATTTGGCTTGCGACTATGCAATACATGATGAATTAATCAGCCCACTTTTGCATTAGGAGTTTAGGAAGATGAAGTTGTTAGTGTTAAGGAAGATAAAAGAAAACTACTAACTGTGATCTGCTCCTTTGATCACTCTGTAAATTACTAGGGCTTGGAGCTGAAACCCTAGGGTGCTCTGCACCATACTACCCCCCTCTGAGAAAGAGAGATTAGTTTGAATTAGTCGGCAACAATGCCAAACTAATTCCTTGCTTTTTGCAGTCTTCTTCATCCATCCATGTAGCTTCTACTTCTAGTAACCCTAACCATTTTATAAGGTACTCTCTGTATACCCTGCGTCGAGTTGTCTTATAAACTCATGAATCTAGGATTTTCTCTGCTTGCAACTTGGACTTAGTCTTCACCTATATATCTTGAACATCTTTTCCTATCTCCATCTGTTGAGTGCTCTCAGGTTTCACCGGTCCTCTTTATGGGATTAGATCCTGCACATTAAAAATAGGTGATCTATCCAAATCATTAGGTAAATCAATTTTATAGGCATTCTTCCCATATTTCTCCAATATCTTGCAGGGACCTATTCTCCTCATTTGTCTCTTAGTAGGAATCCCTTTCTATAATCTGGCTTTGTTAAGATGTACCATTACCAGATCTCCAATTTGAAATTGGACTTCTCTGCTTCCTTCATCTACCTTCTCTTTTAATTTCTGATTTGCTTCAATCAAATCCTTCTTCACCTGATCATGTATCTCCTTCATAGACTGTGCAAGGTCATCAGCATGTCCACTTATCACTCCTTGTCCTTTTATCTCTCTGAGTTCACAAACTCCATGTGGATGCATCCCATATACAATCTGAAATGGGCTTTTCCCTGTAGTCATGTTAACACTATCATTATAAGCAAATTCTACCTATGGTAACACTTGATCCCAGGCTTGTCCATACTCCTTTGTTAAGCATCTAAGAAAATTTCCCAGCACTCTGTTGATAACTTCTGTCTAACCATCTGTTTGAGGATGGTAGGAAGAACTATGGGATAAATTAGTTCCCAATCTCCTCCATAAGGTCTTCCAAAAATGACCCATGAATTTTACATCTCTGTCAGACACTATGCTTATTGGCAAACCATGAATTCTAACTATTTCCTTGAAAAATAAATGAGCAATATGACTTGCATCATTAGTGGTCTTACAAGGTATAAAATGACTCATTTTACTGAACCTGTCTACTACAACAAAAATGCTATCATAACCAGCCTTTGTCCTAGGTAACCCCACAATAAAATCCATACTCAAAAATTCCCAAGGCCTATCTGGTATGGGTAGTGGTTGATACAAACCAGCATTTGTAGAGGTCCCCTTTGCCTTCTGACAAACTTTGCATTTCTCTACATATCTCCTTACATCTTTCTGCATCTTCGGCCAGTAATAGTATCTACTTACTAATTCCAGAGTCTTATTCAATCGAAAATGCCCACTCAAACATCCATTGTGTTTTTCCTGTATCAAGTTCTCTCTCATGGAACCTCTTGGAACACATAATTGGTTGTCCCTAAACAACAAGCCATTCTGCAGAGTGTAGTTAGCAAATTCACTGTGAAAATGATTTTCAAAATTAGAGCATACCTTGTATGCTTCTGTAAAATCTTCATCCCCTACATACAAATCTTTAAATTCTTCTACTCCAATGCTTCTCATCTATATTTCCCGCACTGTCAGCAGTCTTCTTCTCAAGGCATCTGCAACCTTGTTCACCTAACCTTTCTTATGCTTAATGGTTAATGTATAAGACTGTAGGAATTCCATCCACTTAATGTGTCTTAAGCTGAGCTTCTCTTGAGTGTTTATAAAGCTTAAATCTTGATTGTCAGTATAAACTACAAATTATTTAGGCAATAAATAATGCCTCCACTTTCTTAGTGCTTGCACTAATGCATATAGTTCAAGATCATAAGAAGAATACCTAGTCTTTGCTTCATTTAGCCTTTCACTGAAAAAGGAAACAGGTCTTCCTTCCTGACTTAGCACTGCTCCAATAGCAATGTTACTTGCATCACACTCCACTGTGAACAATTTTTCAAAACTAGGTAAAACCAACACTGGATTAGTGGCTACCTCTTTCTTCAGTTGCTCAAATCCTTCATTAGCCCTATTTGTCCACACAAATCTTGTTTTCACTCCACCCTTTATTGTGTTCAACATTGGGGCACATATTCCACTAAACTTTTTGATGAACTTCCTGTAAAACTGAGCCAAACCATGGAAACTTTTGACAGCAGTACCTGTCTTAGGTGTAGGCCATGTCAGAATAGCTTTGACCTTTTCTTCATCCATTTTTAGATTACCCTGTGATACCACAAAACCAAGGCAAACTAATTCCTTCTTCATAAACTCACACTTCTCCAAGTTAATGGCCACTTGCTCTTCTTGCAATCTCCTTAATACTATATCCAAGTGCTTGAGATGCTCTTCTCTACTCTTACTATAAACCAGTATATCATCTAGGTAAGCGACTACAAAGTTACCTATATAACATTTCAACACTTCATTCATTAGTCTCATAAAAGTACTTGGTGCATTTGTTAGCTCGAATGACATGACCAACCATTCATATAGACCTTCATTAGTTTTAAAAGCTGATTTCCACTCATCACCTTCTTTCATCCAAATTTGGTGGTATCCACTTTTTAAATCAATTTTTGAAAAATATTGTGCACTGCCTAAACAATCCATTAAATCTTCAATTCTAGGAATAGGAAATCTATATCTTATTGTAATCCTATTTATTGCTCTAGAATCGGTGCACAATCTCCACTTACCTCCTTTCTTCGGTGCTAGTACTACTGGTACTGCACATAGGCTGATACTCTTCCTTATCAATCCTTGATCCAAAAACTCCTGGACTTGCCTTGCTATCTCCTTATTCTATTCTAGTGTCATCTTATAAGCTTCCTTGTTGGGAAATGATGCTCTTGGTACAAAATCAATTTGATGGATGACTGCTCTCTATGGTGGTAATGTTGCTGGTGTACCATCTTTGATAATGTCTTTGTATTTGTCCAACACATCTTGGACTTCCTTAGGCAACACAGTTGCTTTCTTCACTTCTTCTTCCTTGGGCTTCAACAAAATAGCAAACCCAATCTCTTCTTCCTCCTTGAAATCTTTCAAGAACTCCTTGCCACTCATCAGAAGTAATTTTTGATCTCCTGTAGTATCTCCATCATCTAGCAGAGACTGTATTTTGAAGGTAGTTCCATCCTTCTTGAAGGTATACATATTCTTTTTCCCATGATAGACAACATCTCTATCATATTGCCAAAGTCTACCCAATAACAAATGACATGCATCCATTGGAAGCATATCACATAGAATTCTATCTTGATAACCCCCTATGGAAAACTCTACCCAAGCTTCCTCATTTACTAACACCTTATGACCTTTATTCAACCAAGTAACTCTATAAGGATGGTCATGTGGAATTCTTACCAAATTCAGTTTCGAGATTGCTTTCTCAAAGATGATGTTGTCCGTAGAGCCAGAATCCACTATCACCTTGCATACTTTTCCAAGTATCTTGCATTTCATTCTAAACAGTGATCTCCTCTACTTTAGTTCCTCCTTGCCTGGTTCCTTCAGCAGTATCCTCCAGAACATGAGGTTTTCTCCCTTCTCTGAATCAATATTCACCTCTTGATTATGACAACTAGCTTGGTCTTCTTGGACATAAGTATTTCTCCTTTCTCCTTGTGATGATGAAGGCTTCTCTGGACACCTATAAGAAAGATGCTCCAAATTTCCACAATTATAACACTTCATAGTAGCAAAGTGTGATCCTCTACCACCATAATTTTTCCTTCCTCTGCCTCCATGATGAGAGTTTCTACCTCTCTGGTAGCCTCCTCTATTATCATTATTGTGATGGCTCTGCTCCACTGGTTTTGCATCTTCTTGAGTCTTAGACTCATTATCTCTACCTTTATATCCACCTCTATTAAATCCTCTACCTCTGCCTCTGTTCTTAGGGTTAGAGTCTTGTCTTCTCTTATTCTTTTCTTCTACCTTCAGTGCCAACTGAAAACATTTTTGCACCGTAGTTGGTGTCCACAAACTTATCTCTTCTTGAATTTTTTCTCTCAAACCACCCATATACCGAGCAACTTAAACCACTTCTTCTTCTTGTACTCTTGATCTCAAACATAGTTTCTAAAATTCTTCAGTATATGCAGCCACATCTAAATCTTTCTGTCTCAAACTCTGCCTCTTTCTATGAAGCTGAATCTCATAGTCTTCAGGGAGATAATTCTCCTTAATCTTTGACACCATAGCCTGGCAATTTGCAATAGGATTTTTACCTTCCTTTTCTCTTTCTTCTTGGATGAATTTCCACCAAGTTAAGGCTGCTCCTCTCAATATAGACTTAGCAACTTTCACTTTCTGTGCTTTAGTCACTCCTTCACAGTCAAAATGATTCTCCATTCCTTCAATCCATTCCATTACCAGTTCAGAATCCATTTTTCTAGCAAGTACTGATACTCCGTCCAATGCCTTTCCACCTAGAGCCTTGATAGCCTTCAAGAATGGTTCTTCTAGCATAGGAGGGTCTGGTTCTGGTATAACATCCTCCTCTCCAACAAATTTTCCTTTATTGGAACTCTCTACTTCTCCAGTCACTTTATCAGCAATATCCTCTAGTTGTTTTCTCATCAACTCTAGAGTTTCTTCAAGGAGTCTATTTCTCTCCTTTTTCTCATTCACCTCTTTATCCAACTCTACATTTGTCACCATGGCTGATTCTCCTATTGATTCCTTAGTACTTTGAAATATTTACAAATTTCAAACCCAAATCTTTAACTGTGCTCTGATACCAATCTGATGGGGAGGTCACCTTACTCTCCTAGACTCCAATTCTCTTAGGAATCTCACCTTGGATCCTATTCACCTCAGGATCCTCTAGACTCACATTTGAATCTCTTAGGGTTACTCACAGACCCTAACTAGAAGGATTTCTATACTCCCTCTCTTCTAGGTTTCCTACACACCAAAAATTTCACTCTTTACCTTATCTTACTCTTCATGACTGAATATAGTTAGTCATGCACCTCTCTTCTCCTATCTCTCTCTCTCTCTTTCTCTCTCTCTCTCTTACAAGTTCTCTAGCTGGACCATTTATCTCACCTAGGACTTGTTTACAATTCTGACTAGCCTCTTCTCCAACACAAACACTAAAATAGAAATAAAATACATGGCGGATGCTTCTTGATGGTCACACTTCATAGTATGGATTATAAGAGTCAAAAAGCATCCATGGTACTGAAATAAAATCAAAATCCTACTCTACAAAAATCTACACACAATAGAAACACACATAGAAAGCACAAAAAACTACTCTTTATTGAAAATCTGAGAATTACAATGTAAACTAAAAATCTTCTTTGCTAGTCTGCTCTATCTCGAATTTCTCCAACCTCCATTACAAGTTTTCTTTACTTGTTTATATACTCGGCCTCTTCTTGATTGTAACCGTTTCTAGGTTACCTGCCATCTGAAGAATCCCAACTGCCTCAGCTCTTCATCTTCTTCCTATAATTGGCATCATTCTCTTTCTCTGCATGGTTGTCGACATGGACAAAATTTTCCTCTGTGGCATTCTCTCTTTTCCTTTGTTGTATCTGACTTTTCAACTCTTTTCTCAGCTCGGTCAAACACTTGCACTACTTTGAATGTTAATCGCATAGTCACGAGTTAAAATCACTATGCATGTTTTAGTCTGCGACCTTGCGATTCCTTGTCATTGCGCACTCGCAGCACTTACAACCGAGCTGCCTATTCCTCTACGACCTTGTGCTGCATTTTTGTTGCACGCTCGCAACCCTTATACCCGAGCTGTTGATTCCCTTGTGACTAAGTGATGAGCACTCATCGCGTGCTAGCAATGCTTGTTACCGAGCTGAAATTTACTCTGCCACTGAGTGATACAATGCTTGTCGCGCTCTCCCAATGGTTTGAACTAAGCTATCTGTTGTTTTGCGACTGTGTAATGCATTGTAATCACGTACCCACAACACTCTAACATTAGCTGCCGATTAGTCTGCGGCTGTGTGATTAGCTCTCGTCGCGCTCTCGCGTTCTTATAACTTAACTATCAGTTCACCTTGCAACTGTGTGATGCCTCCTCATTTCTCACTTGCACACTTCAAAACTTAACCATCTGTTGCTCTGCGATCACGCGATGCATAGGTTGTCGCTCACTCGCACACTTATGAACTTAACCACTGGTTGATCGGTGACTATGCAATAGATGGTCATTGCATTGTCATGCTGTTTCCAAACTGACCACTAATAGACCGCTAACTATGTGATGAGCTATTGTCGCATTGTCACACTGGTTTTTCACTAACTGTCCATTAACTCATGAGCATGCAATGCATTGTCTTTGCATTGTCGCGCACTATTTTCGCTTAACTGCTAATCACCTGCGATTGTGCGATAGACATACTTGTCATGCTCCCGCAACACTTAGCATCTGTCTGTGATTTGTCTTGCGAATGTGTGATACATGATGAAGTAATCGGCCTGCTCTTGCGTTAGGAGTTTAGGATGATGAAGTTGTTAGTGTTAAGGAAGATAAAAGAAAAATACTAACCATGATCTGCTCCTTTGATCACTCTGCAAATTACTATGGCTTTGAGCTGAAACCCTAGGGTGCTCTGCACCAGATAGAAAAGAGTTCAAGTGGACTAATGGGGTAGATAAGATTTTTAAACTATTGAAACAAAAGGTTACAGAACAACCCATTTTAGCACTTCCTGATTTTAATAAGGTGTTTCAAGTAGATTGTGATGCTAGTGGTACTACAAGAGGAGCTATTCTGAGCCAAGATGCTAAACCTATTGCTTATTTAAGTGAGAAGTTAAATGATGTCAAGAGAAAATATTATGTTTATGATCATGAATTTTATGCTATAATTCAGGCATTGAAGAAGTGGAGACATTATCTACTTCCAAAGGAGTTTGTTTTGTATACTGATCATCAAGCTTCGCAATATTTGAATAGTCAAGGAAAGTTGAATCAAAGACATTTAAAATGGGTTGAGTTTTTGCAGAGTTATACATTTGTTTTGAAACACAAAAGTGGAATGTCCAATAGGGTTGCAAATGTGCTTAGCAGAAAGCAACTATTGCTAATAGAGATGCAGATTGAGGTGGTTGGGTTCAAGGAACTCAAGAATTTGTATCCAGAGGATCCTGATTTTGGTGAAGCTTGGAAAGCTTGTAAAGAACCTGTTACTCTAGATAGAATTAAGTGGCTAGATTTCATCATTCAAGATGATATGCTATTCAGAGAGAGTCAATTGTGCATTCCAAGAAGTTCTATGAAGGAGAATCTCATCAAGGAGAAGTATAGCAGAGGATTGGCTAGACATTTTGGCCAAGATAAAACCCTTGCTTTGGTTAGTGAGAATTATTATTGGCCACAGTTGCAACAAGATGTCAAGAAGTTTGTACAGAGCTGTAGAGTATGTCAAATGGAGAAAGGAGTGAAGAAAAATATAGGGTTATATCAGCCATTACCTGTACAAGAGAAGCCTTGGGAGCATATCAGTATCGACTTTGTTCTTGGATTACTGAGGACTCAGCGGGGACATGATTCAATTTTTGTGCTGGTTGACAGATTTTTGAAGATGGCACATTTCATTCCCTGCAAGAAGACTAATGATGCTATTCATATAGCAGAATTATTTTTCAGAGAAGTAGCGAGACTACATGGTTTGCCAAAGACCATAGTTTTAGATCAAGACACCAAGTTTGTAGGCTATTTCTGGCGCACATTGTGGAAGAAGCTAAAAATAGATTTAAAATTTAGTTCATCACATTATCCAGAGACTGATGGACAAACAGAGGTGGTGAATAGGAGTTTGGAAAATTTTCTTAGATGTTTAGTTGAAGATAAGCCAACAGGATGGGATTTGATTTTACCACAGGCAGAATTTGCATACAATAATTTTGTCAACAGGAGCACTGGTAAATCACCATTCCAGATTGTATATGGAAGTAGTCCAAGAAATGCATCTAAATTGAAAAAGATAGATAAAGGAGAAATAAGTAGTGCTAAAGATGAGGATTTTGTAGAACACTTGAAGAACATCCATGAGGTAGTGAGGAAGCACATTACCAAAATGAATGCATAGTATAAGGCTAAGGAAGATGAGAAAAGGAGACATAAGGAATTTTAGGTTGGGGATGAAGTCATGGTTCACTTATGGAAGGAGTCGTTTCCAGTTGGTACATATAACAAGCTTAAAATGAAGAAGTTTGGACCATGTAAGATATTGAAGAAGCACGATTCAGGAAATGCATATGAGGTAGAATTGCCTAGTGAGCTGAATATTTCACCAGTGTTTAACATTTCAGATTTGACACAGTATCATGAAGGAGGTGTCAAAGATGAGATCATAGCGGCACAGTGGAGTATTCCAGCAAGTAGTTCAGATACCAAGGAGATTGAAGACATACTGGACAGTCATGTTGGTAGAAGCATAAGGAATAGGACATATGAAAAATATCTAGTCAAGTTGAAAGGATGACCTTTTGAAGATTCATCATGGTTGAAAAGGGAGGAGGTTAACCATCTTGGTTTTCCTCTACACACTTGAGTCGTGACAGGGTCACTTCTCAAATTACCCCGGGTATCTGATGCAGGAGCATCCTGGGTGTAAGGGCAATCTTGCATCACCCAAAAATTTTTTTGTTTTCTTTTCAATAAGGGCTACCTTGTGCAGAGATTTTATTTATGGAAACTTTCTATTTTTAGTAAGTTCATCATACGATCTCAGAATATTCTGATTTTGCATGTGGAGGTTCATCTCAGTCATATCAGCCTGCCAGTAAAGTTTCATGGCTAGATCAGGTCTAGTTTTGAAGATATTGAAAATTTTCGGTATTGAAA